>CAJGYO010000007.1:94955916-95534545 GCA_904845875.1 Miscanthus lutarioriparius
CAACGGATGGCAGGATGGCTCTGTTTCATGTAGAACCACCTAGCGTTCCACCCCTTCAGAGAAGTATTCAGCAGTATAGTGACGTCTTCACTCGCCATTTCATCCCGGAGTTGCAGATATACGCCGCCGACCACCTTGGAACCGCCGCCGCCCTTCTTCTTCAACCAGAACAGGTGTCTGAAGAGGTTGAAGTGCGGAAGAACCCCCAGATACGCCTTGCAGAAGTGGATAAAGATTGAGATGTGCAAGATGGTGTTCGGTGGAGATTGCATAGACTAATCACCTAGAACTCCAACAGATCCCTCAGGAAAGGATGAACAAGAAACCCCAACCCGCACCAGAAATAATCCTCAAACACCACAACTTCATCAGTGTGAGGCATTGGGAAGGGCTCACCACTAGCCGGCCGCCATCCGGCGGTGACGCGGTCAGGAAGAACGCATGTCTCCACCATACTGTTGATCTTCGCCTCACCCATCCTCGATGGCACCCATTCCTCGTCACGGCTGGCTACGACGGCCGTCTCCTTCGGCTTCACAGCTCCCATCTTCGGCGCCATCTCTTAGATCTGGTTAGGGATTGGCGGCGGAAGCACGTGTGGATGTGAATCGGGAAGTGCGAGGGCTGAGGATGAAGCTGAAACGGCAAAATGGCAAGGGTGGGAGCGCGGGGTGCGGCGGCACAGTTATAAAGCACTCCCCAACCTTTCGTATTTGAGGATTTTTGGGAAACTGCTCTCATAATTTGCGCCACTCCGTTCTCCGCAATAGAGTGGTGGGCCGTTACCTGGGCTTTCGCGCAACCGCGGCCCGTATCGTCCATTTATCTCCGCAATTTGTTATTGCTCGCCGAATATTCACCGACTTCTCCGCCAACTGTTACGGCTCAGTAATTGCTACTGTACAGCCATTACTCCAGTATTTTCTCCGCGATTTATTTTCTCCAAGATTTCCTCTTGTGGCTCGGGGACTGCGTCAGCACTATGTCTCGGTTCCTCACCACATTGGGGACTTTCTTCTGATGACTGCTGTTTCTGACCTTGGCACCACGTGACTACGTCACCTACTGCCAGGCTCGGGGACTAAGTGGGCACACTTCACGTTGCGGTGAATGTGCTTTTTCTCATTTCAGGGCTACACCTGGGGACTGGCTGCCTGCTCGGCTGGTCTTCTACTTTTCTTCTGCTTTGGACCCTGGCACCACGTAACTACGTCACCTACTGTCAGGCTCGGGGACTAAGTGGGCACACTTCACCTCGTGGTGAGTGTGTTTGCTTTATTCTGGAAGACTCCGCGCCTCTTGAAGCTAAAGAAGACTATCTCCCTTTATCGTGGTCGGACTCTAAGTGGACACACTTGGTCCACTGCGAAGAAATTTTCGATTCTGAACTTGAGCTCCTTACACTCTTATGGCAAGCCGTACTTGGGTTATACTGCTTGGCGACGGCTCACACTGCTCGGCGATAGTTCACACTGCTCGGCGATGGCTCACGCTGCTCGGCGATGGTTCACGCTGCTCGGCGACGGCTCACAACTGCTCGGCAACTCATCACGGTGGTCGGACTATTAGTTTGACTGCTCGGCTTTGTTCGTACCTGCTCGGACATGCTCAAGACGGCGTTGCACAACGGATACAAGGCGCTCGGGGACTAGCTGTAGGGGGTACGACCCCGGATACCCACGGCAGACCACATGGGCTGCGCCCCCAGGGGCGGCCCAGCCCACAAGACGAAGCCTTGCGAGGCACGATGCTGCTCGGTATCTCCCATAAGACACCGGGAAGATATCCTGATGATACTACGAGATCTGTTAGGATACGTATGATCCCATGATTCTTGTAATCTGTTATTACTTTCCGGTTATCTCTCAGATCTAAGCGACTTGTAACCCTACCCTCCGGACTATATAAGGCAAGCAGGGGGGCCCTCAAACTCACGCAATATCATACGATAGCCAATACAATCCAACAGACCACATGATTAGGGTATTACGTCATACTGATGGCCTGAACTTGTCTAACTCGTGTGTCTCTGTTGCCTTCTTGTTCTTGATTACACGCCTCTCTGTCAATCAATCTACCTTCATGAGATACCCCTCTGAGGACTGCCGACGATATTTTGTCGATAAGGAGAGAGGCCAGAGAGGAGGAGGTGGAGGATAGCGGCTGGAGGATGGAGACCGACCAGGATGGGGAGTAAGAGTGAGAGAGAAGATAAGAGGGAGAGAGAAGATAAGGGGGAGAGAGGGAAGCGGATGTGAACTGCAGAGAGTAGGCGGTATCACTGCCGAGTTGTGTTACTAATCAGTAGTGGTAATGATCCATAACTGCCGGTTGTTTTTAAAATAAGACAATAATAGTTTTGCCGCTTACGAAATGGTAATAATACCCCTAATAGTGTCAATTTTAAATTGCGCGACAGTGATGAGCCAACAATGATTGTCTGTTATGTAATTGGTCAATTTTAAATTATCCACAATGCATGTGCAAGTTTGTGGATTTATGTGTAATTTAAAAAGAAAATTGTAATCATACACACAAGTCAAGCGTGCATAGCGAACAGACATACACACACGAAGTTGGTGGACTTGCGTATCATCAGCTTGCCCAGCTCCTCCGTGAACCTATCCACGGTGCGGCCAGGTAAGCACATCAGAACGACGATGTCATTCTCGCCCTTGGCATTCTTGCATGGTATGAGGAAGCTGGACATCCTAGGGATGGGGGGAGGGGCCCATGGTGACCACCCCTCCATACGCCGACTGGCACCACCTGTTGTCGAGCCCGGCGAATCCTATCTTGGTCAGGTCGAACACAAGTACAAGCGCGGGTTCGCAAATTGCAGCCGCCCATGAAGCACCATCAAGTCAGCCATCCACTGAATATACTCTGCGTCTGCCTCTGCTTTGGCCTTCTGCACCAGCTCCACGGCGTAGCTCACCGGGTTCGTGCATAGGAGAGGGTGAGAGGGTGAGAGCTAGAGAGACTACCAGGATTCATGATCAGATACTCAGAGACATGCATGGTCGCATGATGCCTGATGCTCCAGCTCCTCCACCGATTCTAGTTGCACCAGCATCTCCTGCACCAATAGCTTTAATTTGGATAGTTATGTTGAGTAGTTGTAGCAGAAGGACTACTACACTCAGCACTACGGGACCGAGTCGTCTATGTCCTATGGCTATGTGCCAACACAGTCAACAGGTTCGTCTACAGCTGCTCCAGTGTTTACTTTAGCAC
The DNA here is from genome assembly GCA_904845875.1 of Miscanthus lutarioriparius. NCBI lineage: Eukaryota > Viridiplantae > Streptophyta > Magnoliopsida > Poales > Poaceae > Miscanthus > Miscanthus lutarioriparius. The sequence goes on from CAJGYO010000007.1 coordinate 94,959,154, forward strand.
CTGCTTACCCTTCAGCATCTACCTACACTTTAGTGCCAGCATACTCCACAGTGCCAGCTTACACGTAAACTCCTACACCAGATCCATCTAGGATGTTAGCTTCAGAGAGGGTTGCTCACAGAGCTGCAGATTCCATCGTTGGCACCTTACCCAGCTTGACCATCGGATTCGCTTCACACCACTTATCCGACACTCGGACTTAGATAGGGTCGACTACATATTGGCAGCATGACAGTAGCAGTGTCGGGTATCAGAGGACCGCGGGCTCGCCTATATAATCAAAGACCCCTCGGGCACGGGCCTCGTGTCGCCCGACCCCGAGGGTACGGGAGCCGTCTCGCCTGACCCTGAGAGCACGGGCTCCGTCTCGCCCGACCCCTGGGACGCGGGCTCCGTCTCGCCCGGCGGGATCCGTACCACCCCCAACCACTACGAGTCCAAGCGTATGGGCCTAGGTCAAGCCTCTGACACCAGAAGGGACGTGGACATGCCTTGACGTAACCCGTGGCCACGACAGGCCACTTCCGGGGGTTCGCATCGCCAACAGTGACAGTGCGTGGGCGTTGTGCTGCCTAATCCCCGTACGGCCGCTGACAAGCACGTCGGTTCACCACGTCGTCCGCTGAGACGGGATGGAACGCCATGACCAACTGATGACGTCGAGGCATGGCACAAGTGGTGTAACACCTCGGGTGTTAGCTTTGCATAACTTGACTTGCATAACATGAGCATGAGCATCAAGCATTCATAAATCATCATTTACAATCGAAACATGTGATCGAAACATATGAAAAGTTGCTTGTTATTGCATGTTTCCGTGTACATATGCAAATGGTCATGAATGTAAACATGTACTTGGTAGATTTGAGTCACCAAAATATTTGGCAATGCTTAGGTTCACAATTAGAACATGGATCATGAATGTCATTTTTCATAATCAAGTCTTTAAGGCATATTTCATGTGATTAAATTAAATAGCTCTATGAGTGACTACTACATAAAATGATTGAATGACCTTGTAAATTGCTTAAACATGCTCAGGATATCATTATGAACAACTTTGGTATTTAGGACTAGGGCTAGTTTGGTCATTTGGTCATGGTTTGGATATGTACCATGTTTTAAATGTAACATGTTTGACCAGGTTTGAACTAGGTGCTAGAGACTATGCATGTATGTGATCACTAAAGCAAAGTTGTAGTATTTGTCATGGGGAACAACTCTTATTTTTGGGTCATGAACTAATAATGTGCATAGCTTATTCTTTTGGAGCTCACAAAAATCATCAAATCATAAAATTCAACACTTAGCAGATTTTGCCAAGTCAAGTGTGCTGACAGTGTGTATGCAGCCAGATTTGCGTTGATTTTACTCGATGTTGGTTAAGAATTAGAACACGATTACTGAACAAGATTTGTAGATGGTGCATAGGTCTACAAATGATGTTTAGAAAGTTTGCAGTTTGGAGCCACGGTTTGGCAGTTATTTGGACGAGAAAAACCGCTGTCAGGCCCCCGTCGCGCGACTGAACCGACTGAACCGGCTGATTCAGTGGCCGACCGCCGCCAGGCCTTGGCCGCCGCATGGAGGGGAAAACGGCCGCGCGTCGCCTCTGCTCTGCCCAGCCAGGCCACGACGCGCCTGGGCGTGCCTTCATCACGCCAGGCCTACCGCCCGCACCAGCCAGCGCTCGGTTTAAACCGCATTGCCTGGCCTTTCTTCCTCGCAGCAGCAGCCGCCGAGCTCCCGCAGCTCCGTCGTCGCCATAACCGTGCACAGCTCGCGCCTGGCCACTCAAGCATCACCACAGTAGCTCCACCACCACCCTGGAAACCCGCTGCATCTACCAGTGCCGCTGATAGCGCTCGGTAAGCCACCACACCGCACAAGAGCTCGCCGTTGCTCCGCCGCCACACTCCGTCACCGTGGTCCGACTGACTCCGACCACCGCATGCCACGTTTGAGCGCGCAGTAGGCCAACCATAGCTCGTAGATGCTCGTTCGAGCTTGTGTTTGTGTCACCGTAGCTTCCACCGGCGTTTCACCGTCGACCGCACCTCCACCCCGCCATGGCCGCCGCCAGCCGCGCTAGCTCCGACGAGAAGGCCACCCACGTAGCTCAATCGATCGCGCTGAAGTCGAGTAGATCATCGTGTGATGATGTCACCGCCGGCGAGTTCGCCGTCGGCGAAACTCTGGCAGCGCCAAGCAGCGTCATGCGCCGCCACTCTCTTCTTCTGTGTCGATGACATGTGGGTCCTCGACCAACGGGTCCCACCGGTCACGTGACAGTAGAATAGGCTAGTTCAAAAATTTCAGATTCAAGTGTGATTTGTGATTTTTGTATCTTCAGTTTGGTAGCTCCTAAAATTTTGAAATAAATATGGTTGTGTTCCTTAGGAAGTGTAGTATTTAGGAAAAATATGTTCTTGACTTGTACAGTAGAAATTTTTGGAGATTTAAATAGGGATTTGAAATCTGCTTTTGAATGCATTCAAATTTGTTTATTTTATATCTAGAGTTCCTGTGCTCCAAAAATTATGAAATTTTTGTGGTAAGCTAATCTTAACATATATGAGCTCTGGTAAAAATTTGGGGACTAGTGCATGGGTAGATTTATAGTTATAGATTTTTCTTTTATGAATAGTCAATCCTTGCATAAATTTTTATAAATTATTTATGAGTCCAAAATTCATGAAATTTGTTGGAGGTAATCCTAGTGCCATGTGGATGCTAAGAAAAATATGAAATCTGTTGCTTGACACTTTTCAATAGGATTTTCCATTTATGCTATTTCAAGCCTTGCTGCCTTGTCATTTTTGTATAGAATGTTCTACTTAGTAAAATGACATGAAATTTTTATAGTAGTCCTTTGATAGCATTAGTAAGGCTCTGTAAATTTTTGAGAATTTATGAAGCACATCTGATATATATTTATTATTTAACCTAGATATCTAAATAAAATAATAAAGGCAATTTAATAAATAGTTTGGGCTTCACCATTATATTATCTTAATTGTATTTGGTATGCTTAAACTGTTGGTGGATTCTATGTTGTCAAATTTTGAATGATTACATGAAGTAGAAGTATCGTTACTTTATATTGCATGTTGAATAGTTTCCGGACTGATTCTAGAGTTTGATGAGTTGCATGTTGAAAATGATGTGTACTGTAAAAATGGTTAATAACAAAGTTGTAGAGAATTTGATAAGCTTTCCAGAAAGTCTAGGATCACTGGATTTGGATTTGTAGAACTCCAGTTATGAGTGAAGCAAGTAGCTGCTGTTTTATGGTATAAGCGATGCATTATGGAAAGATAATTAAATAACCGAGAAGAGATATGCACCTACTCAATAAACATGATGCACTTGTTAACATATATGCATTCGTAATACTTATGCCATACTCATGCATCTAGGATCGGAGGAAGAGATCACGTTGTTGGAATTCGAAGAAGCAGAGGAAGGGAATCAGCAGGAGGATCCGCAAGCCGCAGCTCCCGAAGGCGTGGAGCAGAACCCTGAAGAGCTTCCAGAGTGCCCTGACCACCACCCTACTTCCTTTCTGCGAGGCAAGCCCCGAAGCATTATAAGTCTCCCAGTAATTTACAAATGTTTACTTAAGTACTTATGATTGCTGCATTAGGTTATAAGAGTTGAATGAAACCACTTGATGCATGTACATTCCTTGTCCAGATATTACACCTTTAACCGGTATAGGTCCAGGATCGAATATATGCTTAGCCATGCTTAGACCGGTAGAAGTCGGGTGATTTCCTGTCACCTGCGAGATATAGGTGGATACCGGAGCACGGTTGGTTATAATTGCTATCGTGGAAAAGAACCATGGTTAATGTAAATGGAGACCGAGCGGGGTGTCGATAGAGAAGCAACAAGACATGGAGGTCTTGGGAGTGAATCTATCCCCGTCTGTGTCGATCAAGGACCGTACCGTTGTTGGAACTTCTGACAAGATTGAACGCATGCCTCTCACTTAGCTGGTCGGAAAATTCGTTCCGACCGCGAAGCCGAGTAATTCAACTCAGGCCGGGAATCGTTCTGTTGTGCGCTCCTTCTGGGGAACGATCAGACTAAGCCCAAGGGCAGGTTTGGCCTGAGCATCCTGGCATCTGGTGTTCCAGATTGTGCGGCGCAGTACGGACCCGCGAAATGTGTACCGGAGTTGTACCAAAGGTGACCTAAGGCTATCGTGGCTGGTAGACCTGGGTTGGTGTTAGGAATAAATTCCCAGCTGGTTGAAATTGATTCGAATCGCCGTCTCTCCCGGATAGTGAGAAACTTGGCTAGCTCCAACATCATAGTAACTGTATTATGGAACATGATGGTTCGGATGAAAATGGAATTACAATACCTGCTATGGTTACTATTGTATGCTTCTAAATGATATACCACATGTTTGGCACAGGATAGTTGCTAATCTAGAAATGGATAGTTATAATTAACTTGGTAAAGGAATCATAATGGTACAACGGATCAGTTGCCTTTTTCGCAAAATGTTGTCAAGTTACGTCCACTTATACAAACCTTGCATAATCCTTGGAGTCATTTTATTTACGGTTCATGACGGGTAAGTCTAGTGAGTACCTTCTCGTACTCGTGGTTTATTTTCCCATTGTTGCGAGATGGCACCGTGTATCATGGTTATTGCAAGAGTTGCTTCTATCCTTTTGTGGATGAGGAGTAAGCCTTGGGCAGTGCTTCTTTAGTAATTCCTATCCTTGCTTTTGTGGACCGTGATCTAGCTCTCAACCTTTGTATCAAACTATGTTGGAAACTTTATCTTCGAACTTATTTGCTTCCGCTTTACTTATCAAACTCAGTTTGTAATAACTTTTATTCGTACTCTGATGATGAAAAGTATCTGTGAACTTTATGTAATATGTGGCATGTATGTTGAATCCTGTACGATCTTGGTTGTTGTAAATCGTTTATCGAGACCCGTCGTGGTACTCGACGGACTACCGGGTTTATATGGGTTCAAGTATGACAGTGCGACCGCTTGCGGATTGCCATTGTACTTGTATTCTTATAAATTGGTCGGTTCTGCGACAGCTGGTATCAGAGCAAGATTCAACGTTAATTGTCACAAGTGTATTTAAAACAAAAGTTTTTGTTTTCCGAAAACCCTTCTCTAGCAACTAATAGTTATATATTAGGTATTTGAAATCTAAAGTGTGCCATTGATCACTTTCCTTATGCCCAAATTAAGGACTATTAGGTGGCTATTTAAGTACTAACATGGGGGTTTTTACTTCGTCGTCCATACGGCGTGCTATTGTATGGATGCCATTCACTTGAATGGTAATGTATGGATCAAATGCCTCTACGCCAAGGTAAGATGAGTGTATGACCGCAAGATGTGAGCATGCGGTCGGGAAGAGTAGCTTTGGTACGGCTATGTATGCATGCTTGCATGTGTATATGGTACGTATTTAATTGTGGGTTAAATTATTGTCGGGTAGATTGATACGGAAGTATATGTATGGGTATACATATATGGAAGTATTTACAATTACATTCTGCATATTCATTATGGGTTTAGGGCTGAAATGAGATCTTATGCAGGTACACTAACAACGAAACGTGTAGCTCGACTAGTTACGCTATGTATGAGAGAACGTATGTATGCCACCGTGTCTACCGCTAGAAACAAATTTTTCCTAAGTTTGTGAGGACGACGCATTTAAACGAGCATGCATCATGATAATTACCATTCACATAATTACATTGTTCCTCCCTTATAAAATTCTTACTCGGTTATGTAACTCTTATCCATTATGGCATTGTCTCACCAAGGGGTACATGTTAATGGTGCAGATGGCACGCACAAAGCGCATCAGCATAAAGTCCACCGGAGGCGAGCTCCCGCCCGTCGCTTGCTCCACATACCCGCCAACGTCACACGTTCCTTGGAGAGTTTGGGATGCCTACACTCTTGTGGAGAGTGCTCAATTATGTAGGCTATCCTGATGGAATGGAACCCCGCTACTTACGGCGAATGAGCGCTTGGGGAAGGTCTCTTAGTTACTTGTGGAGGCCATTGTTCATCCCCGAGGTGACGATTCTGAGTGGACAGGCTGGTGTTATGAGTCAACCGCAGGATCTGCTGAAGAAGCAAATGCAAAAGGCACCTTTGGGATCCCGAGGGACATCATGGATCGTTTTCCTAGAGGGAGCAGCACCACTTTGGTTGGAGTCTTTCCAAGAGTTAACCCTCCACCGACTCATGGCAGCGGACAAGAGGAAAATCTTTGGAGATTGGTGCGGCAAAAGGCGAAACGGTGATAACCCTTCCATGAGCGCCATGTTCGCAATGATGAGAGTGTTGGATGGAGTTGAAGGTAGCCTCAGACGTGTGTCTGGTGCTCTTGGTCATGCCCGTGAGGACCGACGTCAGCTTCAGAGGGAGCACGACACCGAGATTGAAAGGCTCACTGAAGAGATGACTAGGTTAACTCACCAGCGGAATGCAGCCTGGTCCAGGGAAGATGTCCTAAGAGCTCGATAGTTTGAGCTAGGACAGCAGCTGGCTAATGTGGAAGAATACAACGATAATCTGCATGAAGAGGTTCATCTTCTGAACAATCAGCTCCACCCTTATGTCCCACCTGGAGCCGCAGAAATGGATCTAGAAGGGTACGAGGAAGGAGAAGAAGAAGTGGAGCCTAAAGAAGAAGTAGATTCTGAGGAAGGAGATGATCTTGCGTCTGACCTCGATAGTGATCATGATGAGGATTAGATCGCTTAGCACTTAGTGGAAGGACTAATGTATCACCTTTATTCATGTAATGGACCTATAGTTCGAAGTCGGCATTAGTAACCAGACTATCATGTAACGTGGATTAAGTGCACCTTTGGTTGAACATCAATGCAATTCAGTTCCTTGTTAGTGATCACGATTTAACTTTGCATGTGTTACGAGTGCGATAAGTGGTCTAATTGGGGATGCCATGTTGCTAAAATGAATTGTTATGCCTCTGTTTTTATTGTGAATTTGAGAATTTCTCCAGTAATTTCAGTCTGGCATGATTATGATTCATCTACAATCTCTTGACATCAACCAATAATCACTTAATGTTGCAACTTCAGATGATGCGCGCAGCACCTGTCTTTGGGTAGTAGCGATCCACGATGGCAATGGTGATGACTTACCACCACCACCACCGCCGTCCCGCTCGGGAGTTCTTTGCTCATTCTTGGGGAGCCAAAGGACAATGGAAGAAGCTTTGCCCTTATCGCGCAAAACACCGCTCGTGGCCACCCACGACAACCGAGGGCCGAGCCAAATCAAAGACAAGACATTCAAGGAGTTTCGGACACGAAGTCTCCGATCTTCAAGGTGGTGAGGAACCACTGCAGGCCGATGAGTGGTTGAATACCATTGAGCAGAAATTCCATCTATTGAGGGTCACGGAGCATCTGAAAGCAGAGTATGCTTCTCATCAATTGCAAGGACCAGCAGGGATCTGGTGGACACACTTCCTGTCGTCTCTGCCTGCTAATGCGCGAGTAACCTAGGAACAATTCAAGCTGGCTTTTAGAGGACATCATATTCCCCCAGGGCTGATGCGCATGAAAGCAGCTGAATTTATGAGGCTCACTCAAGGAACAAAGTCACTCACAGAGTATATGCACGCATTCAACAACTTGTCCAGATATGCTCCAGGTTTTGTGGATACCGAGGAGAAAAAGATAGAGAGTTTCAAGAGAGGTTTGGGTACTAAACTGATGAAGACCATGGCCAATTCTCGATGTACCACGTACAACGAGTTTATTAGTGATGCCTTGACCCAAGAAAACCACAACAACATGCATGCAGTTGCTAAGGGTCGCAAGAGGACATATGAGGCCAAGCTTCCTCGATCTTTCAATCAAAAGCTCCTATCACAGCTAGGCCACAATTCCGTCCACCTGCACCCAAGTTTAGGCCCCCACCACCGAAAGCTCAGAATAACAGGCCACAGAAACCATTCCGTAAGGCGTTCACTATTGCCTTACCAAAAGGAAATGGCAATCAGGATAGCTCCACCGGATTCAGAAGTAATCAACCATGTTTCAACTGCAACCAACTGGGTCATTGGTCCAAGGAATGTCCCCACCCCAAGAGGAATGGCAACCCAAATCAGAACAATCAGAGGCAGGTGAATGCCAGGGCACGTCAAGGACAAGTGCATTATACCGCTGTGGAGGAAGTACCCGCCGGAGAAGTTGTCACGGCTGGTATGTTTCTCGTCAACAAGCATCCCGCTGTTGTTTTATTTGATTCGGGAGCTTCTCATTCATTTATGAGTCAGGCATTTGCATCTAGACATGGTCAAGAAATAATAGAAGTAAGCAAAGGGGGTTTTAACATAAGTTCAGCAGGGGGAACTGTTGCTACCAAAAAGATAGTCAAAAATGTACTCATCTCGATACAAGGGAGGGAGTACACCACAGATTTGATAATATTGCCGGGGTTGTCAATAAGTGTAATCTTAGGCATGAATTGGATGAAGTATCATGGTGCTCTTATTGACACTAGCACCCGAACTATTATGTTGAGAGAACCCACGGGAGGGAATGCTTTTCTAGTCCCACTCTCCCGCGATTTCGAACCCCAACATTTAGCCTGTGCTATCCAAGCCACCACGATATGTGATATCCCAGTGGTTTGTGAGTTTCCGGATGTATTTCCAGAGGAATTACCAGGTCTACCACCGGATAGGGACGTGGAATTTAAGATCGAATTAGTGCCAGGTACCGCACCCATATCCAGAAGGCCCTATAGAATGCCACCCAATGAGTTAGCAGAACTTAAGGTTCAATTACAAGATCTATTGGACAAAGGTCTTATCCAACCTAGCTCATCTCCGTGGGGATGCCCAGCATTGTTTGTGAAAAAGAAGGATAAGTCACTGAGAATGTGTGTAGATTACAGACCACTCAATGCTGTGACCATCAAAAATAAATATCCATTGCCCCGCATCGACATCTTGTTCGATCAGTTAGCGAAGGCAAAGGTATTCTCCAAAATTGATCTAAGATCGGGTTACCATCAGATAAAGATCAGACCGGAGGATATATCTAAAACTGCTTTCTCTACTAGGTACGGCTTATACGAGTATTTGGTTATGTCTTTCGGACTAACAAATGCTCCAGCCTATTTCATGTACCTGATGAACTCGGTATTCATGCCCGAACTTGACAAGTTCATGGTCGTGTTTATTGATGATATATTGATTTATTCAGAAAATGAGACCGATCATGAGGAGCATCTGAGGATTGTCCTATCCAGACTGAGGGAGCATAAGTTATATGCCAAGTTTAGCAAATGTGAATTTTGGATGAGCAAAGTACCTTTCTTAGGTCACATTTTATCAAGAGATGGAATCTCAGTAGACCCATCCAAAGTACAAGAGGTCATGGATTGGAAAGCCCCAACTTCGGTTCATGAAGTTCGGAGTTTTCTAGGGTTAGCAGGATACTATCATCGGTTTATTCCAGATTTCTCAAAGATAGCTAAGCCTATGACCAGACTACTTTAGAAAGATGAGAAGTACAAATGGACACCAGAATGTGAAATAGCTTTTCACACCCTCAGAACTTTGTTGACTACAGCACCTGTGTTAGCACAACCAGACATTGAAAAGCCTTTTGATGTATTTTGTGATGCATCAGGAATAGGTTTGGGATGTGTGCTTATGCAAGAAGGGAGAGTAATTGCATATGCCTCACGGCAATTGAGAAAACATGAAGTCAACTACCCTACACATGATTTGGAACTTGCAGTCGTTGTCCATGCATTAAAGATATGGAGACATTACTTGTTGGGCAATGTATGTCATATCTATACTGACCACAAAAGTCTCAAGTATATCTTTACCCAGCCAGAACTGAACATGAGACAACAAAGATGGTTAGAATTGAAGATGGTTAGAATTGATTAAGGACTATAATTTAGAAGTGCATTACCATCCGGGTAAAGCAAATGTAGTAGCCGATGCACTTAGTCGGAAGTCCCATTGCAACACTGTGGAAGCATTGCTGGAAGATGGATTCAATTTGTTACATCCTGCTATACTACACAATATCACAATCAGTTGTTCACTTGAGGGCAAAATCATAGAGCTACAGCAGACAGATGTGGGAATAAGTCACATCAAGAGAAAAATGCAAGAGCAAGAAACCAAACATTTTAGATTGGACGAAAGTGGTGTATTATGGTTCGAGGACCGACTAGTGGTACCAAAAGACCGTGAGCTAAGGAATCAAATTTTAGAAGAAGCTCACTCATCAAAATTGTCTATCCATCCGGGTAGTAGTAAAATGTATCAAGATTTAAGAACCCGTTTTTGGTGGACCAAGATGAAGAAAGAGATCGCAGCCTATGTTGCTAGGTGTGATAACTGTAGTAGAGTAAAAGCCGTCCATATGAAAACTGCTGGATTACTTCAGCCATTGCCTATCCCAGGATGGAAATGGGAGGAAATCAGCATGGACTTTATCACAGGCCTTCCAACGACGCCACAAGGTCATGATTCAATATGGGTTATTATTGATCGTCTCACCAAATCCGCACATTTTGTACCAGTTCACACCACATATCACGTGGGGAAATACTCTGAGTTATATGTTTCCCAGATCGTGAGACTGCATGGAGTACCCCGGACTATAATCTCAGATCGAGGACCACAGTTCATAGCTCGTTTCTGGGAGCACTTACACCAGGCTTTGGGAACCAAGCTAATCAGAAGTTCAGCTTATCATCCGCAAACTTCAGGACAGACAGAGCGAGTGAACCAAATCCTAGAAGATTTACTTAGAGCATGTGTTATATCTTCAAAAGGTTCATGGGAGAAATGGTTACCTTTAGCTGAATTCTCCTATAACAACAGTTATCAAGCGAGTATCAAAATGGCTCCATTTGAAGCCTTGTATGGCAGAAAGTGCAGAACTCCCTTGAACTGGATTGAGCCCAGTGAAAGGAGATACTTTGGTAATGATTTTGTAAATGAAGCCGAAGAGCAAGTACGTATCATCCAACAACACATGAAGGCAGCTCAATCAAGACAGAAAAGTTATGCCGACAGAAGAAGAAGACCACTAACTTTTGAAGTGGGTGACTATGTATACTTGAGAGTATCACCCATGAAAGGCGTGAAAAGATTTGGGATGAAAAAGAAGCTTTCACCAAGATATGTAGGGCCATACAAAATTTTGGAACGAAAAGGGAAGGTTGCATATAAGTTACAACTTCCACCAGAGATGAGTGCAATCTTTGATGTGTTCCATGTTTCTCAGCTAAAGAAATGTCTTCAAGTACTAGAAGAAGCTATTGCACCCACCAACGTGCAGCTTCAATCGGATTTGACATATGAAGAAAAGCCAATTCGAGTATTAGAAGAGATGGAGAGAGTGACAAGGAGTAAGATTATTAAGTTCTATAAGGTGGTGTGGAACAATCATAGTGAACAAGATGCTACGTGGGAAAGAGAAGATTATTTACGAGAAGTCTATCCCGCCTTTTTCCAAGAATGGTAGGTCTTGCAAATCTCGGGACGAGATTTTTATAAGGGGGAGGGGCTGTAACACCTCGGGTGTTAGCTTTGCATAACTTGACTTGCATAACATGAGCATGAGCATCAAGCATTCATAAATCATCATTTACAATCGAAACATGTGATCGAAACATATGAAACGTTGCTTGTTATTGCATGTTTCCGTGTACATATGCAAATGGTCATGAATGTAAACATGTACTTGGTAGATTTGAGTCACCAAAATATTTGGCAATGCTTAGGTTCACAATTAGAACATGGATCATGAATGTCATTTTTCATAATCAAGTCTTTAAGGCATATTTCATGTGATTAAATTAAATAGCTCTATGAGTGACTACTACATAAAATGATTGAATGACCTTGCAAATTGCTTAAACATGCTCAGGATATCATTATGAACAACTTTGGTATTTAGGACTAGGGCTAGTTTGGTCATTTGGTCATGGTTTGGATATGTACCATGTTTTAAATGTAACATGTTTGACCAAGTTTGAACTAGGTGCTAGAGACTATGCATGTATGTGATCACTAAAGCAAAGTTGTAGTATTTGTCATGGGGAACAACTCTTATTTTTGGGTCATGAACTAATAATGTGCATAGCTTATTCTTTTGGAGCTCACAAAAATCATCAAATCACAAAATTCAACACTTAGCAGATTTTGCTAAGTCAAGTGTCTTGACAAAGGTGTATGCAAATTTGATTTGTGTTGATTTTACTCGATGTTGGTTAAGAATTAGAACACGATTCTTGAACAAGATTTGTAGATGGTGCATAGGTCTACAAATGATGTTTAGAAAGTTTGCGCTTTGGAGCCACGGTTTGGCGCTTATTTGGATGAGAAAACCATTGTCGAGCCCCCGTCACATGATCGATCGAACCGATCCGAACCGGTGATTCGATGGCCGACCGCCGTCGAGCCTTGGCCGCCCGCGGGAGGGGAAAAACGCGCGCTGCCTCGCTCTCCTACGCCAGCCAGCCACGACGCGCGCTGGCGCGCCTTCATCACGCCAAATACGCCCGCGCACCACCAAGCGCTCCAGTTTTGCCGCCATGGCCTTTCTTCCTCGCGCAAAGAAGAACAGCCGAGCTCCCCGCAGCTCCGCCGTCGCCATAACCGTGCATACACGGCTCGCGCTACCGCCACTCAAGCATCACCGCAGTAGCTCCACCACCACCCAGGAAACCCACTGCATCTACCAGTGCCGCTGATAGTGCTCGGTAAGCCACCACACCGCACAAGAGCTCGCTGTTGCTCCGCCGCCACACTTCATCATCGTGGTCCGGCTGACTCCGACCACCGCATGCCACGTTTGAGCGCGCAGTAGGCCAACCATAGCTCGTAGATGCTCGTTCGAGCTTGTGTTTGTGTCACCGTAGCTTCCACCGACGTTTCACCGTCGACCCGCACCTCCACCCCGCCATGGCCGCCGCCGTAGCCGCTAGCTCCGACGAGAAGGCCACCCACATAGCTCAATCGATGCGCGAAGTCGAGTAGATCATCGTGTGATGATGTCACCGCCGGCGAGTTCGCCATCGGCAAGCTCTGGCCGCGCCTACAGTGTACAGCGCCGCCACTCTGCTTCTGTGTTGATGACATGTGGGGTCCTCTGACCGACGGGTCCCACCGGTCAGCGACAGAAGTAGAATAGGCTAGTTCAAAAATTTCAGATTCAAGTGTGATTTGTGATTTTTGTATCTTCAGTTTGGTAGCTCCTAAAATTTTGAAATAAATATGGTTGTGTTCCTTAGGAAGTGTAGTATTTAGGAAAAATATGTTCTTGACTTGTACAGTAGAAATTTTTGGAGATTTAAATAGGGATTTGAAATGTGCTTTTGAATGCATTCAAATTTGTTTATTTTATATCTAGAGTTCCTGTGCTCCAAAAATTATGAAATTTTTGTGGTAAGCTAATCTTAACATATATGAGCTCTAGTAAAAATTTGGGGACCAGTGCATGGGTAGATTTATAGTTATAGATTTTTCTTTTATGAATAGTCAATCCTTGCATAAATTTTTATAAATTATTTATGAGTCCAAAATTCATGAAATTTGTTGGAGGTAATCCTAGTACCATGTGGATGCTAAGAAAAATATGAAATCTGTTGCTTGACACTTTTCAATAGGATTTTCCATTTATGCTATTTCAAGCCTTGCTGCCTTGTCATTTTTGTATAGAATGTTCTACTTAGTAAAATGACATGAAATTTTTATAGTAGTCCTTTGATAGCATTAGTAAGGCTCTGTAAATTTTTGAGAATTTATGAAGCACATCTGATATATATTTATTATTTAACCTAGATATCTAAATAAAATAATAAAGGCAATTTAATAAATAGTTTGGGCTTCACCATTATATTATCTTAATTGTATTTGGTATGCTTAAACTGTTGGTGGATTCTATGTTGTCAAATTTTGAATGATTACATGAAGTAGAAGTATCGTTACTTTATATTGCATGTTGAATAGTTTCCGGACTGATTCTAGAGTTTGATGAGTTGCATGTTGAAAATGATGTGTACTGTAAAAATGGTTAATAACAAAGTTGTAGAGAATTTGATAAGCTTTCCAGAAAGTCCAGGATCACTGGATTTGGATTTGTAGAACTCCAGTTATGAGTGAAGCAAGTAGCTGCTGTTTTATGGTATAAGCGATGCATTATGGAAAGATAATTAAATAACCGAGAAGAGATATGCACCTACTCAATAAACATGATGCACTTGTTAACATATATGCATTCGTAATACTTATGCCATACTCATGCATCTAGGATCGGAGGAAGAGATCACGTTGTTGGAATTCAAGAAGCGGAGAGAAGGAATCGGCAGGAGGATCCATGAAGTCGCAGCCTCCCGAAGGCGTGGGCGTAACCCTCAAGAGCTTCCGAGTGCCCCGACCACCGCCCTACTTCCTTTCTACAAAGGCAAGCCCGGAGCATTATAAGTCTCCCGATAATTTACAAATGTTTACTTAAGTACTTATGATTGCTGCATTAGGTTATAAGAGTTGAATGAAACCACTTGATGCATGTACATTCCTTGTCCGGATATTACACCTTTAACCGGTATAGGTCCGTGATCGAATATATGCTTAGCCATGCTTAGACCGGTAGAAGTCGGGTGATTTCCTGTCACCGCGAGATATAGGTGGATACCGAGCACGGTTGGTTATAATTGCTATCGTGGAAAAGAACCATGGTTAATGTAAATGGAGACCGAAAGCGGGATGTCGATAGAGAAGCAACAAGACATGGAGGTCTTGGGAGTGAATCTATCCCGTCAGTCGATCAAGGACCGTACCATTGTTGGAACTTCGACAAGATTGAACGCATGCCTCTCACTTAGCTGGTCGGAAAATTCGTTCCGACCGCTGAAGCCGATAATTCAACTCGGTGCCGGAATCGCTTACATTGTGCGCTCCTTCCGGGAACGACGACTAAGCCCAAGGGCGGGTTTGGCTGAGCATCCCGGCATCTGGTGTTCCAGACAGCGGCGCAATCTGGACCCGCCAAATGTGTACCGGAGTTGTACCAAAGGTGACCTAAGGCTATCATGGGTGGTAGACTGGGTTGGTGTTAGGAATAAATTCCCACTGGTTGAAATTGATTCGAATCGCCGTCTCTCCGGATAGTGAGAAACTTGGCTAGCTCCAACATCGTAGTAATCGTATTATGGAACATGATGGTTTGGATGAAAATGGAATTACAATACCGCTATGGTTACTATTGTATGCTTCTAAATGATATACCACATGTTTGACACAGGATAGTTGCTAATCTAGAAATGGATAGTTATAATTAACTTGGTAAAGGAATCATAATGGTACAACGGATCGAGTTGTCTTTTTTTTCAAAAAATTGTGTCAAGTTACGTCCACTTATACTAACCTTGCATAATCCTTGAGAGTCATTTTATTTCGGTTCATGACGGGTAAGGCTAAGTCTAGCCTGAGTACCTTCTCGTACAAGTTACTCGTGGTTTATTTTCCCATTGTTGCAATGCAACTACGTAATGCAAGCCACCTCATGGTTATTGCAAGAGTTGCTTCTCATCTAAAGAGCCACACCAACCAAGCATGCAAGCTCTCACAACTAGCTGGATGAGGAGTAAGCCTTGGGCAAGAGGGTTATACTTCTTTAGATGTAATTCCTATCCTTTACTTGCCGGCAAGCTTCGTTAGGACCGTGATCTAGCTCACTCGCCTCAATAGGGTGCCACACAAGCCACAAGCAATTTACTAGAGTATCAAACTATGTTGGAAACTTTATCTTCGAACTTATTTGCTTCCGCTTTACTTATCAAACTCACCAAGTTGCCTCTAGATAACTTTTTCATTCGTCTCACTTTGATGATGAAAAGTATCTTTGGCTGAACTTTATGTATGTATGTGGCATGTATGTTGAATCCCCTTCACACTGGCAAAATGCGATCTTGGTTGTTGTAAATCGTTTATCGAGACCCGTCCGGTGGTACTCGACGGACTACCCGGGTTTATATGGGTTCAAGTATGACAAATTCACGCGGTGTCGGTGCCGTGACCCGGCCTAGACCGAGACCTTGATTGCCATGGATTGCCATTGTACTTGTTCATTCTTATAAATTGGTCGGACATTTCTGCGACAAGTGGTGAACAGAGCCCGTGCACGTGGAGCCGTCCCACAAATATCACCATCTCTAGATCCTAAATGCATATGCGGAGTTAGAGCATCTAGGACACGCATGAAGAGAGAAGGATCAATCGCGGTGATCACACCTAAGAGAGCTTCTTCTCCTCGATTTTCTCCTCTCTTCTCTCTCTTCTCTTTTCTCTTTAATGTAACTTCATGCATTTTCCCTTCTTCTATAAAACTAGGTACACTTAGGCATCAATTCACAAAAACCAAACTAGGGAAAGAGAGGCACGAGCATCCTTGCTTTTGTGGACCGTGATCTAGCTCGGCACTTTGCAAACTGGATAAACTCTCAATCAAACTTTTCAATCCTTCCACCAGACACTGGATCCGCTCCCTCTCTGCCCATCTTGGTTGTTGTAAATCCCCTACTACTCGACGGACTACCGGTTTAATGGGTTCAAGTATGACGATCGAGCAGCAGCCATTGTACTTGATTCTTATAAATTGGTCGATGTGGTGAGGGACGTTCTACCCGAACCAGTATAATACTTGTGTCCTTCGAGCACACCATCCGGGCCAGACGCGCAAACTAAAAATATACTAGCCGGTGATCCAAAACACCAACAAGCAGTGGTGGCACTTTCTTTGCAGATCCATCGATCACAGGGGGCAATGGTGATGACGGCAATGAGTGATTGATGTGATGAGTTCTTCAAATTAGTTTTTGTTCTTCTCTTTTTATGATGTGATGACAAAGGGGGAGAAAGAAGGCAGATTGAAGCTTCATATTTATCTTGTATGCTGATTTGGATGATTTTGTGTGAGATTTGAGACATTGAGCTTTATTGTAATGTTCTTGTGAGAGATTGTGACTTTGGATGTGTAATAATCTAGCACTTTTATCTACCCCGTGGACTTGGGAATATTTGTTTTGTGTGCTACTATGTGTGCTTGAACTCCAAGTTTAATTCCTAAGGGTTACATATTAGTGTCATAAATATATGCTTTGTGATGATGTATTGTTTCCATTTTATTTGTTGAAGTGTATAATTGTCATATGCATCACGGTTTATTTTTTGCTATCACACACACTTGTTGCACCCCACGGATGCAATGACTAAGGGGAGTCTTCTATGTGTTATAATATGTGCAATTGACATTCGAAGTCATTTTGTGAATTATACTCATATGCACGTATTAAGGGGAGCCTCTTATAAATCATTGAACCCAAAAGCCTAATTTTATATCATTTGTAAGCTTTAATCGGGGTTGTCATCAATCACCAAAAAGGAAAAGATTGAAAATGCATCTAGATCCACAATGTCCATCGTTGAAAGGACCGCTTCGATGCCTAGATGCGGGGTGAATAGGCTCTACAAAACTTTTAAACAAAAGTTCACAAATAAAAGGACAACAACTGGGAAGGTCGGTTTGGTCGGCCCCTGAGGCCGACCTGGCCGAGTGTCGGCCTGACCGAGAGCCCTAGTCAGCTTGGCCGACTTTGGCCAGTGCCTACGCCCAAAAGTGCTTTTCTCCTCCATCTTTCTTCTACGTTGATGCAACTTTAAATGGGGGGGTTCCTAGTATCTGTGTAAACACTTTCACACAGTCCCTGTAAGCACAAACCACCACACCCAAGTAGCACAAGCGGAATCACAAATAATATATGCAATATGAACAAATGTGAGGCAAACCAAAGGGAAGACACGAAGATTTGTTTGACCAGACTTCGGGCCACCCCAAGGTGCCCTACGTCTCCGTTGTGGAAGCCGGTGAGTGACCCAACAAGGTCTTCTCTTGGTCGGGCCCAAAACAGACACTTTCGACCTTTCCACTAAGGAGTCTTCTTTCCTCTTTCAGCAGGAAGACGAACCCTTCTTACAAGACCACTGCAGTAGCCCACACACCCTCGGTTGCTTGTAGGTGACACCTTGCCACCAAGGAGCAAAGCTCCAAGAGTAACAAACACAACGAATCAGAATTCTTCGACTTGCTCAAGTGCTCAAGAATGGGACAGCTCAAGCTCTCTAATGCCACCAAGGCAAGATCACAAATGTTGGCTCAGAATTCTTCGACTTGCTCAAGTGCTCAAGAATGGGACAGCTCAAGCTCTCTAATGCCACCAAGGCAAGATCACAAATGTTGGCTCACTCTCTAAAAGAATTATGGAAGCTGGGAGCTAGAACACTCACAAAGAGGAAGAGAGAAGCACCCAAAGGCTTCTGGTCGTGTATGGTATGGAAGTGGGGAGTATCAGCAGCAACAAATGGAGGAGTGGGAAATGTATAAATAGCCATCCAAGCCAAAGTAGCCGTTGGGATGAGTCAGCAAATCCGGTCTAACGGGATGAGAACTCGCCCTGACCGGGATTCAAAGCTAACTAGCCGTTGGGCTGAAAGTCGGTCTGACCGACTGCCAAACCCGGCTCACCGGCAACCGGTATGACCGGCATGGCCAGTCAGCCTGATCGGCTTTGGCTGGCTGGGCAAGGAGAAGTTCAGTCACTCTCTCTCTCTCTCAAAATTAACATGTCTTGTCAATGTTTCTAACTATGATTTGAGTATTATTTTATTTACATTGTTGTCTTGAACTTGAACTATTATTTTTAGAACTCGCCCTCTGCTCGGTGATTTATTTCACCGTGTGAGCTACGTTACGTACTGCCTGCTCTGCAAGCTGCACCTCATGAGCTACTCGAGTCTCCTTGAGCCCTTAGTTCCACCTAAAATTCTAAAAAGTGCTATAGTACCTGTCACCTTGAATGTTTGCGGTCTATGTATGGAGTATTAAATGTAGACGAAAAAAAACTAATTGCATAGTTTGGTGGGAAATTGCGAGACGAACGTTTTAAGCCTAATTAGTCCATGTTTGAATACTAATTGCCAAATAAAAACGAACGTGCTACAGTAGCCCCAAATTCCTAAAACTAAACACGCGCTGACTTATTATAAGACTTGACTTTTGCACATCAACTGGCAAAGACACCATGTTTGAACACTGTCAGCTTGCGCAGAAACTAAAGCCTTGACTTGACCTGCTTAGCCCTGTCCACTGTGAGTCTCTGACGTGTGAACTCTTGAACCAAAACATCATGCATTCATCTTGGTGCATACTCCCTCTGCGCCAAATTAAAATAGGCGCAGATGTGGCTTTCCTCACTATTATATAAAAATATACTAATATTTATGATATACTATGACAAGTATCATTATATTGAGTATGAAATATACTTTCGTAATAAACTTATTTAAAAATGTAAATATTGATACTATTTTTCTCCAGAACCAAGATGTTTATTTATTTTAGGACGGAGGCTACAACCTGCACGCATGCAGTTCATACTGACCATGGTAAACCATGCATGGCTGCATGCACATGTTTCATTTTTTCTTCTTTTCCACACACTTGACTGCTATCCGGCTGCACACCTGCCGCTGCCCAATTTAACGCCGCTGATACCGTCGTGTGAAAATTATTTTTATTATTTGGCGAGAAGAGCATCAGTGCACACATCCAAATAAAATCCTGGTGCGTATATAGCTAAATATACAGTAAAAGCTTGTGATGCACACAAAAAGTTATGTATGTGTAGGAAATTAGTTACAGATATCCTGTTTAAATTTAAAATGTTTTTGTGCACAAAACTACTGCCGTGCAATTATTTCATTCTTGACCAAACTTGTTCGTATTCTCTCGGGAGCCATCCGATCCACGATATAAAAAAGCAACTACAGAGGTGGGTATTTTCGACTGATGGTTGATTTGCAAAGACGATACCTAAAAGATAGAACGCCACTATAAAAAAAAAATTACATGTCTTCGTAAATCTTTTTTAGTAGTGATCCTTACAAACTTATTCCTAATCTGTTTTGTTAGAGGTGATATGGTTGCTTCAAAGGGCTGGCATTTTGCAGCTGGTGCATCTTCCGTCATTTCCTAATTGCCAAGTACTAAAACCCCAGGAAGACACTTGCCACTATTTACTAAAATGATTTTTGGAGACAAACCATTTTATTATATTTACATAGATGGTCCAAAAATGGCTTTGTCTTTGAAAATACCTAGTGAATTTCATAGGAAGACGATCCATTTACAGAGACACTTCAATAAATTGATTTACAACATTTTCATAGGTGGACATTTAAGAGACTCACCTCTAAAGAAAACTGCCTAGCCGATTTAGCCGCACTTAACCCAGCACACCGAGAGTAAGCTATAGTTGAGGGTAGATCTGGCATAGGTGGTCTTGACCAGGGAGAAGACGCTTGGCACGACACTTAGCGGATCTGGCCATTCTGGCGAGAAGGTGCCCTGGCCGCAATGGAATCTCCCTACTCTCTTCGCGCTAACATATCTCCTTAGAGCATCTCCAAGAGACTCTCCATATTCTTCCTAAATGCTAGCAATAGAGATTTTGGTGAAAAACTACTCTCCAACAGCTCTTCTAAATGATCATCCAAATATAGCTATCTTCTATTCCGGATTTTTCGCTAGCCAAAAATAGAAGACGAGAATGGCTCTCTAGAGTGCGCATGAGATATAGAAAAACTGTTGAAAATTAAAAAGATATAGAAAGCGATTTTTATGAAAATGGCTCTCCAAATGATGATTTAGATAGTGAGATTTAGAAAGACTCTTGGAGATGTTCTTATAGCTAGGGCCTTCTTTTATGGGTCCATACCTTTCAAGCCATGGAAACACTTGGGAAGTCTTAGGCTCCTCCCAAGTGCAAGGTTTTCCTATGGCTTGTGATTGGAAACAAGTGTTGGACAGTGGACCGCTTAGCAATCGAAGGCTAGCGTGCACATCCGGAATGGTGTGTTCTTTGTGATCAAGAGGATGAGATGTTGTAACATATTCTTGCCAGCTGTGTTTTTGCTAGGAAAGGCGTCTGTCCGTCCAGACGACTCGCCCGTGGCATCGAGCTCCGCGTTGACGAGCCTCCATTCGCCCAAACAGCAAGTAGATGTTGCACTGAAAGCACATGTTGCAACCGTATGTTTCATGCATTTCAGACATATGTTGCAAGTGTTTTATCTGAATGTTGCAAATGTAGATCTAGTGTTGTATATGTTGCCATGGCTATAGACGTATGTTGCAAGTGTATGTTCCAAATATTTTAGTTATTTCACACGTATATGTTGCAAGTGTATATTCCAAATGTTTCAGCTGTTTTAGACGTATGTTGGAAGTGTTTTATCTGAATGCTACAAATGTAGATCTGAATGTTACATATGTCGCAATGACTAAGACATGTTTCAAGTGTATAATGCACATGTTGCATTGACTATATATAGATATGTTTCAAGAGTATACTGTACATGTTGCAACGGTAGGACCGATGTGTCAAACAATGGCGGAGCTAGAGAAAACTCAAGGGGGATGCGTTTGCCTTGTGGGTGCGTAGGTCTTTTTAGGGTGCAAATATGGTGAAAATTTGGTTATAATTACTGTTTTTCTGTTTTTGTGTGGGTGCGGCTACACCCACTAATAACTATATACATCCACCCCTGGTTGCAAAGGAGATGAGACGTTAGGACGAGAGCGGAGCGCGGCGGGGAAGGGGTGCGGCAGAGACGGATCTTGGCAGAGGACGGTGCGCGGCGGGGGATAGGCATGAGGCAGGGGATGAGGGCACGGCGAAGACGGAATACCGCAGACTGGCTGACGTGGGCACAGCCAGGATGGGTACGGGCGCGGGATGGCGCGAGGCACGGGTGTTGCGTCTAGA
Source organism: Miscanthus lutarioriparius (assembly GCA_904845875.1). Lineage (NCBI taxonomy): Eukaryota > Viridiplantae > Streptophyta > Magnoliopsida > Poales > Poaceae > Miscanthus > Miscanthus lutarioriparius. The sequence goes on from CAJGYO010000007.1 coordinate 94,981,058, forward strand.
CGCGGGCGCTGGCGCAGGATGGGACGTGGACGCGGGTATGGGATTGAATGCGGGCGCGGGCACGGGGCTGTGTCCGGACGCGGAGTTCGTACAAACGTGGACGTCCAGGCTCTAGCTGCGCCGATTCACCAAACAAATGTTAACAAACAAATTGGCTATTCAACATGTTCACGTGAAATAAAACGTGTACCAAATTTGAGTGTCAACAATCGTAGTATCGTACACAGGCCCAAGTCTATATCGATGTCAGGCGCGTTTGCATGTGCATGTATACTGTTTGTACTTTAGATGCAAAATTCCTTCTCCTGGATTCATGACAAGGACTAGGTACTAGCAGCGCGCGCCTCCTTTGCCTTGAACTTCACAAGCTACTACTGTAAAACGCAGCACGCATGGCCACATTCTTGACGACGTCGACCGCCGGATTGAAGTTCACGGTGCGCAGGCCACCGGCAGTCCTGGCGGCGCGAGCTGAAGCGGCTGTCGGACATAGATGACCAGCAAGGGCTGCGGTTCCGCGTGCCCGTCATCCAGGTGTACCGGCGGAACGCGTCCTGCGACGGCATGGACCCCGCGGCAGTCGTCCGGGACGCCGTCGCCAGGGCGCTGGTGCACTACTACCCGGCCACTGGCCGGTCGGCTAAGGGAGCTCGAGGGCCGCAAGCTCGCCCTCGACTGCACCGCGGAGGGCATGCCGTTCACCGAGGCTGACGCCGACGTCCGCCTTGACGACTTCGGCGACTCCGTGCACCCGCCCTTGCCGTGCCTTGAGGAGCTCTTTTTGGACGTCCCTGCCACGTCCTCCATAGCCAACTCCCCCCTCCTCCACATGCAGGTACATATATATGTCTGCAGTCTGCACTGCACGTCCATGTCGACACGTTTTTTTTTCTTTCATTTGGCTTGCACTTGCAGGTGACGCGGCTGGCATGCGGTGGTTTCATCGTGGCGGTGCAGATGTCCCACACGGTGGCGGACGCTCTGGGCATCCTGCAGTTCCTGGAAGCGGTAGCAGAGCTGGCGCGGGGCGCGGCGGCGCCGACGGTGAGTCCGGTGTGGGCACGCGACCTGCTGCTGGCACGCAACCCGCCGCGGCCGAGCTTCGCGCACCGTGAGTACGACCCCATCGCGCTGCCGGCCGACGAACTGGTGCAGGGCTTCGTCTTCTTCGGGCCCCGGGACGTCGCCGCTCTCAGGGCCCGGCTCGCACCGGACCTCAGGGAGCGCTCGACGACGTTCGACGTCCTCGAGGCGTTCCTGTGGAAGTGCCGTACCATGGCGCTGCAGCTCCCGGACGCCGAGGGGGAGGTGCGGCTCGGGTTTCCCGTCGGCGCCTGCCACGGCAACAGAGGGCTCCGCCTGCCCAGGGGCTACTACGGCAACACGATCGTTTTGCCGGTCGCCGTCTCCACGGCCGGCGAGCTGTGCGCGAACCCGGTGGGCTACGCCGTGGAGCTGGTGCGCAAGGCCAAAGCGGAGGTGGACGCGGAGTATATCCAGTCGGTGGCTGACCTGATGGTGCTTCGTGGGCGGCCGCAGTTTCGTATGTACCTGGTGTCCGACCTGACTAAGATAGGGTTTGCTGGCGTCGACTATGGGTGGGGCCAGCCGGTGCATGGAGGGATGGCCACCATGGCCCCCCCTCTCCCTAGGATGTCCAGTTTTGCTCATACCATGCAAGAACGCCAAGGGAGAGGACGGCATCGTCGTCCCGATATGGTTACCTGGCCGCGCCATGGATAGGTTCACGGAGGAGGTGGGCAAGCTGATGCGCCCTCCACCAAAAATGTCATCGCTCTGAATCAGAAACTTACGTGTGTCTGTCCGCTATGCACGCTTGGGGTGTATATGCATGTGTGGTTCTAGTATAGTATTATATATAAATAAATGTCCAAGTTCTTTGACTAGGAGTTGAGATTAAAAGTTTAAATTTGCGTGGGTACATTAATCAAACTGGATTATGTGGTTTAAAGTTTAGTTGGTTAAAACTAAGAGCTAAACTTTAGACTACTTTAGTTAACTTTTATGGTTTAATCAATAAAAGTCTTTTTTTAAAGTTGGCTAAACTTTAGATACAACTTTAAACCACCTGTTTGAGGCCTAGAAAACTAAAGTAGTATAATGTTTAGTAGCTATACTTCAGACCATGAGATTCAAATAGACCTAAATCACTTCTCCTATATCTCATATGTCTAGTTTTTTTCACTAGTACAAAATCGACTTTTGCTAATAATGCTTGTGATTTTTTCATTGGTGGTTGATAATGTACAGGCACCAAAAAGAAATTGGGGGGCCATGCTATGAACTGCCAATGTAAATACATTTTTATTGGCTTTTTTGTTAAGTCTACCACCAATAAAAAAACATGTATTTCAATTGGCGGTAGACTTAAGAAAACAACTAGTAAAAATGCATTTGTACGGGTGGTTTTCTTAACCTAGCGCCACCACAAATAATTTGAATTTTTTTTTTTGAATTTTTCAAATGATCTCGGATGAATAAATGATCTCAATGAAAGTTGTAGTATTTGAAAAGATCTACAACTTTATAGTTGACTACTTTGTCATTTGAAATCATTTAGGGCTCGGAAATTATGTTTTAAGATTAATGATTTTAAAATGAATATTTTTTGAATTTATCAAATGGCCTTAGATGGCAAAATGATCAGATGCGATCTAAAACTTTGTAGTTGAAACTTTTTTTCATTGGAATCCGTTTAGGACTTCAAATCTCCATTTCAAAATCTGGTAGAGTGAATACTAAGAGAATATATATTTTTGTTTTAACTCATAAGTTACTTTGGAGTGCAGTGATAGAGCATGTAATGTGTGAGGCCTGAGGTTCTGAGTTCGATCCCTGGGACCGCATATGTGTGAATTTCTTACAAAAATGAAAAAAAAATGCTTGGAATCATGTGTGGCAACCTAGTACGGACTGCCTCAGATAATTTTTTGCTACTTTTTAAGCCCAATTGGTAATTTATGAAGAATCATTTACAGTGGCACGTCAATTTATTGCAAAAATGAAAAAAAAAAATGCTAGGAATCATGTGTGGCAACCTAGAACGGGCTGCCTCAGATAATTTTTTGCTACTTTTTAAGCCTGATTTGTAATTTATGAAGAATAATTTACAGTAGCGGTTTTCTTAACCACCGGTATAAATATTTATAGTGGATGTTCTTAAGTGACGTCCAGTAAAATTTGCTGATTTTTACTGGACTTTCACACTGGTGGTAGGTAAAAACGCCAATAAAAATATGAAAAGTAGCGTCAGTACAAATATTCTGTGTACATGTTTGGTTTAGCAAAAAATATATGAAAAGCAGTGTTTATTGCTGTTCAGCTAATATACAATTTTGTCAATGTTTGGTTTAGCAAAAAAATGAAAATTGTCTCTTGTGTCCTTTTAGTTGTACTGGTTACTTGTCTAAGATTATTGTTGCCTGAAAACTTCTAAAAATTTAGGCACCTGAAATATATCAACTCCCAGAAAAAGAGGTGGGAGTGTTGAAAGGTTTGAAACCTAAACAAAAAGGGTTGCCTACAAAACAGTAACACTTCATCTCTCCCTTTTTAACTATCATTCTCTTTTCTCAAGAAGCCAAATGTATTCAACTTTGATCAAATATATACAAGAAAATATTAATATTTATGGTACATAATTATTATCATTAGATAGATCATTGAATCTATTTTCTATAAATTTATTTGGAGATACAAATGTTGTTAGTATTTTCTACAAACAATTTGACTACCACAAACACATAGCAACACTTAAAAAGGGACGGATGGAGGATGTTTTAGGGGTGACCGTACCAAATCTTTTTAATAATCATCTCCAGATATGGAATCAAAGCAAATTCAGATGTTGTCAAGGTTTTAACACACTAATTTTCAGTTACAGCATAATTAATTACTTAATAAAAGTAACAAAATCGAGTGCAACTTTTGCAAATATAAAACAGTTGTAATTTGAATTTGACCATAACTAACCCTGAGAGGCCAAGGCCCACTACCACGCCCGGCCCTCCTGGACGACGCCGTGCCGTGCGGGCGACGGAAAGACTCACGTACGTCACAGACGGGCCCGATGGAGGCCCAGTCCGGGCTTTGGATTGCTCGGTCTCTCCAGGATCGGTGCTCTTCCTCCATCCAATATTTCCTAAGGAAAAAGTCTGTATTACCTCCTTAACTTTCGCAAAAGTCCGTTTTTTCTCTCTGAACTTCAAAACCGGACAAAAGGCCTCTCTCAACTTTTAAAACTGTTCATTTTACCTCCCTTCCCAGCTATAAGCGGTTTTGAAGGCGGTTTTATCTTTTTCTTTTTATTTATTTCGGCTGAATCTTTAAAAAATCATAGTAAATCACAGAAAAATCATAAAATAGAAAATCCAATTTTGTTGGACTCCACATAAGTAGATCTACACAGTGAATATATAATATGGTATGCTTTAATATAAAGTTTTTGGTGTATCTTTAGATCTATGCTTTTCTGTAATTAAATGGAATAATTCATAGCTGTAGTTTCTATGGTCCAATTGGGGTGAAATTTTTATGGTGGACTAATTATTATATGCTTAGACTGTAGTAAAAATTTCATACTCATTGGATCATGTAAATCTATAACTAAGTTGCTATGTAAGTTGCTGCTCAAATTTCCGTCATTAATTAGTTCCGTGCGTGGCTTGTGTCTGCTTTAGCTAGGATGATAGGTGTGTTGAGAGGGCAATTCCAGCATGTTTCTAACTAAGTTTTAGCTTATTACATCTCAATCTAGGCCAACATTAGGTTTGTTTGTACCAAGAATTATATATTGTAGTGCTTGCTGCTTAATTTTTCTTCTATTTTTTAAAATCTCGCTTGCATGCATGCGAGTGCGCATTCTGAATCCTGATCTGGTCTAATAACTTCCTAATGCAGCGTACTGCAAGGTACCTCAACACACTCCCATGCTTGCCACCCCGAGTGCCTGCTAAAATTCGCCGGTTGAAAGCTAGGATGTCACCAGGAATCAACAACCACAAGAAGTCATCAGCACTTGTGGATTCTGTTGGAGAAGTGAAGCCAACAACCAGTTCACCTGATGCATCCAACCAGCTCAAACTGGTAGATGGTCCAGCCACGCTTGTAGCTTGGGCCTCTAAAAAGGTCAAGGGGTAAGTAAGTACTGCTAGTAATTTGTCTTCTGATAAATTCTGAATTAATGAGTCTGTTGTGTTCAAGTGTGCTTGCTTTTCCGTATGGATATTGATGCTTTTTGCTGCTTGTGTTTTATTTATTATACACACACATGCTTGGCCTTGTTCTGTCATCAAAGGTGCTTGCTTATTTTTGTTTTATTAGCTATAGAATTTATTTAGGACTGGCGTAAAGGTAAATCCTGTATGGAGCAAACATTAGTAATGGAACAAGCTAGATCATTGTTGACATGATGGGAAAGGCATGAAGTAAATGCAGAAAGCAAAGTTAAACCTATTGTAGAATCTTGGAACATTGGCACGAGAGTTTGTATAGTTTTGTTATAAGTAAAAAGCTAGTGCATGTTACTTACTAGGTACTCCCTGACGTTATGACTTTCCAAGATACATTATTTTTGTTGTACAGTTATACACACACTATATTTAGATACATAGTAAAAGCAATGTATCTAAAAAATCAAAATGTTTTATAATTTGGAATGGAATATATATATTGTGATTCCTGTTATGTATCTATATCTCTTATAAAGATAAACTCCACTAGCAATTTATCTTACCATGCAAAGTTTCCACGTCAGCATTTATGTTATCTCTTATAAAAGATAAACCCACTAGCAATTTATCTTGCCATGCAAAGTGTCCACACCAGCATCCACTAGAACATCTCACTAGCACATTCAACTATCTCGCCATGCAAAGTGTCCACATCAGCATCCACTAACACATGCCATTATGTCTTCATTCAAGCTATTTACATTAGCAAACCACATCGTTTACTAACATATATTTAGTTGTCCACATCAGAATGCTAAAAATCATCCACAAACATGTATTATGATATTTATTCAATTATATTAGTAAATATAAGTAGTAACAGTGACGAAAAGAACAGGATATGATTTTTTTTTTGCCTTCTAAACTGGTTAGTATAGCCAAAGCAAATTAAGATGACGATGCAAATGTGTAAGGTTGGTTTGCTGAAACTGTGGCATATAATATTATTTTATTATAAACAAATGTGCACCAGACAAGTAACTTCTTTTCACTCTTTTATTTGTTGTTAGTTTTGGGGGTAAGTTAAGGCATTTTATTGTATTTTAGGCCTCGCTTTGGCAAAGTGGCTTCTCAACATGACTTCAGAGTGTCGTTTGGAGCCGTTTTACATTAGCAACACATCACGGGGGTAAAATTTAACGGCTCCACGCTGATGAAAATCATCCACAAAACGTGTTCTCACAGAGCTTTATTCGTGGGAAGGAGCCAAAATTCCGGCTTCTCCTGCTTCTTCCTCCAATAAGCCCCTAAAAACATGCTCCTTCACGGAAAGCTGGTTTGCCAAGCAAAGCAAATTAAGATGACGAAAATGTGTAAGCTTGGTTTGCTGAAACTGTGGCAGCTGTTATTTTATTATAAACAAATGTGCACCAGACAAGTAAAAAAAATGGCTTCACTAGTGAAGGGTAAGTTAAGCCTTTTAAACAGTATTTGACTTCCTCCGTTTCAAATAATAAGACATTTTAGTTTTTCTAGATATATTGTTTTTGTTATGTATCTGTACATAGTGTATATATAAGTGGATAGCAAAATCTATATATCTAAAAATGCCAAAACGTCTTATATTTTAGAACTGATGGAGTATTTTTCTGAACTTAAGTTGCGTCTAGTTTGTTTTTTCCCCTGGAACACAGTTGCTTCATGTTTTGAAGCAGCAATGCAAGGTAGTTAAGGAATATGCTAAATGAATAATATTCATTTTTCCCCTGATCTGCAGGATGCATCGACATGATATATTTTTGTTGAAGTTCTTTGTGGTGGGTAGTCTCATGGCTGCTACTCTAGTAGTCATCGCTTGCCATGAAGATATCAACAATAGCAGCAGCATGCCGGTGCTGGTGTCAAACAAGGAGACGCCGAGGAAGCTGCTGCTGCTGCTGTGGCTTTGGCAGGCTGGTGCTTGGAGTTGGCGGTGCATCATGTCGTCCATGGATGCGAATATGCGATCCAAGGCTTTGGAATTCACGGATGGACGACTCACTACGCTGTCACTCCAAAGTCCAGATTACTTGTACTCCTGGCCAGCTGGCCTGTTGAATGCTGGGTGATCTGCTCTGCTCTCCTGCCTGCTCACCACTAGCGTAAGAGAATACTAATACTGGTGTGGTGAGTTGAGCCGGTCGGTCGCATTCGCAATCACTCCCACTCTCCCAATGCAACAAGTCCAGTCCCAACACAACTGGAGCAGCAGCCACCAGGCAGAGCCAGAGCAGGGAAAGCTCACACAACACAGAGCTCCCAGTCCCAGCCCGAGCAGCAGTAGAATACACATGCCCCACTGGCCATCCAGATCCAGACGACCAGACTAGTATGCTGCCGCTGACTGCTGGCGGTCGAGGATCCATATCCATCGTTCCATCCACTGTCCAAAAAATATCTGAATACGCCACACTGAAACCATATCTGAATGAACAACCCAAAAAATGAAAACATGAGGGGAAGAAAAAAAAAAACACGGTCTCAGTCACAGATGCAACACACGTTCTCACTTCTTAGCCAACGACACAACAAACACTTGAGTGTTAAGCAGCTGCGCAGATGACAAGTATACCCATTCAACCGAACCATCACTGCCACCACCAACTAAAATCATTCGAAAATGACAGCCTAGGTTCCTCGCCTGTTTCTGCACTACTACAACAGGGGCTTTAATTCTTCTGTTTCTGCAGAATCTGTGCAACAACAGGAGAGGGGGTGGGATTCTATTTGTTCATCGGTGGGTTGCAACCCAAGGGTGTTCAATTACCATTACCATTACTGGTCCTGCACGAGAAAGCAGGACCAAGGCACGAGACATATATCGACACCCTACCGCCTCAGCACTGGCTTGTAAAGCACGACTGTCACAAACTTGGCCTTGAACCGGTGCGTGATCCCCAGAGCAACCACGGATCTTGTGTTCTCTTTCTCGATGTAAAGGTGGTTCAGAACCACAGTCTGAGGCTGAGGCAGCGGGCTCGATTCGTCTTGGCTTGGTGGGAAGCTCAGCAGCGTATGCTGGAGATGAGGTGGCACCAGTGGGGGCTCCCGGCCTTCATCTTCATTTCCAGGAATAGGGTTGTTGTAGCTAGAATCAGGTGAAGGTGGGACTTCAAATCCAACAACGTGGACCCCTTCCTGAATCATGGATTCATGGTTAGCCATCATAAGTCAGCCACAAAAATTTATGCAAGGTTATAATTCTGAGAGATGATTCTAACATGGTCATCCATGCCTTGTTGGTCCATATTCCAACAGCCTGATGCCTGTCCTGGAGAGATAATACGACATGTTCATGTTAGCAAATAATTTAAAGAAAAAAACAATCTGGACAATGGACATTGCAAAATAAAATTCAAAAGCTAACTTAACATCAAACAAAATAACTATAAATGGTGCATAGTATTAGTCATCCACCAAAAAATGCATGGTGTATTCATATCATTCGCATGCATGCGCGGGGGGGGGACGGGACGGCAAACAAGGTGTAAGATGAATTATGAATTGAATATAACTGAAATCTCTACAAACTAAAAGGAAAAAACAGGAATCGTCAACACCGACTTCAGAATGCCTCTCCGATTCTCCACCCGCCCCTCCTCCCCACGGCGCCACCCCGCCTCTCCCCCGAAGCCCCCACCCTATCCAGCGCCCAGCCCAGCCCCCCACTGCCTCGCCGCTGACACCGACATGCCCCATCCTCCATGTGTGCTTGCACAGCCACTGTCCAGCAAATTTGCGCGACTGCCGGGGGCTGCGCAAGCAGATGAGTGCGGCCGGACCTGCCAGGATGGCGCAAGCGACAAGACAGCCAGCCCTGTAGCTTGCTAGGATGAGCTTTGCTAACTGTTTTTGCATCCACTCGTTTTCTAGCAGCACTTGCAGAGCAGCACCGAGATTTGTCCTTCCATTAAGAAAGGTTGGAAAAACTTCTATTCTATCATCTTCCTATTGACAAGCAATCAGACCTTGTTGTATTTTATGGTCTGATGAACTTGTCTGTTTTGTTAGTCGCTGAATTCTCACTCTTGGTAGTAGGAGAATTCTTACTCTCATCGAGAGAGGATGACACTAGGAGTTAGGGCAATTTTCTTGTCTATTTCTCACACAAGCTCACACAAATGCCATACCAACCTGAGGAGTTGGGGTTACATATTTATAGGCTGCTAGCCAGCCAAGCATATGCCAAGATGCTAGTCTAAGATGCTAAGATGCTGTCCTAGCTAAGATGCTGTCCTCTAGTCTAAGATGCTGTCCTCTAGTCTAAGATGCTGTCCTAAAAACAGAAAAACAGCCACAAGGACCATGTGAGCAACAACAGCCCCACAAAGACCAGCCACACATGACTTATCCATCATTCTCCCCCTAAGTCTTGTGCGTCGTCTTGTGGGAGAGTTGAACCATCCCGGTCCTGGAGCAGAGCTCAAGGAACTTGATCCTCCCAAGGGGCTTGGTGAGCAGGTCCGCAAGCTGGTCCTTGGTGTTGATGTAGTTCGCCTTGATGCTCCCTTCCTCCAAACAGCCTCGGATGAAGTGGTACCTCACCCGGATGTGCTTGCTGCGTTCAGGAACACGGGGTTCTTTGCCGTGGGCAGAGCGGACTTGTTGTCCACCCCAGCTCCACCGCTCTAGTGTCTCTCGCCGAGGAGATCACCAAGCGCCGAGCGAGCCAGAGCGCCTGAGTCGGCGCGGTGGAGGCCGCTATGTACTCGGCCTCGCAATGGACAGGGCCACCACTGCCGCTGACCGATCGCCACCTAACGAGGCACTTGCCGAGGAAGAAGAGGATCCCGCTGCGTGCTTTGCCGGGTGTCGATGTCGCCGGTGTGGTCGTGTCATTGCATGACGAAGTGTGCCGCCTGTGACACCTCGGGTAGTAGAGGCCGTGGTCGAGTCCCCGCAACGTAGCGGATGATCCTCTTCACACCGGGCTGGTGCTCCGTCGTCGGTCATTGCATGAACCGACTAACGAGCCGACGGAGAATGCCAAGTCCGCCGTGTGTGGGCGAGGTAGCGAAGGCTCCCCACAAGGCGCCGGTCTTGTGTGGCGCCCACCTCCTCCGTCGTCTTGTCGCGGCTCGGCCTTTCACCTCTCCTCCATCGGAGTGAGAGTCAAGGTTGCGATCGGTGAGCCCAGCTAGCTCAACGACGCGCTTGGCGTAGGCGGTCTGTCGAAGCGTGATCCCAGAGTCATCCTGGTGCACCTCGATTCCCAGGTAGAAGGAGAGAGGCCCCAGGTCACTCATCTGGAAGGTGGCCTTCATCTCTTCCTTGAATGCCGCCACCTCCACATCCTTGGTGCCGGTGATCACCAAGTCGTCGACGTAGACACCCACCAGCAGGGCATTTCCTCCATTGCCCCGTCGGTAGATGGTCACCTCGCGCGGGCTTTGCTCGGCCCATCCCCTTTAGCGTGGACTCCAACTTGGCATTCCACGCCCTCGGTTCGCCGCAGCCATAGAGGGCCTTGCGCAGCGGAGAGCACCTTGCCTCTCCTTGCCGGGATCGCAAATCCCGCGGGCGGTGCACATAGATTCCTCCTTCAAGTCGCCATTAAGAACGCCGACTTGACGTCCATGTGGTGAACACGCCACCCTCCCGGCGCTAAGCGCAGAGAGTCGCGACGGACTCCATCCGCGCCACGGAGAGCAAAGCGCCGTCGGTCGACCCCTCTGTTGCCGCACGAAACCTCGTGCCACCAAGCGAGCCTTGTGCTTGACGATGGCGCCGGCTTCATCCTCTTCAACTTGTACACCCACTTAAGGGTGATCGCGCGGTGACCACGAGGAAGGTCGCAAGAAGCTCCCAGTGCGGTTCTTCTCAACCGCATCCATCTCCAATCAGATCGCAGTAGCGCCATGCCGCGCGTCTCTCGCCTCTCAACGCATCGAGGCTCGCCGTCGCCACACGCAAGGTGCAATCGCGCCCTCCAGTGTCGTGAGGCACCGGTCCCCGCGACCGGTGGTCGCCGAGAAGGTTCTCCACCGTCAAGATCAAGAACGGCTCACCGCCGTGGTACGCGCCGACGCGCTCTCGCCGTGAGAGAGCGGAGAAGCGAGCTCAATCGCCCGTGCTCGACACGGCCGGTGGTGGAGTAGACGTGCCGGAGTGGTGCTGCTCGGTCTTTGGAGTGCGGGCGCTGTTTACCGTGGGTGGAGCCGGCGAAGAGCTCATCGCAGCCCGAGGTCCCGGCCGGAGAGCGTGGTCGCTGTCGAGTAGCAGTCTTTGGGGTCGGTGGAGGCTCGGAGACTGGGGTAGTCGGGTAGACGCGCTGTCGAAGAAGAATCGCCGCTCCCCTGCGCCCTCGGCGTGGACGTACTTTCGATAGTGAAGTCGCCGTGCGCCGGAGCCGAAGTCGTCGCCCATCGCTTGTCCCCACGCCCATCTCGCCGCCGTCGAACACAACGCCGCGCTGCCAGGCGCATACGCCGTGTCTTCGGTCGAGGATGCGGTAGGCCTTCGAGCCCTCCAGCGTGGCCGGCGAACACTCCCGGAGTGCTCCCTGCTGCCGAAGCTTGCCGATGTGGCCAAGCTCCTTGGCGAATGCGAGGCGCCCAAGACCCGCAAGTGGGAGACCGCCGGCTTGCGCCCATGCTAAGCCTCGTGACGGCGTCCCCGCCGCCGAGCGCCTTTGGTAGGCGAAGCGGTTGAGGATGTAGACGGCCGTCACCACCGCTCTCCCGGAAGATAGCCGGCATCCCCTCTCTCTTGAGGAGGCCCGAGCCATCCCCACAACCGTCCGGGTTTGCGCCGCCGACGACGCCGCTTTTTTCGCGGTCAGACGGTAGCAGAGTAGTGGCGCCAATGCTCCTCGTCAGCGATGACGACGCGAATTCACCATTGCGGAATTCGCCGTTGTTGTCGGTCGCGAAGACGCTGCAGCTTTGATGGGTCAGACTCGCTCCGCAGCGAAATTGACTGGCATACCGATGGCGTCCGCACCTCTCTCTTGCCGCCGAGGACCATCACCCACATGTAGCGGGAGAGGTCGTCGACGAGCAAAGCAGGAAGTAGCGTCGTTCTCCCAAAGGTGGCCGGTGTCACCGGGCCACACAAGTCCCCGTGCACAAGCTCGAGCCTCTCCTTGGCTCGGCTTCGCCTACGGGGGAAGGGGAGTCGCCTCGCTTCGTCAACACGCAGACGTCGCAGAGCCGCTCCACATGGTCGAGGCACGGCAGCCTCGCACCATCTCCGCGGGCACCGAGCCGCCTGTGGCCTCAAAGTGAAGGTGCCCGAACGCTCATGCCATCGCCACGCCTCCGTCGTCCCGACGAAAGCGCCGAGACAGAGGGGTTGTGCCACCGCACGTTAAGAACGTAGAGTCGATTTGCGCTTCGATACCTTGGCAAGAAGGCGACGACGACGATCCCAAATCCTCATGACTCCGCCCTCAACCACCACGCAGCGAACCGTTCTCATCCAAATTGTCCCCCAAGTCGATGATGGAGTTCCTCAACGCTGGATGTAGTGAAGACCCGGTGAGCGTACTGTGCTCACCGTGACACGCATGGTGAAGATGACGGAGCCGACGCCTTGATCTCCACGCCGGAGGCATCCCCAAACTTGACGGAGCCTCGAACGCTAGAGTCAAGCTTCGGTGAAGAACTCCCGTCGACCGGTCATGTGATGGGTGGCGCCGGTGTCGAGGCACCACCCGCCGGGCTTGTCGCTGCGAGCGCCGCCGAGGAGGGCGTGTGCTTTTGGCTCGCCGAGGTGGAGGAGAGCCGCTGCTGCGGCAAGTGTTGCTGGAGGTAGCTTCGATGTCGGCATGTGCCATGAACAGAGCCGCTCTCCTCCTCCTCACTTTGTCGGCGACGTGGGCTGGCCGCGTCGTGGTATGCCGACAGATCCTGGCCCAATGGCCAAAGCCGGCCGCAGCTGGCGGTGTGTCGCCTCGTCGGCCTTAGGCTCGCCGGCGGCGCCTGCCTGGCGCCTCGCGGCATCACCTCGGCGACGTCCTCGCGCGCCGGCACTGGCGCGTCTCAAGCTTTTGCGCTTCTTGCCACGCTGCAGCTCGTCATCGTCGGAAGAAGGCTCTTCCTCCGGCCACCACGGGCCGGCAAGCCACCGCTTCCCGAGTGAGAAGGAGCTTCCGCTAGTGGTGATGGGCCCCAAGAGGGATCAGGGGGCTCATCGGCGCCGACGACCTTGAGGCGACCTATCGCCTCCTCGATCGACATCGTGGAGAGATCCAAAGACGACTTCGATCGAGCGAGCCATCTGCTTGTACTTCTCGGGACGCAGCGGCGGAAGCTTTTCGACGCCTCTCTCTCGCCCGTAGGTGTCGCCACCGAATCGCACCATCTTCGCAACAGAGTGTTGAGACGGAGAGCAAAGTCATCAACGCCCTCACCGGCTTGAAGGCCGTGTTCTCCCACTCTGCGGCGCTCTGCAGCGTGGACTTCTTGGGCGCGGTCGCCGCCAATGCGTCTGCAGCCGATGGCGTCCCAAAGCCTCCTTGGCAATCCGCTTGTCGGTAAGCGAAATCGCATCTCTCAGCGGGATCGCAGCGGCGATGAGCATCCAAATACCGTCGATCTAGGTCGTAGTCGACGCCGCCATACCGGATCGCTTCCCACATGTGCCGCACTGAGCTTTACCTCATCACCGCAGCCCACTCGACGTGAGTTGGTCTTGGTGAGGGTAGGCCACCCACCGCCGGACCGACGTCCCCGACAACGACCGGAGCCCGTGGTAACCACGGTACGATCCGGGAGAGAGAGCCACGCCGCTCGTGAAGGCCGCGCTCTCCATCGACCCGTCGATACCGATCCGGGAGAGACACGCCGCTCGCGGAAGGCCGCGCTCTCCATCGACCCGTCCGCCACCGCTGCCGCGGCGCGCCTCCTCCAGAGCGCCACCGCGCGTCCGCCTGCTGTCTCACGCCGCCGCCGCGCATCGTGGGCGCGGCGGCTGCCCAGAGCGCCACCGCCAGGCGCGCGCCTCCTCCAGAGCGCCATGCGCCAGCGCTCTCAAGCTGTTCGCTGCCGCCACGCCGTGGACGGCGCGGCCGCCATCGCGCCGCGCCGCCAGCTTGCGGTTTGCCTCCTCTCTAGCAGCTGAGGTTCTGCGTCAGCGATGTCGCTGCCGAAATGGAGCCGCCGATGCCGCCGCTACAGAGCTCGACCTCGCCGCCGCCCAAGACGCTGGCCGCATTCGCCGCCACCGCCGCTTCGCCTCGCTCTGGCTGTTGCCCACCCTGCCCGCTAACCTCGACGCTTTGTTGCCGCCAAGCAACTGCAATCTCTGCCGCCGCTGCTCGCGTTCCTCTGCTGCGGCAAGTTCGCTTCTCCGACGCCACAGGCTCGAGGCGACTGAAGGCCGAGATCGCCTGCGGACATGACGCGCTACACGGGGCTGCTGCGTGGGGGAGAGGGTCGCCAGACGAGCCGGGAGAGGAGTGAACAGAGCGGCCGAGCTGCTGCTACTCTCACTGGGCATTGCGAGGTCAGCAAGGGGATGAGCGAGGAGAGATGCTCAAAGCTACAGGATACTACTGGCTCGATACCACTTGTTAGTCAGTCCGAATTCTCACTCTTGGTAGTAGGAGAATTCTTACTCTCATCGAGAGAGGATGACACTAGGAGTTAGGACAATTTTCTTGTCTATTTCTCACACAAGCTCACATTAAACGCCATACCAACCTCGAGGGGTTGGGGTTACATATTTATAGGTCGCTAGCCACCCAAGCATATGCCAAGATGCTAGTCTAAGATGCTAAGATGTCTGTCCCTAACTAAGATGTCATTCCTCTAGTCTAAGATGTCAGTCCTCTAAGATGTCATTCCTCTAGTCTAAGATGCTGTCCTAAAATGTAAAAACAATCCACAAGGACCATGTGAGCAACAATGAATTTCATTAAAGACCAAATGCACACATGACTTATCCATCATGTTTTGGTGTCAAGGTCTATAGAACAGGTAGTCCTTCTGGAAGTGTAGGCTTGAGGTTTGTTGTTTACCTTCTCTATAAAAAAAAGGGCATACCCAGTGCAGAGAGGTCCCGCTCTATGCGGGGTCTGAGGAAGTGTGTCAGTGGCAAGCCTTACGCTCGCCTGTGCAATGCGAGGAGACCGCGACTCGAACCCGGGACCTTCCGGTCACAGGCAGTAAGACTCTACCGCTTGCACCAGGCCCGCCCTTCATTGTTTACCTTCTCTATCTAAATACAATATTAGTGTGGATCGGTTTGTTACAAGGTCATAGAAGAAAAGCATTACCTTCTATTTTATTTAAAGGGTTTCTCTTTGAAAAAGCAAACGATGTGCTAGTTAACTTAGTTCTGGGAACTTCAGCAAATTGCAGCTTATTTGAATGGCACATGAATCTTGTAGTGGGACTAAGATTTGTTTTAATTTCCTGATAATTGAGTTTTTTTTTGTCCTTTAAACAGGCTATCCTACAATGAGACATATCAGACCATATATTCCATGAAACCTTGTGCTTATATATAAAAAAAATGATATGATTTTACCTGGGGGCAGAAGCTACTGAACTTTTGGACCACTCAAATTGTTGTATCCTTTTATCTCTTTGAATTTAATTCATGTACCTCTTGAAGCACGTTTTGAAATTTCAATGCCTGTTTGGACCGGATTTCTGGTGCCTCATGAACTCCAATAATTAGGAAACAAAAAATTCAATGCCCTGCATCATGATATATGAATTAAAACATAATGTCATTTTGGTTGTTTGATTTGCATCAGATTTGTCCCCGTATTCCTTGTGATATTTTTGGCACATGGCAACACACAGTGCATAGACCTAGGATCATGCTGAAAATGTTTCTTCCTGTTTTCGATAATTCTTGTGTAGTGGTCTCCAAATGAGCTAATGTTGATATTGTAGACAAGGTTCAAAAAGGCGCTAGGCGGTATCAAGGCGGTGACCCACCACCTAGAGCCTAAGTGAGCCTAGGCATTTTATATATATACTAATATACATATATTATCTTCTAAAAGAAAAAAAATAAACAGCGGAAAAGTGGGCTTAGATAGATAGAAAGGCCCAAGAGGTAAGAGTCCAGCCCATCTCCCACTCCAAGTCTCCAACCTTAGATGCAGCAATTAGTAGACCGCGGCCCATGAAACTTAGGCCCATTTCGCTGGAATATATAAGCAACCACCAGCAGGCTAACCCTAACGCCGCATCCCACAGGTCTGCCACTTGCTCGGCCAACTCAGCCGCCGCCCTTCCTCCTATCCATCTCCCAATCTCCCTGCTGCACAGCGACGAGTGCGACCTCCGCATTCCCCGCACTCCGGATCTCCAGCCACCTCGCCATAGCTCTGCAGCACGCACGAGCATGACCCTCCGCACTCTCTACGCATGAGCGCGTCCCAAGCTCCCAGCGATGAAGGCCTGCTTCCTCATCTCCGCAAGCGGCAAAGTCCCATCGGCAGGCCCGCTGCCGCCGCCCGCACACATCCGCGCCTGTCGTCCAACTCTGCCCAAAGCTCCTCCTCCCCCACCAGCGACCTCCGCCAAACACTCCTCCTCCCCCACCGGCGCTGCCAACGAGCTGCCGCCGCCTACCCCCCTAGGCCAGGCGGGACCCCCTCGCCTAGCGCTTAGTCATGCCTAGGCGTCCGCCTAGCGTCGCCTTTTTGAACATTGATTGTAGAAGATTACAATGACTTTGGCCATTTCTGAATTATAGTTAAATGACCTTTTAAATGGCCAATGCGAGAGATAAACCACAAATAGTTACTAATTTTGTCTTTTATCAGACCAACATATTTCTAAGCTTATGTGTTGACTGTTTTTGCAGGGACTACTCATTACTAGGTGTAGTAGTGAAAGTGTGCGCTGTAAGGTTGTGTAGCTGATCAATGATTCCATCATCAATCATGCAAACTTGGGAGAAACAAGCAGAACTCATTTCTACTGAAGAAAGGGCATCTCATGGCATCGGATTGATCACCAAACATTTCATCATAGATCCACCATTCCAGGTACCCGATACCCTACACTGCTGATTCATCACTATGTAGTTAGAATTGGAAATAATCCAAAAAAGGGCCTTTACAGCTGTGCATTGCAGAGAGATTAATTGCTTAGTATGGAGGAGGCTATACAAAACTACTAGCTGTGTTATAGCATCGGCAATGCAAGGATGCTATTTGGTTGCACATTCAGACTAACTGCACTGTACTCTGCAGTAATGAAAAAATCAGAGCAGATTAATTGCTTGAGACTGCAAGTTGCTACTTCATGTGACAACGACGCTGGCAGCAGCAGTATCTGGCTTCCATGAACTGGAATACTTGATGGCCTGCCACTCAACGCTGGCAAACCATCTATTTTTGTTTGCCAGCATTTAGCTACTTCTTTGCATGCAACATGTACTAACTATTATATATAACGCACGTGCATTAGCTAGTACCATAAAAAGAACAGCACTAAGCTTTGTGATGAAGATAAAACTATGAATAAATATCGACTTCGAGATGTCAGAATCCAGATTTGATGAAATGCCAGGCAAAATTGATTCAGATCTTCAGCTGTTCCCATACAGATCAACTACAATCGAATGACATTTCACCAGGAATCATTTTTTGACTTAGGACTAATACTAAATGGAATGATCATACAACTAAAAAGATTTGAAGCAACTATAAGAATCCAAATGGTATTCCCATAGATCAATTTTAGCCTAAAGTACTTGGGACAAGGTCATGGTCATATACTAGGAAAACATTTCAGGCAAGGTATCACAGCCCTGTATATGGCACTCCCTCTCCACCTATATTCACCTATATTGCAGTTGAGTACATGAATCATCCTTGTAAGGGTCTGCTTGGCAATTTAGGAAAACTATCTTCATAGGAATATTAATGCCTAGGAAATTATGTGCACATAGGTCTAGGATCTGGATGATTGTTTGGCAAACATGATTAGTATCCTAAAAGCAGCCACGGACTTCCCCATGTGCCACCGCAGGGTATGGCGGCTCCTTGCTGGAGCTTCACCGCAGGGGCGGATCCAGTAAAGGGACATGGGTGTACACATGTACACCCAATAATTCTTACAAAAACTTCGAAGTTAGGAGGCTTGTCAATCAAATAGCTAGATAGCTTTAGGTTAGGGTTTCGGTGCTCAGCTTCGCACAGCATGAAGGGAAGGGAAGAGAACGGGTGGGAGTACCTGGTGGGTGGTAGTCGCCGGCGAAGAGACCAACGAAAGCCTCAACGCCTGGCTTAGGGCGGCGGCGGCGGCGGCCGACCAGTCGTCTGAGAGCGAGAGGGGGGCGAGAGAGACAGACAACGCACGAGGAGCCGAGGGGCGAGGAGGGATGCAGCGGACGGAAGGAAGGGGAACGCAGGTTAGGATGCATCGACGGCGTCAGAAACAGCGCACCCGCACGGGCCTTCTTCTGGGCCGGTTTTTTTTTTCCCAAATTTCTTTGGAAATTTCTGTTTTTTATTTTTCTTTTCCTTTTAAATTTTTTATTCTTGTTCATTTCATATTTATTCTCTTCCTGGGACACTATCAATGGGTAGTACTCACTCTTTTTCTAAATTATAAGTAATTTTAATTTTTTTAGTACATCAATTTTGTTATATATCTAGATATAACCTATGTCTAGATATATAGTAAAATCTATGTCAAAAAATAGTCAAAACGACTTATAATTTGGAACGGAGGAAGTACAACATTTGTTTTAAATAACTAGAATAATAATGATATTTATGAGTACATTTGTAAATATAAGTAAATGGAACTTTTAAATTTATTAAGGTTGAATATTTTTATATTGAAGGAAGCCATTTTTACAAGAACATATAACAATTTCACAAACCAAGAAGCTATAATAACATTTTTCTAAAATAAAAACATTTTTGTCTTTGTGACAATTTCTCAAATAAATATTAAATATTTTTGTGCTAAACATGGAACAATAATTCTCGTGAACAAGGAACATTGCTATCCACGATAAAAAATGATATGGACTCATAAAAAAATGTTTTCCATTCTCCAACAAGAACTAATAAAGAGTAGTGACTCTTCAATATCTCGTGCTATGTAAGTTGCTGCTAAAATTCCCATGCGTGACTTGCTTCAATTTTATTCCTTAAATCTTACTTTTGTTCTATTATTTCACTTGTTAGTGATTATATATTACACCATTGTCGTTCAATCTATATTGGTAATGAATAAACATCTCTCGATCGTAAGCAAGTCAGCAATTTTGGATTGTGGATTCTGTTGGAGAAGTGAAGCCCACTTGTTCATCTGGTCCATCCGACAAGCTCCTTCACCTGGCAAATGGGCCAGCCAGACTTGTGAAGTGGCTACTGGTATTTTGACTTCCGATAAATAATGAGTATATAGTGTTCAACCATGTTTGTTTTCATGTATCAATATTGGTACTTTCTGCTTCTTGTGTTATTACCTTTATTAAATTCGCTCACTTTGAGCTTGTTCCGTAGACATGAAAATAAGCTCACTTAATTTTATTCTTTTAGTAGTTATATAATTTATTAGGCTTGGCCCAAACGAAAATCCTGTACGTATGAGGTAAACAATATTAATTAAACAAGTTTGAAAACATTAATAATGACACCAAGGTAGATCATTATTGGCATTATACAACCTAATAGAAAATTTTGCAAAGTTACCATGAGCGTGTAGTTTTATATGTAACTCCATATAGCTCCTAGAATCGCTGCGTTCTCGGCGCTCTGATTACTGTTACCCGTACGGCCGCTGGAATCCGCGTTACCGCAACGATCCTGGTTACTGTTCACGTATCGGTCCTCCAGTCGCTGCCCTCTTACGTCTGCTCCCGCAAACGATCACCGCCTCCTCAGGCCCACTCATACGCGCGGCACCGGGAGCTCGTGCATGTGTACCCCTCCTTTCCCTCTTCTATAATTTTAATTGATTGATGGGCCAAGTTTGCGCCTAGGAGCCGTCGCCCACCCTCGGAGGCGCGCTTCTCCACGCGCCGCGCCACGACCTCGTCGTCTGCGCTGGCCCCTGCCACGCTGCATCCGTCGCCTGCGCCTTATGCCTCTGTCTCCCTTGGTCACTGCCCCTTCTTCTCCGCGCGGCTGCTTCGACAGGTCCGACTGCTCCTGCCGCGGCCGCACCATTGCCGTCGAGGTTGCTGCATCTGCATAGGTCTATGCCTCCCTCGCGTCCATCGATTGGTCCCCGTCTTGCTTCCTTTTCTCCATTCATCTACGTTTGCTGTCTTTTCGATCTCATGTGTTGTGCACGGCTTCCGTCGTTTTCCACTCCCAGTCCTCGCTGTCGCACGGCACGTGCTGGCTGCATGCACCAAGGATGAGGCAGGGGCAGAGCTCTGCTGATGGGGCGCCAGCAGAGGTGCCGAACGCACTGCCGAAAATGCAAGCCGTCCGGGAGTCAAAAGTCCGGTGATGGGTGGCCGGCTTGCAGTCGTTGAGGATCTGGGCAACGATTCAGGTATGACCATTCTTTGCTTTAAAAAAAATTGATTTAGCCTGTGCAATAGAACACCTTGGATTTGCTACAGATTGCCTGCTAATGGATTTGAGACTGCGAATCTTTCTGCTCTCTTCTCTCTGAAAATTTTGTTTATTCTAACTTCAGTGGTATCATTATCAAAAAAAAAAAACTTCAGTGACATTGCAAACAGTTCTGTCGAATTTATTTATTATGTTTCCAGGTCTGTTCTTATTGTACATCCGAGGAACTTTCTTCATGGTGTTTTTACTAAATCCATGCTCTGTTTCTAGGTGTAATACTAATATGCTGTGTATACCTTTAATTCCGGTTGGTAGCTCCAATCGGGACTAAAGGTCCCTACCCAACGGCTACTGCGGCAGGCTTTTGCTGTAGGGGACCTTTAGTCCCGGTTGGAGAACTAAAGGTTAACTTTTACTCCCGGTTGATCCCTCCAACCAGGAGTAAAAGTCTACTCCCGGCTCCGTTCGGGACTAAAAGTCCCCTCCTATATACCCCTTTTTCCTCCCTAAGCCTGAGCCAGTTCGAGCTCAGTGTTCTTGTTTCATCGCCGACCTCTCTTCTTCCTCATCGCCGGTAATCACAAGATTTCTTCGATTCCTCCATCGATTCTTCGGTTCTAAAGGTTACCAACTTTATACTCTCATATTTCATCAGTAGCATATCTCATTTTGTGGACTAGATATATGTGGTTTTTTATGGTGGATTTTTTTATTTGTAAGCCATTTAAGCTCAAAATCACTTTAAAGTTTGCATATTTGGATGAAGGAAGGTTAAAGTGGTTATTCAAAACTAGTATTTAGCTTTCATTTCTAGCATGCATAGCACACTTCATGGTTTAGAGATATAGATAATTTTAGAGTTTTTTTTATTTTATTTGTTTATAAAATGAGAAATTTATATTATATTAAAAATGAGTATAGAGAGTAGATGGCAACTGCTTCCGGGTCCTCGGCCTCTCATCGGGTTCCAAAGCGACTGAGGCCGGATCTCTCTCTCATTGCATGCGGCAAGTGTGAGTAGAAGATTGTGATGGAGTACCGGGTGAGGAAGAAGTGTCCCAACAAGGGCCATATCTTCTACAACTGTCTGGATCGCAATGTGAGTTATTTTGTCGCATTTGATGATTATGGTTAATTTATACTTATTTTCATGATGATTGTGATTAAAGTTCTAATTTTTTGTTTTAATTTCAGTGAGATGGCACTAGATGTTCAGGTTAGTACTGGGAGGAAGAGTATGTTGAACACGTGCAAAACTCTCTTGCACAGGCGGCTACGGCGGCTGATGAGGCAGTGATCCTGCGGAAGAAGCCCATATATGTTGAACAAACGCATGATCTGCCTGTTTTAGTTGGGATTAGTCGCGAAATCCTTATGCTGCTGAAGTGCATTTTAGCTTTAGTTTTTTTAGTGGTAGTTGGGATTATCTACATTGTAGCGAGACTTTCATAAATTAATACCGTGTGTGGTGGCATGCATGTCGTATAATTAACTAATTATGTTCTATGTTTTAATATGGTATGTATGTCATGTAATGCAGATGAGCCAGCATTGGATGTACAATGCTGATCGCCGCTCCTAAGAGTTCATTGAGGGCATGCATTCTTTCTTACGTGTGGCCGAGGCAAACAAACGCGATGGTTTCATGTGCTGCCTATGTGCCATATGTAAAAATTTGAAGGAATATGCTAGCCCAAGGAGTCTTCATTCGGTTTCATGCCAAACTATATTTATTGGACGAAGCACGGAAAAACCGGGGTTGTAATGGAAGAAGGTGAAGAAGAACAATGGGACGATGATGACATTATTGCTGAATATGGTGCCTTCAATGATACTGCAATGGAGGAAGCTGAAGAAGAGGTAGGGGCAGAAGATGAGTCCGCTAATGATCTTGGTCAGGCCATTCGTGACGTACAAAGAGAATGCGAAAGTGAAAAGGAGAAGATCAAGTTCGAGCGTATGCTAGAGGATCACAAGAAATTGCTATACCCAACTTGTGATGCGGGGCAGAAAAAGTTAGGTACCACACTAGAATTGCTGCAATGGAAGACAAAGAATAGTGTATCTGACAAGAGATTTGGGGAGTTACTGAAAATCCAAAAGAAGATGCTTCCGAAGGATAACGAATTGCCCGCCACTACGTACGAAGCAAAACAGGTAGTCTGCCCTTTGGGATTAGAAATCCAAAAGATACATGCATGTCCTAATGACTGCATCTTCTACCGTGGCGAGGAGTATGAGAAGTTAGATGCATGCCCGGTATGTCATGTATCGCGGTATAAGATCAGGCGAGATGACTCTGGTGATGTTGAGGGCGAACGTCCCACGAAGAAAATCCCTACCAAGATTACGTTGTATGCTCCTATAATACCACGCTTGAAACGTCTGTTCAGAAACAAAGACCATGCAAAGTTGTTGCGATGGCACAAAGAAGACCGTAAGGTAGACAATATGTTGAGACACCCTGCTGATGGATCCTAGTGGAGAGCAATCGATAGAGAATTCCCGGAGTTTGCAAATGATGCAAGAAACTTAAGGTTTGCTTTAAGTACGGATGGTATGAATCCTTTCGGGGAGCAGAGCAGTAGTCATAGCACTTGGCATGTTACTCTATGTATCTACAACCTTCCTCTCTGGTTATACATGAAGCATAAGTTTATTATGATGCCAGTGCTCATCCAAGGCCCAAGGCAACCTGGCAACGACATCGATGTGTACCTGAGACCACTAGTTGAAGAACTTCTACTTTTGTGGAATAGACCAGGTGTACATGTGTGGGATGAGCACAAACATGAGCACTTTGACCTGCGAGCATTGTTGTTCATAACAATCAATGATTGACCTGCTCTAAGTAATCTTTCAGGACAATCAAACAAGGGATATAATGCATGCACGCACTGTTTCGATGACATTAAAGGTATATTCTTAAAAAAATGTCGAAAGGTCATGTACCTTGGTCATCGTCGATTTCTTCCTACGAATCACCCCCTAAGAAAGAAAGGCAAGCATTTTAAAGGTAAGGCAGACCACCAGACCAAGCCGAGCAACCGAACTGGTGAGGATGTACACAATATGGTCAAGGATGCGAAAGTAGTATTTAGAAAGGCACATGGCAGCGAACCTGTTCCGAACGACACCGACGGTCACACACCCATGTGGAAGAAGAAGTCCATATTTTGGGAGCTACCCTATTGGCAAGTCCTAGAGGTTCGTAGCATGATCGACGTGATGCACCTGACAAAGAATCTTTGTGTGAACCTGCTAGGCTTCATGGGTGTGTATGGGAAGCCTAAGGACACACTTGAAGCACGACATGACCTGTGGTGTTTGAAAGAACGAGACAACCTGCATCCAGAGAAGATAGATGATGGACGCCATTACTTAAGCCCTGTCAGCTACACTCTTAGCAAACAAGAGAAGGAAAGCATGTTTGAATGCCTAGCAAGCATTATGGTACCATCTAGATTCTTCTCAAATATAAAGGGTATAATAAATGTGCCAGAGAAGAAATTCCTAAACTTAAAGTCCCATGACTTCCACGTGCTCATGATGCAATTGCTTCCAGTTGCATTAAGAGGAATTCTACCTCAAAACGTACGTCTAGCCACCGTAAAGCTACGTGCATTCCTCAATGCAATTTCTCAAAAGGCAATCGATCCAATGGATCTAGCTAAACTACAGAATGATGTGGTTCAATGTCTTGTGAGCTTTGAGTTGGTGTTCCCTCCTTCCTTCTTTAATATCATGACACACCTCCTAGTTCACCTGGTCAAGGAGATTAGCATTCTCGGTCCTGTGTTCCTGCACAACATGTTCCCCATTGAGAGGTTCATGGGAGTCCTAAAGAAATATGTTCACAACTGTGCTCGGCTAGAAGAAAGCATCGCCAAGGGCTATGGAACAGAGGAGGTCATTGAGTTTTGTGTTGACTTTATTCCCGACCTTGACCCGATTGGTGTTCCTGAATTACAACACGAGGGGAGACTAAGTGGAAAGGGGACACTAGGGAAGAAACTATATATTGGTACGTAGGACAATTATTTTAATAAAGCACACTACACAGTTCTGCAAAACTCCTCCTTGGTGGATCCGTATATCGAGACACATAAAGAGTTGCTCCGATCCGAGTTTCCAGTGAAGTCTGAAGCTTAGATTACGCGTCAGCACATAGAAACTTTCAGCGACTAGTTGTGAAAAGAATGTCAGGGTGATGAGAGTATTGATGAGCAACTGTATTTGTTGGCTAGGAAGCCATCGTGGCATATCCTCACATACAAAGGGTACGAGATAAATGGGAATACATTTTACACAGTAGCCCAAGATAAAAGAAGCACCAACCAAAACAGTAGTGTCCGCATAGATGCCACCGACCCTAATGGAAATAAGCAAAGATATTATGGCCGCATAGAGGAAATATGGGAACTAAACTATGCACCTACTTTTAAGGTACCTTTGTTCAAGTGCCAATGGGTAAAGGCGACTGGAGGCGAGGTAGTAGTCGACAACCAGTATGGAATGACAACCGTGGACCTCAACAATATTGGGTACAAAGACGAACCGTTCGTCCTTGCCAAGGATGTGAATCAGGTGTTCTATGTCAAGGACATGTCTACAAAACCGAAGAGAGGGAAAAACAACAATGACCCAATCAATGAACCAAAGCGCCACATAGTTCTTTCCGGGAAAAGAAAAATCGTTGGAATTGAAGACAAGTCAGACATATCAGAAGATTATGAAAAGGATAACCGAATTCCACCCTTCACAGTGAACAAAGACCCAAGCATCCAGCTAAATGATGAGGACACTCCATGGTTATGGCGCGATCATAACCAAGGGATATACGTTAAGAAGAAGTTCACTACTGTGCCTGCTTGATATATATATAGTGATGTTTAATAGTGTGTATTAGAGGTATTATGTAATAATTGTGAATTCAGAGATGTTTATTAGGTGTTTCCTTTTTTTCTATGTTCAGATTAAATTTGTGTTTGATGGTGGGATTTCCATGTCGCTTTTGGACAATGAGTGATGAAAAAAAATGAAAAGATTTACGTTAAAATGATGTGAAAACAAATTTCCAATCGAAAACAAAAGTTTTAATGATTTAAATTAAACACTACATTTTTGCATTAACGAAATAGTAATTATTAATGACATTATGTTTCAATATTTATAAGAAAAAACAAAAAACTTTAGGTCACACAATTTTCCTGTGTGCAATAAAGCAAAAGTAAATCCATATTCTTTTAAAATAATTTTATGCCTTGTATTTAATTTACTGTGCAATTAACAAGACTTTAACATTTTATAGAAACAAATATATAAAAAAACAAATGGAGCTTGAAACGGGCGGGAAGTGAAACTGCAGCCCAACTTTAGTCCCGGGTAGATCTACCACCCGGGACTAAAGGTGGGCTGCATTTTTTGTGGCCTGCCAAAATACACCTTTAGTCCCGGCTCATAATACGAGCCGGGACTAAAGGTAACCTTTAGTCACGGCTGGTATTACGAGCCGGGACTAAAGGTCTTTTAGTCCCGGGCGTTTACAAGAGCCGGGACTAAATGTCCCTTCCCTATATAAGGTGGTTGTTTCTTCTTCCTCCTCACTCTTCGTCTTCGTCGCCCATCGCCACTGTCGCCGCCGCCGCCGCCGCCGCCGCCCTCGTCACCCTCGACATCTCTCCGCCTCCGCGCGACGGGCGACAGCGCCAGTCGGGAAACGGCGCCGGCGCGCCGCCCCCATCCTAGCCGACGGACTCCCTAGGTGGCTAGGCCCTAGCTCTCCACCTTCGCACCCCCAGTCTCCACGCCGCTTGCCCCGTCTTCAGCCACGCCGGCGCATCCCCAGTCCCCGCGCCGCCGTCTCCTGTCACGTCGGCACACCCCCAGCCTCGGCGTCGTCCACTCTCCAGCCAGGCCGGCGGCAAGCTTGGTATGAACTGAGAATCCTCTTCCCCTCCATTCTCTTCTTCCTTGCAAAATCTCTAACGCTAACTTTCTCTGATCTAATTTGATATTCATATGTAGCTTTTAGATGTAGCCATCTAGGTAGCAGAATTGTAGAAATTAGCCAAGATTTATTGGTTGATTACTTAAGAATATTTAATTTAAGACTTATTATGCTATTTACTATTTGTATACCGAATCGTGGGTCAATTTTTATGCTACTTCACCAAATTGTTATACATACATCTAAATTTGTTATACATATATATTAGAGTTATAAATTTATATTGTTATATATATAAATTTGTTATACATACGTATTAGAGAGTTATAAATTTGTATTGTTATATATATATTTGTTATACATATTAGAGAGTTTTAAATTTATATTGTTATATATATAAATTTGTTATATATATCACTTGCCAATAAATATTTCTAGAAAATAAGAAATCAAAGTTATGCTTTGGAGACTTGAATTTCGAGTGTAGTTATTTAATTAATTTTAAACACATGACTCGATCCATTTTATAGATATATGGTTTTTATTTTTTATAGATATATCTAGTGGTGTAAAAGCTAGATGGCTGTCCCGAGAGACAACATGGATGAAGAAATGATGGATATTATCAACACCGGCACTCAATTTGCCGATGGTGACCAGCAGGATGTAGATGATGGGAGTCAATACCTGGCTCTTAAAAATAAGCAAGAAAATATTGTGCAAGAAAATACTGGCGAGGTATATATATTTATATATAAATATTTGAATATTATATATATATATATACATTTGAATATCTATCATCTATTATGTGTACACATGATATTTATTTATTATTTTTTTATACGTAGCCCTCTGGATCGACGACCACAACGGCAAAAAGCAAAAATATTCAAGGCCCGAAAAAACCATTGGAGGGGCACTACATAATATCGGAATTCAATATCGAGACAGGCGAACCACTTGGTCCACATGCAAGAAAATTCGTGCAACACTGTGGGTACCTTGTAAGGGACAGACTTCTGATCAGTGCCCGTGAATGGAAGAAAAAGATCAATGAGCCTCATGTTAGTTTTGTCTCTGATCTTGATAAGAATTTAATTTGGGATGATATCCTTCAACATTTCACGTTGCAAGTGGATGATTATGATGATATCAACGATGATGAATTAAAGGAGCTAGTTCGAAAGTGGGCTATGAAGAACATGGCCACACAATTTTAGACTTGGAAGAAATCCCTATAAATGAAATACGTCAAGAAGAACCTAACGCCCAATTTCAATACTAGGGGCCCGCTCGCGAAGTTGAGGCCCTACTGGAATGATTTTGTACAGTACAAGACATCGGAAGAGGGTGAGAAACGGGTGAGAAGGAACCAAGAGAATGCCCGACAGAAGGTATAGCACCATGGCATGGGATCAGGTGGCTACGCGACTGCCATTCTCAAGTGGGAAAAAATAGAAGCAGACATTCTTGCCAAGGGTATCACACCAGAATCACTCAATTGGCCCAAACGCGCGAAGAAATGGTTTTTCGCTCATGGGGGAAGACTGGACCTAGAGACCAAGAAGCTGGTTCATGGCCCAAAAATGGAAAGAGCAACACCAAGATTTTCTTATGCTCTACAAGCTAAAGCTATTGGTGTGTTCAGGCTCAATAGAGAGAAGGATGAACTGACATATGCCATCGGGACTGCTGAACATAGTGGCTGAACGAGAGGTTTAGGACAGAACATTTCTTGAGAGCATGGTTTCTCTAACGACAGAGATATATACAGAAGCCGGCAGAGAAGGAAGAATGAGGAAGCAGCGTGGATCAGCAGGTTGGAGGAATATGTTCGTGAGTCACGGGAGGCGTTGCTTCAAGCACAGGAGCGTAAAAAAGACATGCAAGCTAGAATGCAGGAGGAAATCATAAAGCAAGTGCAAATAGCAATAAGTGCCCAAAGGCAGACATCAGATCTAGGAATCAACATTAATATTAGCCCCCCTGATCAGTTGAAAAGCAGCTGCGCTTCCACGGAGTTGCCAAATCAAGATGACGCAATGCTACGTTTCCCCATGGATGACATCAGTGCACCGTTTACATCATGTGAGATACATATTACAAAAGAGAATGCCACAATCATGGTGGCTCTCGGTGTTTTTTCTCCTCCAGATCCTACCAAGACACCAAGAATCTATGGGGCAATAATACCACCTGCATATGTTAGCGTCTCAGTGGATAGAGTTAACAAAAGTTTTAGTGATCTGGCTCTTGACATTCTAGGAGGTGATGGGGAGAAGACTCTAGGAGAAGCAGAAAAGACATTCATACTATAGCGCAAGCGTTACATCATTATTCATGGGGTCTCTAGTCCACCGCCGCTTCCTCAACTGCCAGACAATAGGTGCGGATAAAAGTGAATGAAACAATTTTTTCACTAATTTTCTATTGGCATGCATGATTAATAATAATAATTTCTTATACCTAATTATTCTTTTTTATACTCACACAGCAGGGCCTCCACTAACCTAAGTCCAATTATTCAATCTCCAGATCATCATAGTGCTCCGGGCAATGATTATGCAACGCCATCACCGCCGCCACCTCCAAGGAGGTCTCCAACGCCTCCAAGGACGTCTCCAACGGCTGCCCCGCCTTCCTTGATGACCAAGAAGCAGCCAGCTCCTAAGAGGTCCGTCCCACAAACGAAGTCGTTGGCCCACCAGCCGACAAAGAAGAAAGCCTCCTCTAATCCAGTTATTCCCCAAAAACTATCTTACGAGAAAAGTGAAAAGGAATTAAATATTGCAGTACAAAAAGATGTGAACAGTTTCTTCGAAAAAGTAAGAAAGCAACGAGAAGCGAGGGAGAACCTGGAGAAATCATACTTCTACCTACCTCCAGATCTTCTAAGAAAGAAGGTGGACCAGAAAAAGCGGGAATCTCAAAAGACCCTGCCAAAATCGGACTACGACCTCTCTCTCACCAAGTCATTTGAGGCGGCGCAGAAAAAGACTAGAGCAGGGAAAGGTGTTGCACAACTCGAACAACAATCGCAACAATCAGTCCCCCCTCTTGTCATTCGTAATGAATATGGTTCAAACTTAGACTTACTGGATGTCGATTTTGAGGACCTGGTTCGATTTTACGAGGATACTGGTTTGGACCTTACCCAAGTGCTCGCTGAAGGACCATCTGCTCCGAAAGTGGATCCTTGGAAGAAATTTGAACATGGAAAGAGTTTATACAACCCTGAGGCCTTAGGTGAACTGGGTACGCAAATATACCTGCTAAACAAGTGGTACATGGCGACGTGTGAACGGGGAGAGACCTTTGTTTCTGTCAGAGTTAGAAACCAACATTACTTCCGTGGCGATGACGTTATATATGTCGAGTTTTCAGAATTACACCAACTATGCCACCTAGACTCTCTCGATAAAAGTCTCATTAGCTGCTATTGTCTATAAGTGTGATTATTTTCTACTATTAAAGTGTATATATATAAAGCTACATGTATATATATAAATTATATATCCTCACACTATATTTTTATATATGCAGATATGAGATGACAGAACTCAGAAAGAGAAAGGATAATGATGTTGGTTTCGTTGATCCAAATGTCTTATTCAAACACCCTAATCCCCCGTCTGAATGGAAAGCTGAACTCGAGAAAAATCTCATGAGGTTCTTAGTGAACCAACAAAACAAGGACATACTCTTCCCCTACAACTTCAAGTGAGTGTTAAATAATTAATTTTGATCATATGGACATTTGTTCAATTATTTGCTTACTAGCTAAGCTATCTCCCATATATATATATATATATGTTGACTCTAGTTAATGTCGATCATATTTGTGTATAAAAACATATGCAGCAATCACTGGATATTGATGGTCATCGATATGGCCAATAGTCGATTGAGCATCTTAGACTCGTTAAGAAAAGAGCAAACAGAGTACCAAGATATGATAGATATTATCCAAGGGTAATTTGGTCTCTCTAGCAACTATATATACCCCAATCTCTTAACTGCAACAATTATTAAAGGCTAAATTAATTTTTTATTTTATTGGGCGCAGTGTTTGGAAAAGTTTCATTGAGGAACACCACATGAAACATTGCAAAGCGCCACTGAATGTAATCGCACACAAAGTAAGTACTAGCTACATTTATATATATATAATTCAATTAACACCATGCATGCTTTTAATTCATCGGATCTTTTTTCTCGTAAAAGTGGGTTCTAAGGCAAGAACATGGGACCAACTACTGCGGATACTATGTTTGCGAGTTCATCATGGTGTACTAAAAAAGAACTCCTAAAGAGATCCTCAAAGTACGTTATATAAATATATTTATATATTCACAATTTCTTTTATTGCTCATATATATAAGTAATCACGTGACCAACACACATATATATATATATATTAATACTTTTCCTTGAACTTTTATTGAAGACTCTATGGTTGAAGGAAAAAGTCATACGACGTGACCAACTGAATGCAATTCAAGAGACCATAGTAGAATTTCTTAATGACCAGGTCTTAAACCCCGCCGGCGAGTTCTACAATGACATGAACGAAACATGGAAGCCAAACTAGATGGAGTGAATTTGTTATCCCAAGGATATGATAGAATATACAATGTAAGCTTTATTTGTAATATATATATACAAATTATATGTACATAAAATAACGTACAATATATGTATATGCATGTAATATATACGTTAGTTTCATACTTTAGTTTGTACGAAATGTTCGAACATTATAAACGTGTAGAATACGTATATTATTAGCAGCGTAGAATGCATATTCGAAAACCTATTCGAAAACCAAAACGAATCATCAATTGAAAATAGAAACAAAAAAAAGAAAAAAAAGAAAACCTTTAGTCCCGGTTGGTAATACCGACCGGGACTAAAGGGCCGGCCCACGTGGCCAGGCCGGGAGGCCTCTTTAGCCCCAGTTGGTATTACCAACCGGGACTAAAGGTGGACCTGACCTTTAGTCCCGGGCGAGAAACCGAAACTAAAGGAGGGGCCCTTTAGTCCCGAATTCATGCTCCCGGTTGGGAAACCGGGACTGAAGGGGTTTCCCAACCGGGAGTACAGCTTGTTTCTGTACTAGTGCCCCTCCCCACCTCGCCGTCATCCTTAGGAAGGAGGCTGCAACTCCTGCAAGGCCTTAGCTTCTAGAGGAGTGGAGGCCCCTCAGGCTTGCCTCATGCACTACTGTAATCAACAGGTTTCTCTAGAGCTTTTTTTTCCTAGAAAAATTTTGAGTACCCTATGGATAGTTTCTTTCCCTAGGGTTGTATTTCAAATTCCTAGGGAAATAAATGTTTTCCTATGGTCCATTTGTTTTCGTGGCGTTATGTGCGTTGATTCATAGGAGTGTATGCATGTTTTGTAAAAAAAACATATGATAGTTGTATGTGTAACCGATGGATATCAATGTGAAATTCAATAAAATATTCATTTTTGTTTGTGATTTGCTTGCATGTTGAATAGAGACATTTGAGAGAAACAAATCAATAATACAAATATATATGAAAATACTAAACGAGGACAAAAAAATAAAATTATGTATTTGAAAGGACCATGACAGTTTCCCTAGGAAGATGGAGCCAAGGGAAATAACTATATACTGCCATATCAGCAAGTTTCCCTAGAGCTTTGAATTTCTAGGGAAAGATGGTTTCCTACGGTTTCCTGCGAAACCGTAGGGCACATTTGTCTTTTCCGTTGAATTCTTCCTTAGTGATCTTTCCCTACTAAAATTCCTAGGGAAACGCTTTCCCTATGGTTTTTAAGCCATTCCTTAGGAATTTAAACCCTAGGAAAACTTGTGGATTCTAGTAATGATGTCCCCCACGCCTGGCTCCCTAACAGCGTGGCAGGGCAAGGCGGACCTTAGAGGCCTCTGTGGTGGTGCCTACTAGCGGTGGAGGCCCAAGCCACGAGGGGGCCGCACTTGGTGGAGGAGGTGGTTGTGCAGTAGTGCCCGCGCATGAAGGCAGTGGTGATAGATCTAGCTTCTCCAAGCATGGA
Organism: Miscanthus lutarioriparius; assembly: GCA_904845875.1. Classification (NCBI taxonomy): domain Eukaryota; kingdom Viridiplantae; phylum Streptophyta; class Magnoliopsida; order Poales; family Poaceae; genus Miscanthus; species Miscanthus lutarioriparius. Next base: position 95,013,738 of record CAJGYO010000007.1, read on the forward strand.
TTTGCCATTCCAGGGCGTGGTGGTGCTTATGTGGCTCTACGAGGCCTCGGCAATAGCAGAGAGATCAACACTTGTCGTGCGTGCGACAAGGCATGTACGGTGGCTCGGTGAGTCGTAGCTAGATACGGGGTGTGTGTGATGGCATTGAGTCTGCTGTAGGTGGAGGTGTTGTAGTGATAAAGGCTAGACATGGAGGCGTGACTACGACAAGGCATTCGCGTGTGGAGGCTTGCAGTGCGATTGTTCCAGTGCCATGACCGGTGAGATGATGGTCTATGTGTGGTGGTGAACTAGTGATGACGGGTTGGTCAAGGAGGTAGAGGACCATGTCGAGGACTCAAGGAGCAAGGGCCCACAACCAGATTGAAGCTGTTGGCGCGGCCATTAGAGAGATGCTTCTGTTTGGCAATTGAGGCTGACGGTTTGGCTGGATCGTGCGCTGATGGTGATCGTGAAATTGGCAAGAGGCCAACGTGGGAGGAGGTGGCCAACAGAGGTGAGTTGCCGATGTGACTTGTGTGGTGTGGTGGTGGACAATCCCGCATTCTGGCGGTTGTTCTGTTGTAAGGAAGCCTTGAGATGGCAGTTGGAGATTTGCATGCATTTCTAGAATCTTCGATGGAGCAACAAGTTGTCATGAGCTACTAGATCTCGGTGAGAGAGGTCGGCACGATGATGACTAGAGGCAACTTCTTGCATACTTGATTGGTGGCTTGTAATGGACTATGACGGCTATCCCTGCAAGGCAGTGACTAGTCCGATGTGGGACAGCGATATGAGGCGGTGCAAGAGGGTCCGATGGTGTGGCTGTTACATGGCTTGCGGCAGCTTGCGCGACTAGCCCTACTTGGCAAAGGCTAGCTCGTGCGGGACAATTTTGGTAACGATGGCGCAAGTGGTGTCTTGGGTTTTTCATCTTGGTGACTCTGGTGTCGGGGTATAGTGTGGAAATTGGCCGGCTATTGCGGGAGAGTCTATGGAGTGACAAATCAATAGCGTATAGGAGCAGCGAGCATGAGTTCATGTTTTTGGCATGAATTTTGTTGTTTTACGGTTTTTAAATATAATCAGTAGCTCTCCTGCCTGATTCATTTTAAAAATGAGAGAAGTGATGTTGTACTACTAGACTATGGAAGGCTAGAACATACCTGATGTGGTGCTATGAACTTATGTTGCTAGTCCTTTATGACTTTATGTGTGTAATAATATTTAAGTGGTATGTGCCCTAACGATTTGATGCTTATGATAGAATGAAGATTTGTATGTATTTGAATATTCTGCTCAGGGAAGTCTCGTGGATCTTGTCCGACAGCCATTGCGCTCCCTCGACACCAGCCATGTCTTCCTGCTTGCTTACTTGTTTAGGTACTTTGATTGGCGAGGAAGAAGTTGGTACCATGTGTTTGTTTGGTGAGATGGTTGGAGATGGGATGTGATGATTCCAAATTAGAGGTTGTTTGGTTCTAGGACTATGTGTTTGGTTTGAGGGTAAGGTTGGATGAGATATGGATATTCATGGATTTTGGGATATGGTTATCCATATAGATATGATGGGGCGAGTCATTTTTTGTTTGGTTGGATGGATGAGATTTCAATAGGATGAGCCACTTTTCTCTTTCGTTGGTTGGACAAGGATGCCAGGCTGGTTATGGCATCTCACATGTGGGATCCACTTTGTATTTGTTTATTTTTACCAAACATAATCATGTGAGATATTGTTTTGTAGATTTAATTGTAACCAATACAATGGTGCAATCATATGATAAATTACATAAACGGTTTGCGAGATGAAAACCATTTGAAGATTGCTAATCTGAAAAGTAAAGCAATTAATGCATGGTTCCACATAATCAACCGGCCATTGCTGGATATGGATGATCTCGCACACCCAACTTTTAGAGGTGAGCTTGTCCAACATATTTAGAGAATATTCATCTCTATTAGTTTCCCTTAACCATATCATCCATGAACCAAACAACTATCATCCATGGACCATCATATCCTATCACTGCATATCCACTCAGCCAAACGCTACCTAATGAGATGGAACCGTCCCATAAGGGATACTCGATTCATATATGCGAGTTCACCCCATCCGTGGAAAACGAAGGGACGGGGACATCCCCTTCGGCTTTCGTCATGCACGTGTTTCACTGTGAACGCAGAGTGAAGCGGGCGGGGCGGAGATGGTGCTGCGGATCGGGGCGGAGATGGCAGGGTGGCATGGACATGGCAGGGCAGGCCGCACAGATCAGAGTAGGCGAGGTGGAGCATGTCAACCTCTCCGCATCTAGGAGCAGCGGCGATAATTGAAGAAGAAAAAAATCGAGAGAAGGAAGGCTACAAAAAGTATGGTGCCGGAGGCCTGACAACATTGTGGGTTGGGATGGCGCCGGTAGGGGGAGGGTGAAGCTTCCTGGAGGCCTCGTGTGCCTGTAGGTGGCTCATGGGGCAGTGGAGACACATCTTCATTGGGAGGAGAAGAAAGGTCGAGAGGGTAAGAAAGAAAGAGAGGCTATAACCTATGGACCCCATGGCTGACCGACGGTGTTTAAATTCCATCGTTCATCTCTAGCTCAATCACCCAACCAAATAGAGAACAAGGATGAATCCATCTCTCCTAACTAAATACAAAAAAGGAACCATTCCATCACTAAAATTAGGAATGGAACCATCCCATCCTTCTACATCCCCAAACCAAATATATGCTTAAAGAACCAATCTAATTGGAGTAATCTCATTTGACTGATCAAATAAAATATGGATTAGCAACTATGCATTAGATATAATCGTTTGTACAATCTAATGTCTCCTATAATCACCAAATCAACACGTCCGTTCAAGGTGTATGTTCACAAGATCAATCAATGAAAATGCAATTCAATGACATAGAGCAAGATTTTAATGGTACCATGTAAATAAATCAATGTATGTCAAATGATTAAGAGTGAGCCATAAGATTTTTTTTTATGCCAAGTGAGCCATAAGAATTTGATGATTCTTGCGAGAATAAATAGCACTACAAAGCACTCCTAGGCATTTCCTCCCTATTTTTTCTTTCTTTTTTTTTCATCCCCTGATTTTTCGTTCTTGAGACCTCATCCTACTAATTATCAATACCATGATTTTTGAGGAAATGTTTTTTCTCCACATCACACAATAGTTATTGATCATTTATTACACATATTATTAAATATATGAGTCTTGATTATATTCAGCGCAAAGAAGGGCCTTTTTAAATCTTAATAACAATGAGGTGATATAGTGATCATATCCTCTTTTGCTAATGCATAGCTTATTGATGGCTAGAGCTGGCCTTCTTTTCCTCCTCTAATTCATAGAGTTTGTGGCCCAACAATCTTTATCTTTGAGGCTCACGGTCATTCGTACCCTTTTCTTTACACAAAGTCCATTTGACTCCCTTAACTATTGTCATGGTCTGATTTTTTCTCCTAAAACTCCAAAGCTAGATATCTTACACCCCAACTCTTAAAACCATTCAAATTACCTCTTTATCCTAGTTTGAAGTGGTTTTGAAGGCAAATTTGTCTTTTTTCTAGTTTAAAAAAAAATAGTAAATATACTCAATATGTTCCAAATTAGAAGTCGTTTTGGCTTTTTCTAGGTACATAGCACTTTTGCTACATATCTACACATAGTATATATCTAGGTGTATAGTAAAAGCTATGTATCTAGAAAAACCAAAACAACTTATAAACTAGAATGAATGGAGTGCTTGATAAGGTTTCTAAACCTCAGAAAATGTCTCTAACCTTCTAAAAATTCTGATAAAAATCATAGATATAGAGATAGATTAGGATATGAAGAATCCATATAGAATATTTATAGCTCTTGAACTATATCTAGAAACTTCAAATTTTAGATTTAGAAAATTTCCAAAACATTCTAATGAATGTCTAAATGTGTTTTAAAAACTTTGGCTGAGAATTGAGATGCAACTAGCATGAATGCAACACGCATTAATGTTGCTTCATGTTGGTTGTGTCTTTTTTGTTGTGGAAAGTTTTGAAACACGTTTAGACATCCATTAGAATGTTTTGGGACTTTTTCTAGATTTTTCGAGTTTTTCACATTATCCTAGAGTTAAATATAATGTTTGGAAGCTTCTAAAGATATTTTCATGAGCTCTAAATATTTTATTTAGATTTTTCATATCCCAATCCATCTCTATGATTTTTTTGGAACTTTTAGAATCTTGGAGACATTTTCTATGGTTTAATAGGCCTCATCAAGTATTTACTAGATTGTTTAACTATAAAAGACAAAACCACCTTTGAAACATTGCAGAGAGGTAATTTGAATGATTTTGAGTGTTTAACTTCAGGGGGTAAGATGTATGGTTTAGAGTTCAAGAAAAAATTAGATTACAATGATAGTTTAAGAGGTAAAATAGACTTTTTCCCTTTTCTTTTTTTTCTGTCTAAAAGTGATGTCCTTTGGTGACACAAAAAACAAGCAATCATAGGCATTCACTTCCGCTGCTTGCAGCCTTGTAGGGCAGGCCTAGATGTCAAAGCTGACGGGCCACAACATTATGAAATATTGATGCATGAAACTCTTTTCATGTGAGCTTGGATGCTTGCCCACTCTAGGAGAACAAGCATTGAGAACTATGTCATCGATGAAAGTAGATGCATCGGTGTTGGTTGAGAGAAAGATATATGGTCCCACTTGTAAGTGACACGAGGATCTAACAGAAAGTGATGAGGTGAGAGAATAAAGTTACGTTTGTTGTACTATTTGCCTATTGCAATATGGGGCCAATGGCCATAGATGAAGGTTGCCATTGTAGCTTAAATGAGAATGGAGCATCGGTTGTGACATGATAATTTGGAGCATCGACACATGTGGCTAGTCTCGTGGAATAGATGATGTAGTATTCCAACACACGCAGGCATAAAACACACGCACATACGCATGCACACAATCACAGTAAAAACAGCAATGGATATCTCCTATGCCTCTCACATGCACAAAATACAGGATGCACAGGAACTTGATATTCCTAAATTGGTGTTCTATCGAGTATAGAGAACTACACAAGCACAAAACACATGGTGCACACTACACGTGATAATGTTGTCATGTCTAAGGCCTTGTTCGGTTATTCCCCATTCCATGGGGGTTGGAGGGGATTGAGAGGGATTAGAGAGGATTTTGACTTGCTAGGGATTTCAACCTCCTCAATCCCCTCCAATCCCCTCGGATTGATTTGCAAAGAAAGTTTTTTTTGAAAAATCCATTTTTCTGGCTTTGATTTATAATAAGGAGAAGGTAGCAAATAGCTGTTACACGCGCGAGGGGTGCTACCAGCTATAGCCTAGGCTGTGGAGGTTTGAGATTCCACATGAGCTTATTACATACTAGGTGGTTGCGTGACCATTAGAACCTTTGACATCTTCATTGCTTCTCTTCTTGCTGCATCATTCAGTCCGCACACACTCCAGCTCACCTTCCAAATCGGGATCTTGGGGTTGTTGTTATCCATCCTAGCACATCCACCGGGGGAAGTCGGCCATATAGGTCCACCATCGGGTCCCAGCCTGCATTTGGTCCACCTTTCCCAAAAACTCATCATGAACACTGGCATTACTAAATCCACTGGTAGAAGATCGGTTGGTGCTGGCTCTAGACTACAATTAATGGATCACAGACACAACAACACCGGTTTTGCATCTAAGTTTCAGGCAACCTCCATCTCAACTGCCTCTGTCTCCTGCACCACCATAGCCGCAAGTGCTTTGGCTAGCTTCTTGTTGCTCAGGTGCGTGGCAGCCCTGATCACCTTGATGGCCTACTCCAGCAGATCATCAGCATACATATCCACATAGGTAGTGACAGCTGCATTCGGCGCCGACGACTGGTTGTTGATGAAGTCGAGTTCGCGCATTAGCTTCCTCTGGGTGCGTTCAGACACCAACACCGGTGATGGGCGCGCCATGAGGCGCAAGCTCGAGTGGGAAGTGGTCATAGTCTTCTACACCCTTCCAATGCGGTTGCTGCCGACCCATGTTGGTGGAGAGGTCGGGTGTGTGAGCAGTGGTTCAGGGACACTCCTAAAGATGGCGCTGCAGAAATCATGGTCGTCGTCCACCCGGTCTACGTTAGGGTTGTTGTAGAGATTGTGATGCACCGTTTCGTCATCCTCACTAGCGGGGTCAGTGCCCAGTATAGACGTGTAGTAGTAGCGTGCACCGTCACCATGCCGACTTCCATATAGGTGACACGGTAGGAGGTGGTGTCTACCTGGCCGTCATTAGAGGACTTGTCCGTGTCGACCTGCTAGGCCCCGAGGCCATGGAGCATCTTCTGGTGGGTCGTCTCCAGGTCTAAGGCGCTCCTCCTGATGGGTTGTTGTGGGCAAAGCCTGGGGATTTTGGCCCGTAGTCCACAACACCATGACAGGCTCAAGGGGAGCAGGGCGCCTCCTTGCTACCATCCGACGAGAAGCGGGGATGAGCTGTGTTCTGTCCAGAAGACGGATTCCTGGATCATAGGATCCTCTATTGTGATCAGCGTCCTACACAGGTGAGCTATAGGATCTGGACTCACCAGGAGAGAGTGCTGCTGGATAGGAGAACTATTCTAGGCATGCCCATGGGCAATCGGTGAGCAAGATCAACGGCATTTTAAGTCATCAGTGGTGTGCTGAAGGTAGTCCCTGCCGTGCGCGGACCTCAAAGGCGAGCGACTCTAGGAACACTCATGATCCATTGGCTCCATGTTCACCCCTTGATTGCCAGTAGGCTGAAAGGGAGTCACGTGCGCACCCAGACGACGCAGTCTGGGGAGAGTTGCCGGATATCCATGTCCCAAGCCCTACCTTGGCAGACTAGGGAGCGTGAGTGGCGACGCTCCTAGTCCTCTGAGGCATGGGGGATGTAGTCCCTCCCACGTGTGTGCCTTATAGGCGAGCAGCTTTGGACGCGGCCGTGGTCCATGCATGGCCTAGTCGCCATGACCATCGAGGAGCACCCGGCGGTAGGAAGGCGGGTGAGCTGGCAGGGCATGACATCCAGTTGGGGGTGCCTACCGATCCAGTATAGCCTGCCCATCGAGGACACCAAGTGCCCAGATGAAGGGGACATATGTTGGCGCCACATTGTCATACTCCGAGGATGTCCGTGAGCTTGACCCATCAGGAGAGCGCGACCTCCAGTCCTCATAACCAGACATATGGATGAGATTCGCTAGCTTGCCCAGTCGATGGCGTGGATGGGATGCATGTCAGAGTGGGAGGCCATTGACCTGCATAGCCTACTCGCCCTAGCCGCGAACATATGGTAAACTCTAGGGACCTCAGGAGCTCATCCGGGTCCTCCATCCACACCCAGCAGGTGAGGAAATCAGTAGAGTCATGTCAAGGTGAAAGCCCTAGTTTAATTTTGGCTAATTGAGACAACCTAGTGGACGAACCATCTACCTAAGTGATTTGATGGAGATAGGTTGGTTCACATCCAAGGTGGAGTAAGATGGCACTCAAGGTGATGGAGATGGCCACATGATGTTGATCAAGTGCTCCAACTTGGAAAAGAGAAGGAGGAAAGCTAAACCCACCATGGAGGCAAGGCAAAGGTATAAGCTAGGCTTTTCTTTTGCTGGTCAAGACACATAGAGTGCATGATCAGATTTAGGATAGATAGCCATACTATGAAGAGAGGAAAACTCATGGTAATTGTGGTTATCAAGTGCCACTAGGTGAACTAACTCCTTACATTTGTATTAGGACCTAGTGAGTGCTAACAACCCTTGAAAATGATTGTGAAAAATGCTAACACACGTGCACAAGTGTTTAGGACACTTTGGTGTTGGCACATGAGAGCAAGGGTTAAAAGTTGCGCTTGAAAAGAGTGACGAAGGGGCGTCGGACCCTGGCTCGACGAGGCGTTGAACCGGTCAAACCGGTCCCCCTAACAGCATAGTGAGTCAGAGAGTGCACGGCAACAAGTCGGACCATGGCGTTCCGCCAGATCTGCAGGCCGGAGGGACCAGAGACGCCCCGAATGGGGGCGCAGCGCACCCAACCCCCGGATTGGCAAGCTCCGCCACGTCCAAAGCGTCAGACGGCTTTGATGTCGTCAGTGCTGCTATCTCTCTAGTCCACGAGCTCCACCTCGTCATCATCAGCAGGCGAGGGGACAGATCTGGAGGGCGCTAGGCGAAGAGGCCATCCGAGGAGGGGGTGGCGGGAGGCTTGGGGGTGGACACCGGCGCCAGGGAGGTCGCCGGCGGAGGGGGAGGTGGGGGCTCTCTCTCACCAGGGCACTCAACCATTGACTCTGTTTTCTCTCCCTACTTGGTCCATTTTTGTTTTGTTTGCACAGAGATGGCAGAATCGATGGTCATGGTGGAGGCCCCTCAAAATGACTTCATCACAGATCAACATCTAGAGGCACATTCCAGTCAGGAGTTTCACCTATGATGAGGTGTGTGCGGCGACACATGGCTTCGAAGTAGACCGTTCCCTGGGAAAACAAAGACAAATGTGCAATATATCTAAAACAAGCAATATATATATATATGGCCCTATTCGGCTTACCTTATAATCCGTACTATTCAGCTTGTTTTTTCAGCCGGAAGAGTATTTTTCTCTCACAACAATTCAATCAGAACAATATTTTTTAGCAATATATCTTTCAAAAATCAAGCATATATATATATATATATATATATATATATATATATATATATATATATATATATATATATATATATATATATATATATAGAGAGAGAGAGAGAGAGAGAGAGAGAGAGAGAGACATATCATGCTATCTGAGTTTCTAGCACTGCAGCTAATGCTGCGCACTTCATATGTTGCTAGGTTTCTGTAAACCAATAGGGAGAAGGCTTTATTTTGCTCGGTCCATCGTCTATGGGACCACTGATGCTATCATATCCATACTGTCATACGAGTTGCTTTGCTTGCTCTGTTCTCTGTCAACTAAGTATAAGTTTGCATGGACGAAAGATGCTATCCTATCCTCTTGTTATTTTGTTTTGTTCAGGCCTTGTCTTGTGAACCATTGATGTCATGTGTGTTATTTGCGCGTGACACGTCCATGGAATTGTGGCTTAAAAATATGCGTGTGTGTGAGACACGTCAATGGACACTGTAACTTTTATATTTATCCACAACAAAAATTCGATGTAACGGAAAATCTTAAAAAGTTAAAATTTTGAGAACTAATCAGGCACCAGTCTGTGAACAACAATAGGTGACCATGGATTTGTGTATTCACAAATCTTAAATCCACAATAACACAGGCCCATTCGCTATTGAATTTATATCTATAAGCCGGATATCCGAGCAAAGAAAAACACTCATTTCGATCAAAAAAGAATTAATTTAAGACAAGCGAACGGGCCATAAAGTTAAACTATAACCAAGGCAACAATAGATGACCAATAATTCCCTTATCCGATGGATATCCATACCCGGTATCCGAGCCAAAGGATTAATGAACGCGTCGCCTCATCCGATGGTTAAGGACGCAATCTCGTCCGACCCCCTGTGGGGGGACGAGGTTTCGGGGCGTGGGCTCCACGCCGTCGTCCAACTCCAAGGACAAGGTTTCCGCCTCGTCCGACCCCCGTGGCTCCAACTCCAAGGACAAGGTTTTCGCCGTCGACCCCATCCGATCCCCCCAGGGAGGGTTTCCATCCCCCCCGGGTCGGATTCCGCCCCTAGGCGAGGCGAGATTTCCACCTCGCCCGTTCCCCGGGTCGGATTTGCTACCGGACAAAAGCAGTGGCCCTAGGGTAGGACCCAAACCGCTTCAACCACTATGGCATGGAGGCGCATGCCCGAGAGCACGTCTCGGGCGCATCTTGATGCGACTGGCGGTCGCATTGGGTCATGCTGGGAGACTCACGTCACCCATCGCGTCAACAGGCCAGCACTATGCTGCCAACTCCTGCTCTGACCACCGTCCAACGTCAGTCGACCGGCGTCAGTTGATTGGCACTGTACCATCAGCCCCCGTATGGCCTTTGTCAGAGACCCTTTGACCATTCCGTCCGCTCGGATGGGATGGAAGACAAGAACGACGCATGACGCCCGCACGTATGCTGCAGCGGCCAACAGAATCCCGGTGCGACACCGCTGCCACCACGATCTACGGGGTCAGCGAGACCCACACGAAGAGGAGGACGGCACACCTCCGAGCCTTATTTCTTTTTCTTTTTCCCTCTTCCCTTCCATTATAACCCCTGCTTTTCCTTGGCCTATAAAAGGAAAAGCAGGACGCCCCACTAAGGGGCATCGGATAAGTGCATCGAACTCACATCGGTTCACCGCACCACATCAGACCAAGAGCACTAGCATCAAACCTCAAGCACATAGCTGAGCAGAGACCAAGCTCTTGGTACCCATTCGTTCTTTTCACTAGAGACTTGAGACCTATCCCTCTCTCACCAGTTTATAACCCCCTACTATGAACTTCTCAGTGCTAATAAGTAGTAGCCATGAACTGGACGTAGAGAATATTATGCCCAAACCAGTATAAACCTTGTGTCTTCTTAGCACACCATCCGGATTAGACGCCAATAATATTACAAATTTACTCGTTGGTTTGACGACACGTTCTTGTCGATTGTCGTCCCAAAATTTCAGTTTCATCTGACCATGACTAGCAATCTGGCACCCAGCAGCAGCAGCTACGGTGCAACACATACACAACACATACACGTTGTCATAGCGGTGTTTAAGTAGCAGCCGATCGAAAGCAACACAAGCCTACCTGATCCCGACGGACCCAAACCAACGAACCAATAAAACAGCACGAACACGGCAGCTACCTAGCTATGGGGACTAAGTTCTGCAATCCTTGTAGGAGCATCGTCTATAGTTTTGTATCATTCTAACACCAACCACCCAAAAGATTATCCTGGGCTCGCCGAATGCGGGTTTGGGCTAAGCTGCTGGTGCAGGCGGCGGGCTCAGGCTCCGGCGGTTCAGACGATGACTGCACCACTTGAGTCTGATCTCCACTGTAGAGGATCAGCTGCATGTTGTTCTCCGGGTTGTCGTCCGCCAGTGGAAGTGCCCAGGAGATGGGTTGCACTGAACCAAAAAACAAAACATGGGATCAGATGAGAATAACGAGCAAGCTTCAATTTATGTCGAAATACTAGCCCATGTTAGAAGCCATATGTTTGGAGTGAGGACAAAAATGTCTATATGGTTGGAGCGAGGACATAAGTGTCCCAGGCACAACTGTAATATGAACAGCCAATTGTATGGATGTAGCTACAACACAAATGTGCAGAATCTTTGACACATCAACCAATTGCCGAGTAATTTCGCACCAGAATTCTGGTGCTTACTAGAAAATACAAACATCTAGATAGCTACTACTATCCACTAGGAAGATGTCAATCTAACCGTGCAGCAATAGGCACATCCCAAACATGCCAGGAGGTTGCTATATTTCAGGTGCCTGAATTTTCAGGCAACAATCTTAGACAACCAACTAGTACAACTAAAAGGACAACTCACATAAGATAATTCATAGTTTTTTTATAGTCAAACAATGAAAAAATTTGATGTTGCCTGAACAACAACAAAAAATCAAGCACCTGAAATATAGGAGAAGTGAAAAGGGAGACTAGAAAACATTAAATGTAGGATGCTCAATTTATGTAATATACATTACCTTCTTCCGGTGGGAGAAGCTTAGTTGACCCTGTTGGTGTAACACCACTTTGGTTTGTCTGGGAACGCTTCCTAACATAGTCCTTTTGTAGTGGTGCAGGTGACTGGAATGAAAAATGAGATAACTTTACACCTTGTGCAGCACATTCTGGATGCTCTTCAAGGTACCTATCCAAGCATGGAGTTCGAAGAATTAGAGAAAATTTTCGATCAGACAACTACATGCATGTAAAACTGAACTTGAGCAACAATATGCTTTAAGTGAAGAGATTGAAGCAAGAGTTGACCAAAGGAACTTGACATACTTCTCCACTTCCTTGCTTGATCTCAGTAATGTTCCTGTAGGGGACCAATAGTACCTGAAAGCATGAATACAATGTTAATATGCGCACTACCATATTTATCCAAGATGCCAGTGCTAGAACACCATGCAGCATGATATTAATATCAATATGGGTGATTGACTACAGTAAACAACACTAGCTGCAGGTATAAATATATTGAAGGAAAACTGTTTTGTATGATATTAAACTAAAACACCAATTTTCCCATTTCTTTAAACAATTAGAACTTAGATTTTCTTTCTTCATTTGTTCGTTGCCATGGACTATGAACTTAGATCATAGGTTAGACGTCAGCCAAAGGAAATACAACAGATAGCACACAAGTATGCATACAAGTTCATAAGATTGGAGATATGTAACAGCTACAATGCCATTTGTTAAGAGATAAGAAGTCAAACTAGGAAGGATTTAAGGTTCGTAGAGAAAATGTTACTCACACATCAGCAAATTTGGTGCTTCCTTCACCTCTTATCTTAACCAACCTTTCCCATCCTTGAGGGGTCCGTGGGATGTTAGGTTTATCAATTGCCCAAAGCATACCGCTGTCCTGAGATACATCTGATGGGTCATCGCATGTCAAATCAGGCTTCCACTCACGGGCTTTTTCACAGACAAAAGGATCCTTTAGAACTTGCTCTCGAATTTCTTCGTACTTCTCTTTTGTTGAAATAAGTCTCCATTTCTGACATTTAGCACATTGAGCAGAAAAGGCTCCAATTTGCTTTGCCAATGCACGCGTTCGTGGCTTTGATGGTTTTGCTGGTACAATTGGGAAATGGCTTGCACTCTGTTCATCTCGTCCCTTATCACTTTTGTCATTCTTATAGATGACTACTTGCTGCGATGCATCATCACACTGGTCACCATCTTTATCAGATAATGTTTTCTGTCTCTTCCCAGATGGTGGAGATACAGAGTTTTCAGTGGGACTGGTCATAGAATTCTCTGGTTTGGACTCCATATTTCTTAAGTACCTGTTGAAAGGATAGTAAACAAAATTTAACTTTAGAAGGTAAAAGATAGCTTCATATCATAACATAATGATACATAAGCATAATATCTTCAGTACAAAGATAGCTCCATATTTCGTGTGTGTGTGTGTGTGTGTCCTGTTCCAGTACCCAAAACCTAGGGAATTGTAACCATTGCACAAGTCAATGTTGAGCCTCTGAGAAGTATGATACTATATCCTACATGGACTAAAGCATTTGGATTGGGAATTTGGAGAAAGCATCCAGAGAAAACAGAATTTACAGAAGGGATACCTTCAAACTGGGATTTCTGAGACAAACCTACAATTCTGAAAGATCCCTAAGTTAAACAGATTTAATGTAAATGGAAAAGTGATCAAATACTTTTTTAAAAAAAAAAGGAAGTAGCTAGATACACAATAGTGCAACTGAAAAATACAGAAGTGAAACAATACAATAACAGGCATACACAGAAGATTGCCTAACAAAAATTCATTGTAAATCTTGGATTTGATGTACCTAGAATACTGGAAATCAAGTTCTCAAATGTCAAAACTATAGTATACACAAAAAAACCAACAGCAGAACAACCACTCCAGGTTGACAACAGAATTCTACAGAGCATTTTGTAGAAGGCCATTGCTAATAAATTCTCTATGGTACGTTAAAAAAAGCATCTGCATAAACACATGGACTAGCCAGTATTTTTCACATCCTTTTCATTTTGGCTGTATAAGATTAGTTACTGTGCTGTATAAATCTCCATCTTGTACAACTAACTGAGGTGGTGTAACATCCTACAATCAGAAAGCTAGATATCAGGATTCATTAGCCATAGAAGCCAACACCTCCTTAGTACTGACAGGGCCCAACCAATCAGGTTCACCAAAGTCATTTTCTCCAAACAAGGTATTTCTCAAACCAAAATGGAAAGTTGTACATCAAGTTCAGTTTGGTGTAGCACAAATTCCAAGCATTCAACAACTGAACTAAGTAGCACTAACTCAATTACAAAGATTCCTCAGCTTGACTCCAGGATATCATTTGCAATAAAAATATTTACGAACATAGTTCCCCATTAGTTCGCTTAGGGAATTACCAATTGGACCCTGTTACAACAAGGTATCACATAACTTCCTAACATGTAACATTTAAACTAAGTAGAGCTAATGCAGCAAATACCAAAAACACTAGGCTAGATACAATCTATCATTAGCAGTAGAAACACAGCATTAAGTTGACAAACCTAAGTCAGCATTCCAATAGCATTAAGTTAATGAGAAATGTTATGAAGCTAACATTTCTTGCTTCTTGCAAGCCTGTGAACCACTTTCTTCAGACTTGAACTTGTCTGAACTTAATGTCTCAGACACAAAACACATTTTGTCCAGTAGCTATGTTCAAAATGGCAGGGCCAACTATTAATGTTTTGACCACAAACTTTTTATGGAGCTTTTTCTGTAAAAGACGAAACAGGATAGTTTCCCCTCGTCCAAAAAAAAGTCAGTATTCCAATAGCATAACACATGCCTCTGGAATCCAAACAGTACAGGCCTAATCCAACCAACAACAGAAATCGTGATACTCCAGCCGTATGTGTTCTCAGGCTTGCAAGACATGAAGCGTACGTGTTGTCTATCCCTAAAATATCCTAAACCAAAATCTAGAATCTCACCGAAATCCAAGGATTTAAGCACGTAAACATGCCAAGCACAAATCTGTGGCCTTCTTGTTAGTAACAAGAGAAGCCACTCTCTGACTCCTACGTCTGGAATGTGAAAACGACAAAATCGCCAAACCCACATACATCAGCACATACTCCATCTAACATTCGATATCGGGCAATGCTAACACGAAACTCAACCAGCAGGAAATCACCGGAATTCTAACCACACGAACAAGCTTTTATTCAGTTCTTCTGTGAGCACCGCACGCGAAATGAAATCAAGACACCAACGATCGCAAAACAGAAGACGAGGAGGATAGAGCTTATACTTGTAGCGCTCCCAGTAGCGGCTACGGGGCGGCCAAATGGGCTGGTCGTCGTCCTCGGGAGGCTCCGGCGGCCGCCGCGGGGGAGGAGACCGGGCGAAATGCAGGGGAGACGACTGTTCGAGGCGGCGTGCCTCGCAGGCGGCGTCGAGCCGCCGGAAGAGCTCAACTCGGCGGGGGTCGCGTCGAGCCGTGGCGTCGGGCTGCTCGCTGGCGGACGCCGCCGCGCCCGCCTCGGCTATCACGACGCGCGCGTCGGGCGTTAAAGGAGGGAGAAACCGACCGGCCTTCTCTGTCTCTCTTCTTACACTTGCAACTGTGTGCGGCGCTGACTAGTTGTTGACTGAGAAATTTTGGAGAATTTGGTGAATTTCTACTGAATTTATAGATGGGCGGTGGTGTTGGTTTTAGACCTAGTACGGCTAGGATCTGGAATGTGGCCACCTACCCTAAAAAATATTCATAATTTCCTTTTGTTGAATCCAAATTCCAAATGGCCCATTTAACAAAGCTTTATTTGTAGAATAGTGCATGCATTTATATTTTATCAAAAAGTTGTGAAGGAAAAATGACATGGGAGGTGTGAATATGTGATTGCAAAACTTTACCCTAGTCATCAAACAAGGGCGCGAACTAGGGCACCATGGCGCGAAATACGGAAAGCAAACTACTAGAGGTCATGAAATGTGGTGCTTACACATGTAGATCTGTTGGTTCTTAGTTTTATTTAAACCTCTAAACAAATTAACGGTCTTTGGCGCGAAAGAATAATGTTGGTTAGCTATTAGCGACTTAACGTTGGTTAGCAATTAATAGAATATTAATGGTCTTTGGCGCGAAAAACATCTAAAACTAAAGACGTACACAGCAAGTATTTACATGGACCGTGTGACCGTGTGCCGCTTTTGTTTCTAATAACTCGCACACACGGGCAGATCAAGCATTTATATGGACCACCAACTTTCTACGTTTGTTTCTAATAAAGCCATAGATATCAAGAGTATCAATATCATATCAAGAGAAATTTTCAACATATCTCGGAATTAATTTCCACATACATGACCACACTGGTTACTTGAGAAATCTCACTATTGATTTTTCACAAGCCAACGGCAGCATTTTTTTATTAAAAAAAGGAAAAATGACCCAACGGTAGCTTAGCCACCAACCGTCCAACAGAGTCGTAGGCTCGCAGCCAAAAGAAGCAAACATTTATCTCGTTGCCTCAAACGCTATGGTTGATGGACTGGCGGCATGCACAAGAAGCATGTTCTGGCGACAGCATATATTAGTTTGTTTGAAAAAAAAATCTTTTTACTGTTGCAAAAAATTCTTTAGATTTTGTTTTTTTAGATAATCCTAGTCTCTAGATTGAGAATTGCGCGTGGCCACACTAAAAAAATGATGTCTGACTAATTCTTTTAGAAAGGTGATGAGTAGTAGAAACATGAAAATATTAATCATTGTATTTTGATGTATGCAACTTTGCTAAATACCCCATCTAGCTGTAAGAGTTGTGGGAGAAAAATGCACAAGGATTTTTTTTTTGTGAATTAAAATGCACAAGGATTATGCATGAGGATTTTAGAACTTTACCTAACCAAAAAAAAGGAGAGCACAAGCTAGGGCAATATATTAAAAGGGTCAACAACACATCTCGTTGAGAAGAAAAGGGGGAAAAACCCACTATAAATTCCGAACCACCAAGTACTACGCTAGTTACTAGAGAAAACATTGCAGTCTTATGACAGTGTGACCAGAAATCACAAGATAAGTCTATTATAATGTGTCCCATGTGGAAATGATAGGGATTTTTGGAGAAATTAATGCAAAAAATAGAACTGTCTGTGTGAGAATTATGAAAATAATTTCATAAAAAAGTTGTGAAAATGAAAATTATACACAAATATATAAGTAAACAGAGGAAGGGAGAGATAAGAAACGGAAGGTCTTAAGTTAGGGGAATAGCAATTATTAGCCAACCAACGTAGCCGCAGCCAGAAGAGGCAAACATTTATCTCGTTGCCTCGAAACACCATGTGCTCAATAAGCATTTTTCTGGCGATAACAATCAAAGTTGGCCATATATCAATCGTCAAAAAAATAGCTGGCTATATATTGGCGAACAGTTGTGCCCAAGAGCCAGGATATCTATCTATAATTCATTTGAAAAAAAAAATCCTCTTAATAATTGAGTAGCCACGTTAATTTGGCAAGACTACGTAATGTGCTATTTCTATTTTTCCTAAGCTAAAGTACGTTGCAGAGGTGTTGCAGCGACTCCAACGCTCCAGCAAGTATGCATGGCTGTGTTCGGCTGGTACACTTCAGCTTATTTCAGCTTGTTTCAGTTTATTCTCTCTCGTAGAATACTATTTAATCATCCAAAACTCTCGTGAAAGAGAGAAGCAAAAAAGCCGTGGCTTGCATGACGCCAATAGTTCCTGTATGTAGAGGGAGTTATTGTCTTAGGAGGGAGACTGAGAGAGATGTTGAGATAAAGCTGATATTTTTGGATGTTTTTTCTTTCTTTTTTCTTGTGCACAACAGTCCCTGTCATGCATTATAGCGTTGGTACTTCAATAGAGGTTTAGGAGTATTAGACATCTTCTATCACATGAGACCACCAATACTGTATGCTTTTGCGTTGAGCATGCTCGATCTAATACGGTGCCTATGCAAGCTGTAACCGTTTTCTTCGCATCAGCAAAGCAGTTTGCAGTGCCATATTGGTCGTTCAGTACAGGTAATTAGTTTGTCTTTTGTGTTCCATGGAGAGAACTAAAAATTGGTAGGTGTGTGGACAGGGCTGAATGAAGACCAATTAAAGCTTGTTAGGCTTAATCCGAGAGGATTAAAGGGCATTGAGGGGATTTTAGTTTTTTTTGGATAAAACCCATAAATCTGGAGAGGTTTGGCCTAAAGATTACGGGGCAGTACTCTCTAAAACCCGCCACCATGTCTTCCTAGCAAAGACACACCCAGCTAGCAGGTGATCAACTGTTTCACGTGGTCGTGCGTATGGAGCCTGTTGGACATCTAGCAGCGACCAAGCAAGACCAACTAAATAAAAAAAAAACAACATTTGTCTCAAGCCTTTGATTTCTAGAGTGTCTTTGCACATGACACACTAGGGCTAAAGAAGAGCACCTTATAGGCCCATGCTAATAAGGAGTGGCGTGACCATCTCTAGATGATGTCATTTTCAATTGTTGTTAGGGCAACTTCACGGAGACGATGCCAGAGCTATAGGTACGGTAACATTCCCTAAACTAATAGCGACCACAAATATCCCCTACGTCCTCTTAGAGAAGGCTTGACACACTATGCGGTTCCGCTGAATCAAGACATGTAGCGGGAATATGCTAGATACCAATAGTTATTAATGACTTTAAAATGAGAAATCACAACACACGCACAAATAGTACCATCACACATAGGTCATCCAAAGTGACGCCTATAATAGAACATGGCTATAGTCATTGCCACAACTTGTGTAGAGCAGGGCTAGGTTTTCACCCGGATATCCAGTGGTTTGGTAAGGATGGAATGCAATGACCGTTGCCTCCGGTCCAAGAAGGGTAACAACACTAAAAAACGTTGTCAACGTCGAGACTGACATAGAAAGTAGCGTTTTCGTCAGCGCACACCAACTTACCGTAACATAAGCTCATAGGGTCGATCAAAGTGTCCCATACCACGCCATCGCTACACACGGGGACATAGCACCTAAAGCTTGAATCTGACGGTGGTGTCCTGTACATACCACTTACTGAATGCTAAGGCCGACGCCTGTTGTTGTACATGTTATGCGCATTCGGGTTACGAGACTGCGCCCATGACAAGGTCACAAGACAACCACAATTGCCTTGTCATCCAAAGTGACGCCTATAATAGAACATGGCTATAGTCATTGCCACAACTTGTGTAGAGCTTGGCTGATTTCAGTCATATCCGAAATGCAATACCGTTATTGAAGGGTAACGATTGGTTGTAGAAAGAAAAATACCGTTAAGCTCATAGGGTTGGTGTGAAAAACATAGTATAGCTTATAAACCCAGCGAAACGGGGCGAATATTGACACAGGCCGTGCGCGTTCGGAACGAGCACGCGGGAGAAGGTGCCGGCGACCACCCAAGCAACAAAAGCTAACCGCGCCACCGCGGCCATGAGAAGGGAAGTACCGCCACCAATCTGACCATCAAGAACCGTACCGTTCACAAGACCCAGACGAATCCCCACGTAGCGCCTATGCGGATTTGGTCGAATACTATACCGATTTGTCACTGGAGCAAGAAGAGAGAGAAATAGAATGGATAGAAAAGAAAAGGCCAGGATAGGGAGGAGGATGGCTCGGCTCTACCGTGTTGGATTTTCCTACAACATACTCAGGCGATGGCAAGTCGTAGGTTAGGCCTCGCTTCGCTCGGCTGCACTTGTTCCAGGATT
Organism: Miscanthus lutarioriparius; assembly: GCA_904845875.1. Taxonomy (NCBI): domain Eukaryota; kingdom Viridiplantae; phylum Streptophyta; class Magnoliopsida; order Poales; family Poaceae; genus Miscanthus; species Miscanthus lutarioriparius. Next base: position 95,033,171 of record CAJGYO010000007.1, read on the forward strand.
GTCGCCGCAGTGCTGCTTCTGCACCACTTCTTCTTACTCTGGTCTGTAGTATTTTGCAACAGCATACTCTTCAGAATGCAGAAATTTGACACAATTGCAATAATTTTACAAGAATCGGTTTAATTTCACTGGAAATACACAGGATTTAGGAAAAAAAAATCCCACAGGGCAGCAGGGACAAATAGAAACAGAAACAGAGCAGTAGAGTAGTGCCCAGCAGAGAAGATCATGCAGCCTGTTCGGGAGGCCGTATCGTATCGTGGATTATTTACTGCTGGCTGGTTTGGTGTGAGAGAAAAACACTGTTCCCGGACTGGAAATTTACGATCGTTTACGAGCAAGCGAACAGGCTGATGATTAGTGCTAGCGTCATTCAGGCATCGTCATTGGTGGCTTTGACTTGAGTTGAGCCCAGTAGTAACATGATCATCATCATCAACACTGCCCCAGAGCACTGAATTGTCAAAACCACCCGTGCGATTCTGAACGGGAAAGACCATCCACCCCCTGAATCATCACATACTACAACCGGCCATGGCGAGAAGGCTTCCCATGCCATCGGCGATGGCGCCCGGTCCCATTCCCGGCTGGAATCACTCGACACGTGTCTGCTCTACAACTCGAACTCGTGTCTACTGCCGCTACGGCAACACACACCACACGCCGCTCACCACGACCACATCACCGGGCTCGCCTGCGCCACCGCCGGCGCCGCCCAGCAGTGCTGCGGCCACCGGTACACCAACCCCTCGCCAGCGGCGGTGCCGTACGCCTGCAGTGGCCTGGCCCTGGCCGGTCCATGTCCAGGGGCGGCCTTCCTGCCCCTCGACATCCATCGCAGCCGCGCCGTCCTCGCCATCCGACGCTTCCTCAGTGGCGACCTCCTCCTCCTCCGGCGTCGGCGCCACCCACGGCACGACGGCCAGGGCGAGGTCGGACTCGGAGCCCCGTTCCAGCGCGGCGCCGGCGAGCAGCTCTCGCGCCGTCCTGCTGTCCGCCTCCCGGAGCATGGCGCGGATCCAGTCCGCGCGGAGGCGCGGGGCGTCGATCCGCCTGCTGCTGCCGTCTCCGTCACCGTACACCACCACCGCCCTCTCGTCGTCGTCGCCAAAGGCGCCAGGCGAAGGAGACGGCGCTGCCGCCGCGTCGCCCATCGCAACGTCATCCTCCCACGCCGTCGTCACGGCGCCGTCCATGTCCCCGTCACGAGGGCCGTCGGGACGCGCGAGGCGCCGCATCTTGGTGGCGCGGCAGGAGAGCGAGAACACGGATGACCGGTCGCCGGCGTCGTCGAAGAGGTCCGGCTCGAGGGCGCCCTTCCGCTTCAGCGACAGGCCGTGGAACTCCTCCGTGAGCACCACCATCGCCGCCGCCGTCACACTCGCACAGCTGCCTGGGTCTGTCGCCGTTCGCAGCACTCCTCCTCTGCTCTCCGATTGCTTCGCTTCTCGTGGTTTCTGGCGTGCTCCAGATCGCTGTGGTGGGCGTGCAATGGATGGCGGGAGATATATATGAGCTCCGGTGTGGGGGAGCTGAGTGGACAAGTGGGTAGGAGCGCCAAGTGTGGAGAAGCTTCGATTGGAGCTCTGGAAGAGTCTCGAAGCCCAAATTTCCCGGACGTGGACACCGGACAGCGACAGCGTGTCCACTAATCCACTGTCTCCCCTCAAAGTACGTAAATACCTCTCACGTGGACCACACCATGTTTTTTTTTTGAAACTTCCCCGCTCAGATCTTTTTACTCGTTATTAACACGAGGTTGAGCAGAACCGCGAACCACCAGATCGATTACAGAGGGGATCAAGCCATATATATGGTTGATTCGGGTCCCAACCAAGGCTCAGCGGCCTGGTCGTTTCGTCGTATTTGGCTTATAAGCCATAGAAGCTATGACTTATCAGCCAACGAACAGTATTTTTCTCTCACACCAAACCAGTCAACAGTACTTTCAGCCATGGTTTATTAGCCAAATAAGCCCAAACAAACAGGGCGCAGATGAGCTAGTTAATGAGCACAATTATTACATGATCTAGAAACATGAGAAACTTGCACCGAATAAAAAAACAAACGAATTAAATCTCTCACTTAGGTGGGACATAGGTCCAAATCAGTTGATTGGAGGGCGGGCTTTCACCATATATAGAGAGTCGATCTCCAAGATAATCCTTTTGATGCCTTGGTTTGACGCCGCTTGCAGAGCTGCTACACACATGTTACTGGAATCTACTAGATAACTGGGTTGGAAACAGAATTATAGGTTCTCGAGTCGCCGGCGATGGCCGCACTCACCACCGACACCCTCAGGCTCGGTTTCAATCTGATTCCAATTCGAGTTCTCCTTCTCTCTCTCGCTGTTACAAAGGAGCCAGCTTAGAAGCTTGGGCCTCGTCAACCCGTTACATGGGCTTATATCCAATTAGGCCCAACTACCTTTGGATTGGCCTTTCTGGCCCGACTTCCCCGCCTTGGGCTTCTTGGCGCTCCTGCCTCTTTTCTAGGTTCAGAGCCCGCCAAGTCTCCTCCAGCTGACTCAGCCGACGCCGACGCTCCCGCCTCTTTTTCAGGTTCAGAGCCCGTCGGGTCTTCAGTTGGTTCAGCCGACGCTCCTGCCTCTTTTTCATGTTCAGAGCCTGTCGACTTGTCGCCAGCATCAGCCATCTTGTGTACGTCGGTGACATGCCCCCCTCCACGAGACACGGCTTGTCCCCAAGCCGGTGCCCTTAGAAAGTCTTGGCGTAGGGCGTCTTCGTCTTCCCAAGTGGCGAGCTCATCCGGTAGATGAGACCACCGAACAAGGACTTGCGGTATAGTCTTGTGATGGTGCTGACGAAACCTGCAATCCAAAATTACCAACGGCACCTGAAACAAAATCGAAGGGTCGGGTAATTTGGTGCTTACCAGGTGATTCGTAACCACCGCCTTCTTCAATTGAGAGACGTGGAAAACCAGATGAATACTACAGTCATCTAGGAGTTGAAGTTTGTAAGCTACTTCTCCAATCTTTTCAGTGATGATAAATGGGCCGAAAAACCTGAATGATAGTTTGTTTGAAGATCTGTTAGCCAATGAAGTTTGCACATAAGGTTGGATCTTCACATAAACAGCATCACCAATCTGGAAGCTACGAAATGAATGCTTTTTGTCAGCTTGTATCTTCATCTTGCGCTGAGCCCTCAAGAGATGTTGATGAATCAACTACTGCATTAAGTCCCTCTCTTGAAGCCATGTATTCAGGTCAGAATGTTGAGCTAAAGTGGGAGTTTCAATTCCTAGGTGCCGGGGTTCATGGCCATAGAGTACAAAGAAAGGAGTGTTACCCAGTGAAGTGTGGTAAGAGGTATTGTACCAATATTCAGCTAGTGACAGCCAAGAGGACCATTTTGTAGGACAGGCATGCACAAAACACCTCAGATAGGTCTCCAAACACTGATTGACCCTTTCGGTCTGGCCATCACTCTGAGGGTGATAGGCGCTGCTCATGTGTAAATCGGTTCCCAGTAGGTTGAACAACTCCCTCCAAAGGTGACTAGTGAAAATCTTGTCCCTGTCTAGAACTATAGCTTGTGGGAGGCCATAAAGCTTAAAGATGTTGTTCATAAATAGCACGACAACTTGTAAGGCTGAAAATGGGTGGGAAAGAGGGAGGAAGTGGGCATACTTGGAAAATTTGTCCACCACCACAAGGATACAATTATAGGATTGAGAGCGAGGGAGACCATCTATGAAATCCATGGTGATAGTTTTCCAAGAACCTTCTGCAATTGGTAGAGGAGCAAGAAGTCCAGGGTAAGCCACTCTCTCTGTTTTGGCTTGTTGGCAGGTGGTACATTGAGCCACATAATCTTTGATAGCTTGTTTTAGTTGTGGCCAAACAAATAACTTCTTTACTCTGTGATATGTAGCCTCATAGCCTAAATGTCCACCGACTGCACTAGCATGGAGAGCAAACAATACTTGTTGCTGAATATATGTTGCATTTCCCAGCCAAACTTTTGATTTGCAGTATATAATTCCCTAAGACAAAGTATACTGGCCTGAGAGCCTAAATGTCCACCGACTGCACTAGCATGGAGAGCAAACAATACTTGTTGCTGAATATCTGTTGCATTTCCCAGCCAAACTTTTGATTTGCAGTATATAATTCCCAAAGACAAAGTATACTGGCCTGAGGTGGGGTTAACTGAGAGCTCTTGCAGGAATTTGGATGAAACAAGATCTGCCAAATATGTTGTTTGCAACTGTTGTAACCAGGGAGAAGTAAGGACTAAAATAGCTTGAAACTCAACAGTGTCAGCATGATTAGTCCTAGAGAGTGCATCAGCAACTCTATTTTCTGCGCCTTGTTTATAGACAATTTTGTAATTGAGGCCAAGCAACTTAGTCAGAGCCTTGTGTTGAATTGGTTTGACAGTCTTTGGTCATCAAGATGAACCGAGCTCTTCTGATCTGTCCTTATAGTGAATTCTGAGTGCTGCAAATAGGATCTCTAATGATCTATTGCCAAGAGTATAGCAAAGCATTCCTTCTCATATGTTGAAAGACCTTGAGCTCTTGGACCTAATACCCTGCTAAAAATGCTATTGGGTGCCCTTCTTGCTGTAGAACAACCCCTATCCCCTTTTCAGATGCATCGGTTTTCAAGGTAAATGGCTTTGAGAAATCTGGTAGAGCCAGCACTGGAGAAAAAATAAGTGCTTGTTTCAATGCTTGGAAGGATTCTTCGGTCTCTGTTGTCCAGATGAACAATTCCCCCTTTTTCAGCATGTTTGTTAGAGGCTTACTTATGAGCCCAAAACTCTTGACAAATTTCCTGTAATACCCAGCCATCCCCAAAAAGCTGCGTAGCTCCTTCACATTTTGAGGTACAGTCCAATCTGCTATAATATGTATCTTTGTAACAGAACCGACCAATTATATAAAATTAAGTAAGAAAATCATCCGCCAGAGCAGACGATTTAGCAAACTTAAGCCCGTATAACCCGGTAGTCCGTGAAATCACGAAGGATTTCAAACCAACTTCCATTCCAGCCAAGATCGTAATAAGTTTAGCGGTCACCGTCACATATTACATAAAAGTTCGCAATCTCAGATACATCAGAGTTTCAACATATTTATTACAAAACAAGTTCGAATAAAAGTAGCGGAAGCCATTTGTTCAAACCACACACACTCACGCGGAGTTCAAATATAGTGCCAGCGAATGATCATCTCCAACAAAAGCATCAGACGAGACGTAAGGAATGACCATGCCCATGGTCCTAAGCATCACCCATCGCAGGATAAAGGCAGTTGATACAGTAGCCGTAATACATCTACCCATCTGCAACAAGTGGGAATAAAACCCTGAGTACGAGAAGGTACTCAGCTAGACTTACCCGACATAACCGAAAATAAATGACACCAAGGATTATGAAGGGCTTTATAGTAGGGTAGCTGACTCATTTGCAAAAGAAGCATTTTTAGCACTTCAAGAACCTTCCTAAAAGCATTATTGTCAAATTAATTATTATTAACCTGTCGACTAGATTTGCACCTATACTAGAGCAAACATGATTAAGCAGATCATGATAACCAATGATCATTAAACAACTTCCATAATGTCATATTCATTATAACTGTCCAAGTGTTCCATAAACATTTACTACGATGAAGTAACTCAAGTCAAGTGCTCACTATCCAGGAGCGATGGCGATTCGAATCGATTCCTAACTAGCTGGTGATTTATTCCTTACACAAACCTCACTCACCCGCTAAAGTGAGATATTGATCACCGAGTCAACTATCTAGGTATCTCGAGTTTGCCAGGAACCACATGTACCTAGGGCCGACCGATCGCACTTTGGTCTTATCATCCCGCCCGTGTCCTACCACACCTTTCCAAGACAAGGCGTCAAGGGGCAATCTACTCGGCCCAAATAATCTCCCAACTTCAGCGGTCGGAAGGTACTTTATCCGCCCCGACTAAATGTAAGGCATGCGTTCAACATGACTCGAGGCCCAACAACGGTCGGTCCTTAATCGACATGACGCATTTAAAACACTACAGGTCCAAAACTCCGCAAGTCTCCGTCCGGTTTTCAACTTCATTTAACACTTAGTTATACCATGACTTCATAGCCATCCAAGCAGATCCGGTAACCACCTATAGCTCGCGGTGGCAGAAATCACCGTCTTCTACCGACTAAGCCACCTAAGCATTGACTCGATCAGGATACCCGGGTAACAAGGATATAGTATAACAAAGATAGACAAGGTATAATGCAAAGAACGGTTGCAAACAACTCCTGAACGTAATGCATCAATTAAAGTAAAACATTTAATTAAATAATTGCAAACCGGAAGAAAAATGCTCGGGCTTGCCTCTCTCAAGGAGCTCGACGAGTGATCGGGGCACTCGGAAGTTCCTCAATGTCCTCCTCGTCGGCTTCGGGCACTTCTGCGGCCGCTCTCGAATCGCCTCCTCGTGCTCCTCGGGTGACGACCGGGTTCTCGGTATGCGATCCTGTATGATGCAATGTGCATAAGTGCTTATGCAATCGGTGCATAGGATGGGATGAATACAATGGATATGTTTGAATGCAAGGTAGTCAACATCATCCAAGAAAATATACTACAAGCACATGTTATCTACTGCATTCTCTTCTACTACTAATATGTTAAGTCAACACATTTTATTAAATGCTTCAAAGATACACCAAAGCTTCACTAATTTCTTCATCCCACAAAAAGCAACACTTAATTAAACCCTAATTAATAATAGGTTTGAATAGCAATATCTATTTTTATTGCTTAGAAAAATCTTAGAAAATTACTACAGCATAGTACTACCCTAAGTAGTTTACTATCAGATTTTCATGGTATTTGAATGAGTGGATTAGCCTACACAAAAATAACAAGCTATAGCATGATTATGAACATGAAAAAACTTTGTACTGTGAAAAGTGTCAAATAACAAAGTTAGTATTTTTCCTATGTTCTTCATAGCATACAACTACTGTACAAAAATTATCACATGCATGTTTTATACAAAGTTTGCTCTCTAGCTAAAATAACAAAAATCAGTCATTAAAGGTACTTGAACTACACCTCAAAATTTTCCCACAGCACATGCATGGAACATATTTTTCCTAGGAAGTACATTACATAAGAAGATTAACAAACTTAGAAATCATATTTTTCTGAAGCCTATAGATTTTTCTACCTATTTTTCAAGTTATCAGCAATATACATGATTAAATAAAATTTTACAGCAAAGTATCTCAAAAATGACATGCAATAATTCTCCCAAGTAGATCTGATGATAAGAAACCTAGACAAATTTATTTCAACAGATTTGGAGCAACTTTGAGTATCCAAACATTTTTCAAACCCTTTCTATTTTCAAATAATAAAGAAAAAATGGAAAACAAATCATTCAATCGCTACTGGGCCAGCCCGCTGGAAGCACTTGGCCCACTGCCACATTTGGCACGCGCGGCCCGAGCGAATGGGAAGGGGGAGATGGCCCGGCAGGGCGTCGGCCCATGGCCTTTCGGCCTGGCTTCGGCTGAGGCAGAGGCCACGCCGACGCTGCGACGTCACGGCGGCGCGGCTCGGCCACGAGGCCGGTGGCCATTGCCGGCCGTGACAGGGCGAGTTAGCAGTAGCATGAGGTTCGCGAGAAGATGGCGAAGGCGGGAAGGTAGCTAGGCAGGGTTGGAGAAGAGGAGGAAGGTGCCTTTCATGGCGGCCGAGCACGGCGGCGCCATGGCCGACGATGGCGAGGTGCGAGACGTCACTACCTGAGCTCAGCAGGCGGCACAGGCGCGAGCACGACGTGCCGGAGAGCGAGGCGGAGCTGCGGGTGCACGAACGCTGGCCGAGGTGGAGGAGGCGCGGTGGATTTCGCCGGCGGGTGCGGTGGCGCGGCGAGAGGCAGAGTGAGTGCGCTTGGCGCTGGCAGAGAGGAAAGGCAGCGCGGGAGTGAGCAAGCGAGCGCACCGGCTTCTGTAGGAGTAGGCGGGCGCAGGGGCACGGGCGCAGACCAGCTGCGACGCGCGGCGGCGTCGACGGCGCATGGCCGCCACGCGGCGGGCGAGCTCTGCCGTGGTCGGGCGCGGCGCGGCGCGTCAGCGAGCAGTCGGGCGCGGAGGCAGGCCAGGCACGGCTCTGGGCTGGGCTGAGGCAAGGCAGCGGCGCGGCGGGAGGCTGGCTGGGCTGGCTTCGACCGTGGGCCAGAAGCAAGGCGGCGGCCCGCGAAGGAGAAAAAGCCCTTTTCCATTTATAGTTTCAAGAAATTTTTAAATGCCCGCTTTCAAATATCATTTTGAGCAAGAAAATGACATCTTTTGAAAATGTACCAAAAATGAAAGTTGATTAGAATTTAATTCTCTACAACTTTGCTTTTATGACCAAAGCCAAATTCTTTCTAGATTTTGAATTGTAAAATCAAAGTCCATGTTTAACTCAAACCCTAATTTTTTGGGAAATTACTTTTGGAAGCAAAAATTTTGAATTAATTTGAATACAAACCTTGCTCCAAAAATTTAACTAAATAATCCTAGATGATTTACAATAGTAGCCAAACATGTTTTACTAACCTAGCAAGCAAAATCAGGGCAAAACAATTCAAACAAAGGTATGCAACATTCATGTTTCACAACATGTTTCATATGTTTCGAAGCAGTGTTTCAATTATTATTTACATGATTAGGCATGTATGATTAGGATGCTTGATGATGCATGATAGGTATGATTTGCAGTGCCTAAATGCAGGCATAACACTGGGGTGTTACAGCCCTCCCCCCTTATAAAAATCTCGTCCCGAGATTTAGGTTACGAACCATTTGTTATAAAAATCTTCATAAGCTTTTTGTAGATACTCTCCTGTTTCCCAAGTTGCATCTCCCTCATCATGATGATCCCACTGTATCTTGTATGTTTTTACCACACTATTCCGAGTAGCACGTTCCTTAGTGTCTAACACCCGGACTGGTTGCTCACGATACACCAAATCTGATTTGAGTTGGATACCTCGAGGTTCTATTCTTTCCTCCGGAACACGCAAACATTTCTTGAGATGTGATACGTGGAAAACTGGGAAAACGGTACTCATTGTCTCAGGTAACTCTAACTTGTAGGCTACTGGACCTCTTTGTTCTAGGATCTTGTATGGTCCTACGAATCTCGCGGCAAGCTTTCTTCGAACTCCGAACCTTTTCTTCTTCATTGGCGTGACTTTCAGATAAACATAGTCACCAACTTCAAACACAAGGGGTCTCCTTCTTCTGTCTGCATAACTTTTCTGACATGATTGGGCCGCTTTCATATTCTGCTGAATAATATGAACTTTCTTCTCGGCTTCTTCTACAAAGTCAATGCCATAATACCTTCTATCTCCAGGCTCGACCCAATTCAATGGTGTTCTACATTTTCTGCCATATAAAGCTTCGAAGGGAGCCATCTTGATGCTTTCTTGATAACTATTATTATACGAAAACTCAGCTAATGGTAACCATGACTCCTATGATCCCTTAGAATACAATACACATGCTCTTAACATATCCTCCAAAACAGCATTCACTCGTTCAGTCTAACCATCTGTCTGAGGATGATAAGCGGTACTGCGAATCAAACTAGTTCCTAAGCCTTTGTGTAAATGTTCCCAAAAGTGAGCCGTGAACTGTGAGCCTCTATCAAATACTATGGTCTTTGGTATACCATGCAACCTCACAATTTCTGCGATATACTTCTCGGCATATTGAGGTGGTCGATATTCTGTTTTGACAGGCAAGAAATGAGCGGTCTTGGTAAGACGGTCCGCAATTACCCAAATCGAATCATGTCCTTTTTGAGTAGGGGGCAAACCCATGATAAAATCCATACTTATATCGTCCCACTTCCAACCAGGGACTGATAAGGGTTGCAACATACCGGCAGGTTTCATGTGGATGGCTTTCACTCAACAACATGTGTCACATCTGACAACATATGCTGTAATTTCTTTCTTCATTTTGGTCCACCAATAACGAGATCTTAGTTCTTGATACATCTTACTACTTCCGGGATGGATAGATAGCTTAGAAAGGTGAGCTTCATCCATGAGTTTATTCCTAAGCTCTCGATCCTTGGGAACCACAAGATGGTCGTCAAACCACAACACGCCCTGTTCATCCACTTTAAAGTGTTGAGACGACTTTTCTTTGATTTTCTCTTTGATGTGGAATATTCCCTTGTCGGTTTTCTGGCCTTCTATTATCTTACTCTCCAAAGAGCAACTAATCAATACTATGTAACACAAACAGGATGCATCGATCAAATCCATCTTCAAGTAATGGTCGCACATTCAAGTAATGTGACTTTCTGCTCAAAGCATCTCGCCACTACATTGGCTTTTCCAGGATGATATTGCACATTCAAGTTGTAATCCTTGATCAATTCCAACCATCTGCTACTTGCCTCATGTTTTAACTCGGTTGGGTAAAGATATACTTAAGACTCTTGTGATCCGTGAAAATATTGCACACATTACCAAGTAGATAATGTCTCCAAATTTTTAGGGCGTGCACAACTGCGCAAAGTTCAAGATCATGTGTTGGATAGTTGACCTCGTGCTTCCTCAATTGACGTGATGCATAAGCAATGACTCTCCTTTCTTGCATAAGAACACAGCTAATCCAGCTTTTGATGCGTCGCAAAACACATCAAATGGTTTCTCGATATCTAGTTGTGCTAGAACAGAGAAGCGGGGTCAACAGCTTTCCGCAAAGTGTGGAAAGTCGCTTCACACTCCTCTGTCCACACAAACTTGTGATCCTTCCAGAGGAGACTCGTCATCGGTTTGGCAATCTTCGAGAAATCGGTATAAAGCGACGGTAATAACCGGCTAGTCCTAAGAAACTTCTAATATCGTGAACTGTGGTCGGTGCTTTCCAATTCATAACTTCTTGCACCTTACTTGGATCGACCAAACTCCATTTTCCGATGAATGTGACCAAGGAAAGGAACTTTCTTCAACCGAATTCGCATTTGCTAAACTTAGCATACAGCTTGATGATCCCTAAGTCTTGTCAAGACAGCTTCTCGATGCTCTTCATGATCTTTCTCGTTCTTGAGTACACCGAATGTCATCGATGAACACTACCACAAACTTATCCAATTACGCATGAAAACTCGTATTCATCAAAAACATAAAGTATGCGAGGAGCATTCGTCAAGCCAAAGGACATGACAAGATACTCATACAACCCGTGATCCGGTGGAAAATGTAGTTTTGGTATATCCTGTGGCCTAATCTTGATCTAATGATAACCGGATCTCAAATCTATTTTTGAGAACACCTTGGCCTTGGCTAACCGGGTCGAATGTAACATCAATATGAGGCAAGGGATACTTATTCTTTATGGTTACAAAGCGTTGAGTGGCACGTAATCTCGCACATTCTCAACGTGCCTCTTTCTTCTTCTTCACAAACAAGGCGGGACATCCCCATTCAGACTTGCTTGGCCGTATAAACCCCTTTTTTGATAAATCTTCTAACTGCTTCTTCAGCTCAGCTAGTTCATCTGGAGGCATCCGATAGGGTCTCCTTGAAATCGGAGCTGTTCCGGGGACTAACTCAATTCCAAACTCAATCTCCCTATCCGGCGGAAGACCAGGTAGCTCATCCGGGAATACATCTGCAAATTAACACACTACCGGAATCTGATGAATAGGAATGACTGCCGTAGCACATGTAACACTCATAAGGTCTGTTCTTCGAGGCAATGGTACTTAGAAAGTACCCTCACCCAGGGGATCCTTAAGGGTAAGTACTCGACTTCTAGTATCTATGACTGCTCCCCAATCCTTCATCCAATTCATCCCTATAATGACATCCAAAACTAATCCAGGCATAACTATTAAGTTCACTCGGAACTTCCTGCTACCTAATTCAAGGGTTGCCCCTCGAACCATCTGGTTGGTCAAAACATTAGCCCCTGCTGAACTTATACGGTACCCATAACCCAATTCTGTGCATAGTTGTCCATGTTTCTGTGCAAATGCTTGACTCATAAAAGAATGCGATGATCCATAATCAAATAGAACAACTGCAGGGTTTTTATTGATAGGAAACTTACCAGCAGTGACGGGCTCTCCCTCAGGAATTTCACCCACAGTCGTACTATGCACTCTAGCATTATAAGTCTGCTGCTTCTTCTTGGGCGGATACGGACAAAACCTCGAGAAATGGTCGGGTTGATCACAGTTATAGCAGGGTCCCCTCATCGTCCCGGCAGATCCCACAGTTCCCTTGGAACTACCTTGTACCGCAGTTGTGGCTGCCTTGTTGGGCTGTACTACCATCTTGTAAGGCTTCTGGGGTCCACGGAAATTTTGACTTCTCTATTGAGGTGGCCTGAACCTAGCGCCGGGTGCCGATGGGCGATAAGGAGGATGACCTCCCATAGGTGCTCTAGCTTGGGAAGGACCACCTTCAAGGGCTCTCTTGCGTGTCTTGGCTACGGTGCTGGCGTTGTTATTCTTCTCCTGCTTTAGACAGTCGTTGATGAAGTCATTGAATCTGACGTGGTTGTTGGTACCAACATGCTTCATCATTTTTGGATTGAGTCCCCTCTTGAAACTGGCTATTCTTTTAGCATCTGTGTCAAGCATGTCGGGAGCATAGCGACACAAGTTGTTGAAGGCATGCAGGTATTGCGTCACGGTTTTGGTGCCCTGGTTCAACGCCAGAAACTCTCCCAACTTCATCTCGGTTAGCCCGGGTGGAATATAGACTCCACGAAAGGCCTCAGCAAACTCTCTCCAAGAAATCTGAGCATTTGGAGGGAAGGTGGTGCGATGGTGCTTCCACCACATTCCCGCTGGTCCTTGCAACTGAAGTGCAGCATACTCCGTTTTCAACACCACAGTCATCCTCAACACACGGAATTTATCTTCCATCGTGTTGATCCATTCCTCAGCATCGAGTGGCTCTGTTGCTTCCTTGAATACTGGCGGCCTGGTGTCCATGAAATCTTTGAAGCTGCTATATTGGTTCACTCCCATGCCACCACCTTGATTGTTACCACGTTGAACGTTGTTAGCGATGGTGCGCAGAAAATCCTCCATGTTCTTCTGGGAATGTTCCGCGTTGCGCTGACTCCCGAGCAGCTGTGCGAGGAACATCTCAGGGGTAAATAGGGGAGGAGGTGGCAAATGTGGTTCATGGGGAGGTTCATTGTTGTTGCCGTGGTTTCCACCACCACCACCACCGGTCCCCGCACCGTTAGCACCGGTCTCAGCGGCCTCATACGTGGTTCGGCGAGTGTTTGTCATCTGCATATTTCAACAACAAGTAATGATTGAGTGAAGCTGTAATAATTGTGAGTGAAGGAAAAATTATGCCGTACTGAATTTACTGGAGAGAATAAATTCATACAATAAAACAGAGGCACAACAATCGCATCCCAATTAAAACAACAGCACTTAATCAAATTACTTCAACGGCAAACATCGCGTCCATACAACCAATTTGCCAGCATACATACACTGGACTTTTATGCGTTCAGATATCGCATTCGAAAAATCAAGTTCCAACCACATGCCAAGTCTCATACGTTCGAAGCAACATACAATAGGTTACATGCCAACAATAGAAAGGTCATCGCGACAGGACCTAGATACTAGCGCAAGGCAACTAGCCTACTCCTCGGGGCCATCGTCGGGATCGGAGATGTCACCATCGCCCCCAGGTGAAACTACAGGCTTGTCCTCGTTGTCGTCATCGATATCCATGCCAGCGGCGTCTGGTGGAGCATATGGGCCAACCCCATTGTAGAGCGCATGAAACTCCTCGTGCAGGTTGCCGTTGTATTCCTCTAGCTCATCGACCCTCTGCAACAGAACGTCCCTCTCGTCCCAGGCTTCATTCCTTTCCTGAACCAACTGTCCTATCATGCGGTCTGCATTGTTGTTGGCTTGAGTCAACGTATGCACCCGCTGCATAGCTCTATCACCTCTCTCAACCGCCTGATCTCGCTGTAAGTTCATATCAGCCAACTGCTCCTGCAAGCTAGCTATAGCACGTGCCTGTCTCTTCTTCTGCTTTCTCCTCTTGAGCTTATCCTCACCACGCAAACCAGTCAAAGTCCAGTAGGTACTCTCGAGACCCTCATATGCTCTGATGCCGGCGAACATAGCACTTATTGCCTGGTTGTTGCTAGCCTGTCCTTCAGCTGGACCTCTGACCAATGCACTTCCCTGAGGCTAAACCCAAATGGCATCACGAGGATCATCCCTAGGAAAAGTGCCAGCTAGAGCTGCTGCAAGCTCACTGGGAAATCTGCTCATAATATCCCTGATGACACGGAAGGCTGCTCCCTCTGCACCCTCAGCAAGAGTGCGACCCTCAAACTCCAAGTGCCAACCATCCCAATCTAGAGCATCACCGAGAGCAGGAACCATGATTTCTACCACTGCAAGTCCATCCTGTGCCAAGTGGCTCTCATTCCAGGAGTACACCGGTTCTTGACCCTCTAGGTACCCCACATCATGCAGCACTCTCCAAAGCAAGGTTGGCATGCCAAACTCGCTCAAGAAGGTGTTCGTGGTGCGGTGCTCCCTCAGGGCCAACGGACATCGAGGTGCTCTTCCTCCGGTGGACTTACGGGCGGTCTGCTTCGTGCGGGCCATCTGTAGCAAAAGTTCTTTTATTACCTCGGGGAAACATATCTTAGGTGATACAACTTTTATCAAAATGAGATAATCAATTTATAAGGGGAGGAATACATGACATGAATGAAATGCACAAGTAACATGATGTATGTACGTGCCGTACGTTCTCACAATCTTAGGAAATAAATAATTTCTAACGACGAATTCGGTGGCATACAAACGATCTCTCAAATACGTAGCTAATATGTTCTACACGATAGCGTTGTTATGTACCTACAGAAGATTCATTTCAGCCTAATTCCCAATGAATGCATAAAAGCAGTAAAATTTTATCTACACGCTCTACACGAATCCCCAGATACGTGTATAACGGTAGTAACTACCCGAACCATCGTCCTATTGACGGCATCGCCTCCACAGACGGAAGACCCATACATGAGATGCCTTTGTAAAACATGCGTAGAACATGTAATTACTCCAGCATCATATAAGCATTCACCCTAGATCGGCGGTGTATCCGATCATGCTCTCACAACTCACACTTACCGAGGCGTAGAGGCAATTGATCCATACATTACCACTCAAACAAGTGGCACTCATACAATAGCACGCCGTATGAGCGACGAAAGAGAAATATGATGCAAGAACCCCAGTCAGTACTTAATTAAGCCACCTAAAGTCCTTAACTGGGCATAAAGGATATGACCACTGGCACACTTTATAGTTTGGAAATCATGTTTTTAAATGCCTTTTTGTTTTAAATACACTTATGAATGATGAACACGCTAAACCATGCTCGATGCCACCATAATGAGAATCGACCAATTATACGAAATTAAGTAAGAAAATCATCCGCCAGAGCGCATTTATTTAGCAAACTTAAGCCCGTATAACCCGGTAGTCCGTGAAATCACGAAGGATTTCAAACCAACTTCCATTCCAAATGCAAGATCATAATAAGTTTAGCGGTCACCGTCACATATTACATAAAAGTTCGCAATCTCAGATACATCAGAGTTTCAACATATTTATTACAAAACAAGTTCGAATAAAAGTAGCGGAAGCCATTTGTTCAAACCACACACACACTCACGCGGAGTTCAAATATAGTGCCAAATGAATGATCATCTCCAACAAAAGCATCGACGAGACGTAAGGAATGACCATGCCCATGGTCCTAAGCATCACCCATCGTAGGATAAAGGCGCTTGATACAAGAGTCGTAATACATCCGCCCATCTCGCAACAAGTGGGAATAAAACCACGAGTACGAGAAGGTACTCACTAGACTTACCCGACATAACCGAAAATAAATGACACCAAGGATTATGAAGGGCTTTATAGTAGGGTAGCTGACTCATTTGCAAAAGAAGCATTTTAGCACTTCAAGAACCTTCCTAAAAGCATTATTGTCAATTTAATTATTATTAACCTGTCGACTAGATTTGCACCTATACTAGAGCAAACATGATTAAGCAGATCATGATAACCAATGATCATTAAACAACTTCCATAATGTCATATTCATTATAACTATCCAAGTGTTCCATAAACATTTACTACGATAAAGTAACTCAAGTCAAGTGCTCACTATCCAGGAGCGATGGCGATTCGAATCGATTCCTAACCAGCTGGTGATTTATTCCTTACACAAACCTCACTCACCCGCTAAAGTGAGATATTGATCACCGAGTCAACTATCCAGGTATCTCGAGTTTGCTAGGAACCACATGTACCCGGGGGCCGACCGACTGCACTTTGGTCTTATCATCCTGCCCCCGTGTCCTACCACACCTACTCCGGCACAGTGCGCTGCGGGCAATCTACTCGGCCCAAATAATCTTCCAGCTTCACGGTCGGAAGGTACTTTATCCGACCAGCTAAATGTAAGGCATGCATTCAACATGACTCGAGGCCCAACAACGGTCGGTCCTTAATCGACACAGACGGAAACACTACAGTCCAAAACTCTGCAAGTCTCCGTCCGGTCTCAACTTCATTTAACACTTAGTTATACCATGACTTCATATCCATCCAAGCAGATCCAGGTAACCACCTATAGCTCGCAGGTGACAGGAAATCACCCGTCTTCTACCGGTCTAAGCCAGCTAAGCATTGACTCGACTGTGGATACCCGGGTAACAAGGATATAGTATAACAAAGGTAGACAAGGTATAATGCAGCAACGGTTGCAAACAACTCCTGAACGTAATGCATTAATTAAAGTAAAGCATTTAATTAAATAATTGCAAACTGGGAGAAAAATGCTCCGGGGCTTGCCTCTCTCAAAGGAGCTCGGACGGTGATCGGGGCACTCCGGAAGTTCCTCAATGTCCTCCTCGTCGGCTTCGGGCACTTCCTGCGGCTGCACCTCGAACTGCTCCTCGGGCTCCTTGGGTATGACGACTGGGTTCTCGGTTTGCGATCCTGTATGATGCAATGTGCGTAAGTGCTTATGCAATCGGTGCATAGGATGGGATGAATACAATGGATATGTTTGAATGCAAGTTAGTCAACATCATCCAAGAAAATATACTACAAGCACATGTTATCTACTGCATTCTCTTCTACTACTAATATGTTAAGTCAACACATTTTATTAAATGCTTCAAAGATACACCAAAGCTTCACTAATTTCTTCATCCCACAAAAAGCAACACTTAATTAAACCCTAATTAATAATAGGTTTGAATAGCAATATCTATTTTTATTGCTTAGAAAAATCTTAGAAAATTACTACAACATAGTACTACCCTAAGTAGTTTACTATCAGATTTTCATGGTATTTGAATGAGTGGATTAGCCTACACAAAAATAACAAGCTATGGCATGATTATGAACATGAAAATACTTTGTACTGTGAAAAGTGTCAAATAACAGAGTTAGTATTTTTCCTATGTTCTTCATAGCATACAACTACTGTACAAAAATTATCACATGCATGTTTTATACAAAGTTTGCTCTCTAGCTAAAATAACAAAAATCAGCCATTAAAGGTACTTGAACTACACCTCAAAATTTTCCCACAGCACATGCATGGAACATATTTTTCCTACAAAGTATATTACATAAGAAGATTAACAAACTTAGAAATCATATTTTTCTGAAGCCTATAGATTTTTCTACCTATTTTTCAAGTTATCAGCAATATACATGATTAAATAAAATTCTACAGCAAAGTATCTCAAAAATGACATGCAATAATTCTCCCAAGTAGATCTGATGATAAGGAACCTAGACAAATTTATTTCAACAGATTTGGAGCAACTTTGAGTATCCAAACATTTTTCAAACCCTTTCTATTTTCAAATAATAAAGAAAAAATGGAAAACAAATCATTCAATCGCTACTGGGCCAGCCCGCTGGAAGCACTCGGCCCACTGCCACATTTGGCACGTGCGGCCCGAGCGAATGGGAAGGGGGAGACGGCCCGGCAGGGCGTCGACCCACGGCCTTTTGGCCTGGCTTCGGATGAGGCAGAGGCCACGCCAATACTGGCGACATCGCTGGCTGGCACTGCTCACTCGACCAGGCCGGCAGCGATTGCCGGCCGTGATGTATGCGAAGTTAGCGATAGAGTATGAGGTTCGCGAGAAGATGGCAAAGGCGGGAAGGTAGCTAGGCAGGGTTGGAGAAGAGGAGGAAGGTGCCTTCCATGGCGGCCGAGCATGGCGGCGCCATGGCCGACGGTGGCGAGGTGCGAGACGTCACTACCTGAGCTCAGCAGGCGGCACAGGCACAAGCACGACGTGCCGGAGAGCGAGGCGGAGGCGCGGTGGATTTCGCCGGCGGGTGCGGTGGCGCGGCGAGAGGCAGAGTGAGTGCGCTTGGCGCTGGCGGAGAGGAAAGGCAGCGCGGGAGTGAGCGAGCGAGCGCACCGCTTCAGCAGAGTAGGCGGCGCGGCGGCGCAGACATGAACAAGCAGGCAGGCGGCGCCGACGACGGCGCATGGCCACCACGCTGGCGGATGCGAGCTCACCATGGTCAATCGGTATGTGTGGCAATGAAAGATGAATGCAAGTGCGTGAGGCAGCCAGCCAGGCTACTGGCTAGGCTGAGGAGAGGCATGCGGCACATGGGGGGAGGTCGGCTGGGCCGGGCTTGATGGGCTGGGCGAGCGGCGGCCAGCCAGAGGAGAAAAAGTCCTTTTCCATTTATAGTTTTAAGAAATTTTTAAATTTCCGCTTTCAAATATCATTTTGAGCAAGAAAATGACATCTTTTGAAAATGTACCAAAAATGAAAGTTGATTAGAATTTAATTCTCTACAACTTTGCTTTTATGACCAAAGCCAAATTCTTTCTAAATTTTGAATTGTAAAATCAAAGTCCATGTTTAACTCAAAACCCTAATTTTTTGGGAAATTACTTTTGGAAGCAAAAATTTTGAATTAATTTGAATACAAACCTTGCTCCAAAAATTTAACTAAATAATCCTAGATGATTTACAATAGTAGCCAAACATGTTTTACTAACCTAGCAAGCAAAATTATGGCAAAACAATTCAAACAAAGGTATGCAACATTCAGGTTTCACAACATGTTTCATATATTTCGAAGCAGTGTTTCAATTGTTATTTACATGATTAGGCATGTATGATTAGGATGCTTGATGATGCATGATAGGTATGATTTGCAGTGCCTAAATGCAGGCATAACACCGGGGTGTTACTATTCTGTAACGTCCCACCTCTCTGAGGCTGGGCCCGCTTACATCTGGCAGCTTAACTAGAATATAGACTGCCCTCACAGACCAACACTTATCTTTTATGCACACTTTGTCCTCACTCGTGCGCACCCGGGAAAAACTTCCCGGTCGGTCACCCATCGCTCCAGGCCAAGCACGCTTAACCTCGGAGTTATTTGCAGATGGACTTCTAGAAAAGAAGTTACAACTTATTGATATGAGTATCATATTAATCATGTTAAGCCCTGGGCCGGGATGTTACATCATCACCCCCTTAAGAGATCGACGTCCTTGTCGATCAATCCCAAGCCAGGAGCGTCCTCTCTTGGACACGTCCGTGTGTCCAGAGCCAGCGCATGTGCCATGCTGTGTGACCACGCCGGATCCACACCAGCCATGCGCACCATGCCTGCGCAACTGCGACACACGCGCCCGTGAAACCGCGAGAGTCGGCTCTGATACCATTCTGTAACGTCCCACCTCTCTGAGGCTGGGCCCGCTTACATCTGGCAGCTTAACTAGGATATAGACTGCCCTCACAGACCAACACTGGTTTTTTCTGCGCACTTTGTCCTCACTCGTGCGCACCCGGGAAGAACATCCCGGTCGGTCACCCATTGCTTCAGGCCAAGCACGCTTAACCTCGGAGTTATTTGCAGATGGGCTTCTAGAAAAGAAGTTGCAACTTATTGGTATGAGTATCATATTAATCCTGTTAAGCCCTGGGCCGGGGTGTTACAATCTTCTTGGAATCTGTAGAGACACCGACAGATCTTTTGACATCGCCCAAATAGCTAAGGTCTTTGTATGGCAAAAGTGCATTTAGGGAGTTTGACATAAAACTCATCTCTTGCAAAACCTTGAACACAGCTTCAATATGTAGAAGGTGATCTTCCCAAGTCTTGCTATATATCAACACATCATCAATAGATACCACGATGAAGATTCTCAGAAATGGAGCCAGCACAGTGTTCAGAATGCCCTGAAATGTTGCTGGACTTCCGGTAACACCATACGGCATCACTCTATATTCGTAATGGCCGTTGTGAGTTTGGAATACGATTTTTGGCTCATGCCCTTCAGCCATCCGTATCTGATGAAAGCCTGAACAAAGGTCCAGAGATGAGAACCACTGTGCTCCATGTAGCTCGTCCAACAACTCGTCTATTATGGACAGAGGATACTTGTTTTTGACTATAAGAGCATTCATTCGTCGATAATCAATACATAATCGCTAGTCCCCTGTCTTCTTCTTCACCAGGAGTGCCAAATGCCTTATCACGTGGGAAAATGTTTGCAAAACAAAGGAGGATGGAGACCTAGGGATCAAACATCTCGACACTCAAAACGCTCGCCTTCTGCTCAAGCTTATACACAGGCTATACCATCCAGGGGACTCGTCATGGGCAGCTTGGGCAAGAACACAGGTCAGCCTTGTGGATCTCCATGGAGATGTGACCGGGCCGCACTGGGAGGTGATGAGGGAGCTGTTACCAGTATACAGAAGCATATTGCATGTCAGGGCTGGCAATGGAGAATACACCTTCTGGCATGACAGATGCCTAGGGAATCAAACTCTATTTGAGGCCTTTCCCTCGCTGCACAGCCATTTCATCAAAGGAGATGCTTCGGTGCGCGATGTCCTCAGTGGGGATTTGGACACAATGCTCCAACCTCAGCTGTCCAGGCAGGCTGAGGATGAAATGGAGCGACTGTAGTGTCTCCTACTGAGTGTGGGCCTTGACGATACCCCGGACGATAGGGTCTGCGTCTTCGCCAGATAGGATGGGAAGCTGGCTGCTGGGATGATCTACAAAACCTCAGTCAGAGGAGATCAGAAGCTGCCCTCCTTTGACTTCATCTGGCGCAACTTTGCTCCCCCACGCGTGAAGTTCTTCGCCTGGCTGTTGGTCCAAGACAGAATCCAGTGCAAGGCTAACCTGGAGAAAAAAGGCCTACTGTCTGATGCAACCTGTGACCTTTGCAAGAGCCAAGATGAAGATGCAAATCACATAGTGTCGGGCTGCTCCTTCGCTCGCTCCTTCTAGAGAAGAATAGGCTGGCAACCTAGAGAAATGCAGACTCTGGGAAACAAAAAAGCCTCACAGGGCTCCCCGAGAGGCTGCTCCTGCCTCCCTCCTCCTATGCTGTTGGGAATTGTGGAAGCACCGTCACGATGTGGTCTTCAGGGGGATGGCGCAAAGGGTCGAGAGACTAATTGCCACCTGCAAGAACACCGCGGCCCTATGGGAATATCGGATGCCGAGAAGCTCGCCCATCTTATCTTAACTTCTGGAGTTCTTTTAGTAGCATGTAATCTTGCCTTTTCTCCTTCGCTATGTACCTCTGTAATTGTGGCGCCACGCCGAACTCGGGCTCTGTCCTCCCCCCACCAATAGCCTTTTCGGTTGGTTGGTTCGTATCGTTGCTGGTTCGTGAAGAAGTCTTCTTGGCTTGGTTTGTGTGAGAGAAAAACACTGTTCCGGCTAAAAATTTACGATCGTTTACGACGAGCCACAGCCAAACGAACAGGCTGCAGGTTTCCTTGGGATCTGTGGTAATGAATCAGGTGGGAATAGATCATCCCCCGTTGTCTTTCAAAAAAAAACAACCTGTTAGTTTTGGATGAAGACATGCATAATGAGTGGCGGTAGAGCTCCGGTTCTTTTCTTTTGTTTCTTCCTTTATTTTATTTTCTCCTCCCTTATATCACTTATTAGTATTTCTCCCTCCACCCAACAGAAGCGTGGCGTCGTTCTTATCCTCTCGCTCTCCATCCTCTGCACTCTTCCAATCTTCCTTATCCTCTCGACTTTCCATCGCCGGAACCGGAAAGCACGTATGCAAGCTCAGCACCTGCGCTGGCTGTCGTCGGCCCTCCTCCTCCATGGCTCCTCCCAAGCTGCGCCGGCTGCCGGGCCCCTCCTCTTCGGCACGCTCGCGCGGCCCGCACTCCTCGCCGGCGTGCACTTGCACGGCCTCACCGACGCGCCAGCGCACACACGCTCTGCCTCCACCTCGACGTCGCATCTGCGGTTCGCCTCACCATCGCCGGTGCAGCCTCGCCGCCCCGCACCGGGGCAGAAGAGTCCGGGCCCGCGTGGTGTCAGAGGGAGCCGGCGGAAGCTAACTATTTCCAGCTTCACCTCGCGCCTGCCGTCTGTCTGAGCGCGATTTCCGGAGCTTCACGCAAGAGCGCTTTCATTTTTGCCGTTTGGTAGAGAGAGCCGAAAAACAGCTCCAGGAGCCGTCGAAGAATCCATACCAAACGGCCCCTAAGAAATGCTGAAGCACAGCTCACAGATTAACAGGAAGGACTGAACACAATTTCAAAAACGCAAAAGCTTGTTGGACTGAAAACACTTGAACAAAAGTCTGGCACTCTAGTTCATACAACATCTGGCACTCTAGTTCATACTACATCGGACTGAAACACTGACCATTAGCATGGTTCGTGCAGGTCAGAGGACAACGCTACAAATCAGGCAGAACAAGACGCACATTGGGGGGTAGTACTCTCTGCAAAAACTGAGAGCAAGTACCACCAGTCACTCTTTGCAAGTACCACCAGTCACTGTACGGTTGAGCCGACGGAGGGAGGCCGAAGAAGTCGAGCGTCTCCGGCGTGAGGTCGTCGAAGCGCACGCCCTGGTGCATCGACGACCCGAAGTCCACGTACTCCTCGTCCATGCCGAAGAACGGGCTCGGCGGCACCACCGCCAGCGGCTCCGGGCAGAAGGCATCGTCGTCGTCGGGGTCGACGAACACCAGCGGGTCGACGCCGGAGGCCGGGCTCCCGCCGCCGCCGCATGAGAGCAGACGAGTGGCCGCCGTCGGGGTGGTACCGGACGAACCGAACTCTGATGCGCTGTCGGAGTGCGTGGGCAGCGAGATGGCGAGAGCCACCGTGCGTGGGCGTGGCTCCTGGTCCTCCCGCCTGCTGCTGCTTTGGCCGCCTTTGTGGAGCAGCGGCTTCGTCTCCTGGATGGGGATCATGTCCTGGCACGGGCTCTGACAGAGAAGCTGCAACTGCAATGCGCAACGTTTCAGACTTTCAGTTGTCAGATGTGTCATAGTCGAGACTTGAGTTGAGAAACATAAACGCAACATTTTTCAGAAAATGGTACAGTACTAGAAGCTGATCAAAGGAAACATGAACAAAAACATTTTTCAGAAAATCATATACTAGAATAAATTTGTTAGAAAGACAACTGCTTGTTGGCTATAGTCGTACTAGTTCAGAAGAAGCCATTTGTTTCAGAAATGCAATGCTGCAAATCAATCAGACACGTACAAGTCTGCTACTCCACTTCAGAATAATCAGAATTCAGAATTCAGAATTCAGAGAGACAAGCAGATAATAATGCAGGCAGTAATCAAAGTCACCTTCTGAGCGGTAGAGGCACGGGCGTTCGAGGACGAGGCGCCGCCGCAGCTCTGCCTGCCGCTGCCGCCGCCGGGCCTCCGACGGGGCGCCGGCGCGCGCAGGAGCCTGGCCAGCCGCTTCTGCTGCGTGCTCCAGAAGTTCTTGACGTCGTTGTCCGTGCGGCCGGACAGGTACGTGGCGATCCTGGCCCACTTGTTGCCGAACTGAGCCTGCAGGTCGATCACCACGCGCTCCTCCTCCGCCGAGAACTTGCAGCCCCTTCACACAGGAAACGGCATCAGTTCTTCATCAGTGTTGGGTATGTATCTGAACAGCAGTTCTTCACCCGTCGTCCATGCCGAACCGTCAACAGGGCAATGCATGAGGAAGAACGAAGAAGAGCGGCGGCGTAACCAACATGCTTGCCGGGTTGGGAAGAAAAGAGAGGGAGAAGGAAGCGAAGGAGGAGCAGGGTGAGCATGCGTGCATTACTTCTTGATGTCCGGGCGGAGCTGGTTGACCCAGCGGAGGCGGCAGGACTCGCCGGTGCGCGGGAGGAGGCCTTTGGATCGAATGGAGCTCCATTCCCGGGGCCCGTTCTCGTGGACGTGCCGCCGCATCATCCGTCTTGACCCAACGGTCGAGACGGACCCTTGACCGCATCCTGATCGGGGACGTCCAGCCATCTAGTGGTTGGTGGACCCCCGTCGTACAGTGTCTATAAAGAGGAGGTGGGACAAACGGCTCTTGACACGAGGTTCACCGCCGCCACAGCCCCACTGTCCTAACCCTAATCCGATCTAGAGGGTGGCACTGCCAGCAGCGGGAAGCGCCACTGCCTCCACCACCGCCGGTCTCTACAGCTACACCAAACGTCGCTGCCCGTGCACAGATCTTCACCGACGAACCAGCGAAGGCCAGGGAGCTCCTCCGACGGTCAGATGCTCCTACATCTCCCTCTATCTCTCTGTCTCCTACTCCCGAAACAAACTCTAGGTCTATGTGATTCAATTAGAAAAGAACTCACCCACTGGATCCACTACTAGATGATCCAAACTATCTAACAATGGTATCAGAGCCAGGTTTAGTATGTGGATCTGGATCGGGAAAGAAAAGAAAATCGAACCCTAACCCTAGATCGGGTACGGAAAAAGTGAGGATGAGATTGAAACACGGTTTCAACAAAGAACCCTAACCCTAGCAGTTCGCCACCCTAGAGTGTAGATCTAAGGTTTTCCGAATCAAAAGCAAAGAAAAACGAATGGAAAGAAAGAGTGGAGTTCGAATTTGATTCGGATCCAACAGACCGGAACCCTAACCCTACGAAGAGGCGCGTGGGGAAAAGAACGCCGAGCCGGGGCACTGCTCGCCGGGCTCCGACCAAAGAGGCGTCGCGGCCAGGCCACTCGACGGCGGCGCGCTCACCGGTGAGGGGGCCGGCGACGGCGCCATGGCTTTCGCTCCACCATCGTTGCTCTCGCCCTCTCACTCGGTGGCTGGCTCCTGCTGCGCTGTGAAGAGAGAGTGGAGTGAGGCGAAGAGAGAGAGAGAGGGCCGAAGAGAATGAGGTTAGGGTTTCCTTGGGCGCGCGTGGCGTCGGCGTTTTATCCGAGCAAAATGCGCGCTTGGCCATCGGATCTAGATTGACGGCCAGCGTTGCTCCGGGCCGAATAGAGCCCAGGCGGGATAGAGCGCGAGGCCGAATTCCTGGCCCAGGCCTAGGTTGCGGCCTTGGCGCGGGGGAGCGCGCAGGAAGACGGCTGCAGTCGTGGGCCGTGGGCCGTTTGCGCTGCTATGGGCCAAAATGGCCGAACATAGTGAAATTGAATTCGTTTTATTTTTTCCAGAAACTTTTGATACATATTTGATGAATTACAATATCCAACTCTGCACAATTTTGATCCAACGACAATTTTGTTCAGAGAAAAGTAAAGTTCTATAAAGTTTCTAGAAAAATAATAATGAGAATATTTATGTTTTCCGCTGCAAAGTTAAAGGTTTATTGTCTTCTAATTTGAAGAGCAGTTATAGTTATTCAGTAAATGATGAAAAGTTTATCCTCCAGTTAAAATTGGAACCAACTAAAAAAATTAATTGGAGGAATAGTCGGTTGATAGTAAAGATAAATTATAATATTGTTATTTTCTGACCAACTTTGATGATAACAATATTATAAGTTTATTTATGAGTTGATAGTTAAAGTTAAATTATGGTATTGTTATTTTCTGACCAACGTTGATGATAACAATATTATAATTTTCTGAGTTTTATGATTAAAGTTTAAATCTCTGATGAATTTTGCATCAAAGTGACCAATTTTCAGAGAATAGATAAAGACCAAAGAATGCTCTTAAACTAGAGAAATGTATTTCATGTTTCTGCTGCAATGAAGTTGATTGTCTTCTAATTAAATTCGAACCAACGGGAGAATTTAATTTTGAGGAGCAGTTCTGTGTTTTCAAGATTATTGAATTTCTATACGCTAATTCCATTTCTGCCCAACGATGATGTGGAATTAATGTAGAAGAATGATGTTTTATTCTATTTCTGTCCAACGGTGATATAGAATAGAACATAAAGATTTCAAAGTTTAATGAGCATTATTGTTGAATATTTTTCAGATAAAAGATTTCCATGCTTTCATTCTTGAAGACAGTAAGAGAAATGAGCTGGGTACTTGTGACTCGGATGATGAAATGCCTAAGGGCAAGTTATATATGAAAGAATGTCATTGCTTAAGGGACTGTGTTCTCTTTAAAGAATGGCTTCAAAAGAAAAGAATTCTAGGATATTGATCCAAGAAAAGAGATAGATCAATGAGTTTTCATTGAAAAATGTCTTTTATGTACTCTCTGTGAAGAAGAATTTATTTTCAGTTTCACTTATGAGAGTTGTAAAAGTCATATACATGTTTAATTTGACCAACATTGGATTAAACATGTGTGTTAAAAGAATATTCAGATTTATTTCTGAGTCTGATGATTGAACATGAGCCAATCCTGGCAAATATGTTTGTTCAAAGGAATTATCTCGCATGGCGGGAAAAGTTTGTGATAGTACCCGCATGGCGGAAAAGTTTGTGATAGTACCCGCATGGTGGGAAAAGTTTGATGAAATACCCGCATGGCGGGGTAAAGTTGGCATAGTACATATGTGTAACCAATCCTGTATGGCGGGAGAGTTTGGCATAGTACTTATCCTGCATGGCAAGAGAAGGATATGATGACTCATGTGCTCTAAGTGTATTCCGCACATGGAGAGAAGTTTGTGGTAGCTCTTATGCTATCCTAGAATTGACCGTACACTCTGATTGTGTCATGGTCGTTAAGTACTCAATGAGTTTAAGAACAAAAGAAAGTTGCATGTGAACCAAAAGATAAAAATGATATGCAAGCGTGACTTGCAGAAGTATTGAAAATAATAGACTATGTTGAATTTTGAAGTGAAATGAGGGAAATATACTCCCATACTAATTTTGTTTGCATGATGTAATCATGTGGATGAAGTAAGTAATCAAAGTTTTCTCATTCACAAGAGTTTAGAATGTTTCAAAATTATGGTAGAAAAGTTCATACCACATTTCGAGGGGAAGAAATGTAAGATTAATTAAGAAAGACAATTAAGAAAGATACTTCCCCATACTTCAGATAATACAATGCATACTATGCATTGAAGATAAAAGTGATCTATAAAAGATGAATGTGATCGTTGAGAGAGTAAGACGGTTATAATAACGATACCCCTAAAGTAAAGAAATAGCTAAATTCCTAGACCTTTTACAGTTCTGATAGGAAGATAGCATAGTCGGCTAGTATTTATACTGGACGAGTTCAGAGTTATCAAGGCGGTGCTAAACGCGCCATATGAGTTTTTAGCAGATTAAACCAAAAATAAGAAATTTGAAGATACATCATCTTTACAGAAGATGGAGTAATCTGGGGGAGCTTGATATGTAGATACCTAAAGCTTGAATAGAAGTGGGATTATATATCCACTACAGTGTTTTAGAGCAACAAATTGCTTAATACATGATGATGTTGTATGACATAAAGAAGATGAATAAGTAAACAAGGATCTTGTGATACAGGAGGTTATAGAACATTTGCCTTTTGGCAATAAAGAGCAACAATAGCCCCATATGAAAGAAGTGCCACGAGGCCCCAATAGGTCTCAAAGAATAAGAAAATCAGATATTTTTGGTGACTAAGTAGTCAATGCTAAGAAAGAAATTCAAATAGAGGGTAATTCCACCTCATTTGAAAAGGCCATGAGAGGCGTTCACACGTCTAAATGGCAAGAAGTAAAGGAAGATGAAATGAAATCGATAAATACCAACGATGTTTGGGACTTAGAAGAAATTCCCAATGGAGCCAAAACAGTAGGCTGTAATGGGTCTACAAGACAAAGGTGACTCCAAAGGGAATATAGAAAGATATCAAAAGGGAATATTGAAAGCTATAAAGCGCCATTTGTGGTGAAATGATTTACACAAAGAGAAGGAATAGATTATAATCAGCATGCAAGGATTCTTTCATAATGGTGTTAGTGGCACATTACGATTTACAGTTACATCAGAAAGATGTAAAGACACTTTCCTCAACGGGGATTTGTATGGAAAAGTTTACATGGCATAACTCAAAAAATTTTGTCGTGGAAGGAAAAGAATGTAAGGGATGTTGCCTAAAGAAATCCATTTATGGATTAAAGCAAGCTTCAAGACAGTGGTTCTTGAAGTTTGACAGTACAATAAGAAAGTTTGGGTTTTAAAGAGAATATAGAGGACAATTGTGTTTATGCAAAGTTTAAACATGGGAAATTTATTTTCCTAATCCTACATGTGGGTAGCACCTTACTCGCTAGTAGTGGTGTTAATCTACTATTGGAGAAGAAGCAGTTCTTGTCCTCAAGTTTCAATGAGAATGGTCTTGGTAAAGCATCATTCGTTCCAGGAATTGGAACTTACCGAGATAAAAGGAAAAGAGGTATTAGAACTATCTCAAGTGTATACTTAGAGAAGATTCTAAAGAAATAAAGTATATATGTGAATAAACCTGCGCCTGTTCCTATAGTCGAAGGTAATAGTTTTCGGAACTTTCAGTGTTCCAAGAATAAATGTGAGATCGATCAAATGGACGTCCTATATGCTTCAGCTGTTGAAAGCTTACTGAATGCTTATAAGCAAGAACTTACCCTGATACAGTTTATGTATCCGGGATGTTTTTGGCAGAAGTCCAGTCCAGATATAGATCACTGGAATGAAGTTGAGAATGTTTTGCAATTGTGCAAAGATTTATAGGCCTCATGGTGAGTAAGAAAGAATAAGTACTCTCAAATAGTTGTGGGTATAAAAGTTAAATTTTGGCGAGATGTTTAGTGAAACCCACATAGTAGCTAACACTCGCAGTTGGAGTTTTATTATAGAAAAGCTCCAAAGAAACAGTTATGGTGTCATCAAAGATGCATACCCATGGTATAGCTTGTTATGAGGCTTAAGGAACAGGCAAAATGGTTAAAAGAACTTACACCCGGAATTAATAATGGTATACAACAGCAATAACCATTTAAGAAGTTCGCTCCTATAACAACGGGTCAAGTGTGCTGCCAAACATATTGACGTTAAAGTTATACGTTGTGAAGGAGAAAGTCCGGAATCATACTAAAAGTATTGAACATAAAAGTAACAAGCAAGTGCTTGTAGATCCACGTATAAAAGGCTTACCACCCAGTGTGTTTAGAGAACACACAGTCGACATGGGTTTATGGTATAGACTATGATTTCCGAACAATAAAGGACCCAAAAGTTAAAGAATCTGTTTTAGAACAGAGACGTGTATTGTAGCTGTTAAGTCTATTGGTGATTGACCGTGACGATGAAGCATGCTCTATGCACTAATCCGTGATGGAACAAATAAAAGTGAAAGGGATTAAAGTCAAAGGGGGAGAATGTTAGAATTGATCTCATCCGTCTTGACCCAACGGTCGAGACGGACCCCTTGACCGCGTCCTGATCGGGGATGTCCAGCCATCTAGTGGTTGGTGGGCCTCCGTCGCACAGTGCCTATAAAGAGGAGGTGGGGCAAACGGCTCTTGACACGAGGTTCACCGCCGCCACAGCCCCACTGTCCTAACCCTAATCCGATCCAGAGGGTGGCACTGCCAGCGGCGGGAAGCGCCATTGCCTCCACCACCGCCGGTCTCCACAGCTACACCAAACGTCGCTGTCCGTGCGCAGATCTTCACCGACGAACCAGCGAAGGCCAGGGAGCTCCTCCGACGGTCGGATGCTCCTACATCTCCCTCTATCTCTCTGTCTCCTACTCTCGAAACAAACTCTAGGTCTATGTGATTCAATTAGAAAAGAACTCACCCACTGGATCCACTACTAGATGATCCAAACTATCTAACACCTCGTCCTCCTCCGCCGTCCACGAGCCCTTCCTCACCCACACCGACAACTCACGTCCACCGCCGCCGGGCTTCATCGTCCTCGCTCGCTCGCTGCCGGGCAGGGGGCTCGGTCTATCTCCTAGTCTCCCTGCCTTGCCCTGTAGTTGCCCACCAGTGCCCTTTCTCTCCCGCGCGTCAGGCTTCGGTCGGTGCCCACGAACACGTACGCCCACGCTTCCGACAAATATAGGGAGTAGTGGGAAATGATCTTGTGTAGGACAGCAGGAGTACGTGGATTTGTGGGCCCGGAGGCCGCCTGTCTTCATATCAGCCGTCGGATTTCGATCAGAGCGTTGATTTGAACTCGTGAATGCCGCCGGTTCCGCTCTTCTCTGCCCGTGTGCAGCACCCTCGGGACACTGTAACCGCACTAGTCCTAGTCCACGCCCCGGTCATGCTCTAATTTCAAACGCCAATACGCAATTCAGTTGGAAGAAATTCAGGTGAAAATTCTCCTTACAGATCGGAAGAATAGTATGGTTCAGCATTGCTTAAAACTGATTTAAATAAACGATAATGCTGCATACGTCCGTCCGTCCAGACGCTTTCCTTGGTGGGCCACGACGCCCGACCCAATGACCCATGTTCTGACCCAACTGGGCAGCTTGAGTTGCGAAAAAAACGATACTCTTTGCTCTCCCGTCCCCATCCTCGAACGCATCCACCGCAACCGCGCTGCCGCGCTTGCACCGCTGCACCACGACCGCGTCGTCACGCCCACAACGTCGAGCCATGCTCCCCCGCGCCCGCACAGTCGCTGCCACCTCGTCACGCGAGGCCGCACCTGCCCAACCGTCGCCGCCACCTCCACTGTGGGTGCCGCTCACTAGGGGCAGCACCCCCGCCCGCCCGCTGCCATCCTCCTTCTCCACCGCGACCGCATAGCCAGATCCTGCTGTGCAGTGTTCCGTTCGCCTGCTCACCAGGTTTCGCTGAAAAACGCATGTTGTAAGCGTATGTTTCATATGTTTTATAGGTATGTTGCAAGTGTTTCTTATGGATATTGCAAAAGTAGATCGGGATATTGCACATATTGCAATGGCTATATACGTATGTTGCAAGCGTCTCTTTTTTTTTCCTCAGAAGTATGCTGCAAGTGTGTTTATTTTGATATTGTATATGTTTCACACGTATGTTGCAAGTATTTTATTTGGATGTTTCATATGTTTACAATGACTTTTCAAGTGTTTTCAGGTTTTTCTGCAACTGTTTCAGATGCATGTTTCGTCTGTCTTCAGACGTATGTTGACAATGTTTCATCTGGATGTTTTAAAAGTAGATCAGTTATTGCACATATTGTAATGACACCGGTGGCTGTCGGACAACGGCCTACCGCAAGGCTTCGGCTTCTACCTTGCGCCTTCCTTGCGCGGCGCGCCTCGTCCTCTCCCTCCCCTCCATTCCCTTCCCTTCCCTTCCCTCCATCTGGTTGCAGCGGTTCGAGCTCGGCGGGGAAACGGAGGGGCGGCCCCGTGTGTGGGCGGGCGGCGTGGGCAGGGCGAGTCGTCCAGACAACGCAGATTCCGAGCAGGCGAGGCACACTGCACGAAGCAAGAGCGAGAAACGGAGAGTAGCTGAGGCGTCTGGGCACGCGCGTTCGTCCTAACGTGGCGCTAGCACTTTGCTTAAATAAAAAGTCCATTATACACCCAACCGTGTCACGCTAATGTCATTCAGTAGCACCGGCCAGCGCCAGTGCAATACAAAAACGTTACGCGTCATCGGTAGGCGTAAACTACTACTCGTGGTCGCAGCGGACGAGGCGGCCGCCTTTGCTGCAGAGCCCCTGCTCGCCGGCGGTGGCCTCCACGGCCTCGCCGTAGCTGTACCGAAGCGGCATCCTCCCCAGCAGGCGGTGGAACTCGGTGATGCAGCGCCCTCTCTTCTCCCAGTGGCCCAGCCCGCCCGTGGCGCTGAGCCCCACGTCCCTGACCCCGCCTCGCCCCCCTCCGGCGGCGGCGTCGTTCCTGGGGTCGCCCCAGTCCCTGACGCCGCCGGCCTCCACGAGCACGGGCCCGGCGCCGGACGCCTCGGCGGCGACGAAGTTCATGAGGATGTCCTCGCAGTTGCGCTCCCGGTCCACCACGGCGCGCGCGGCCGCCAGCTCCGGCGAGCACGAGTACGTCCGCAGGAGGTCGGTCCCGAGGAGCATGAGCTTGGTCAGCACCATGGAGTACCGCCCCGGCTGCGCCGCCGTGTACGCCCACCTCCCGCGGGCCAGGTCCAGGTGGTGCGACCGCGGGAAGAAACCGACCAGGGGCCCCGGCCCCGCCGCCGGCCGCTGGTGCTGCTGCCAGGTGGCGAAGGCGAAGGACAGCGCCGCCGCGTCGGGGAGCACGTCGTCGTCGGCCATGGCCACGGCGGCGGTGCGCACGTCGGAGGGCCGCGGGAGGAAGCGCGAGTTGAGGGACGCCGAGGCGGCGCGGCGGACCGCGACGCGGGGCGGGAACCCGATCCCGCCGCGGCCACGGAGGAGGAGGCGGTCCGGCGTGGAGGGGTTGCACCAGAGCAAGACCACGGCCAGGACCAGCGGGTGCTCGGCGTAGGCACCCGCGATGGCGCGGAGCAGCGGGAGGCGACGCTCCGAGTAGCCCGTGAGGATCACCGTCAGGCGGTCCGCACGGAGCCGGGCCGCGTCCGTGCGGTTCGCCGCGGCGCAGGCGGCATGCTCCTCGCCCTCGCTCCTGGCGGCGACGGCTACGCAGGCAAGCTCCACGAGGAGGAGGAGGATGAGGAGCTGGTACGAGCGCGGCGGCATGGACGTTGGACGGCGACGCGGCGGCGAGATCCGCTGGAAGCTTGGGTCTGTTGCTTGTTGACTCTCC
This sequence comes from Miscanthus lutarioriparius, assembly GCA_904845875.1. NCBI lineage: Eukaryota > Viridiplantae > Streptophyta > Magnoliopsida > Poales > Poaceae > Miscanthus > Miscanthus lutarioriparius. The sequence continues at coordinate 95,066,127 of CAJGYO010000007.1, forward strand.
AAGTGCCTCGCAGGTCGGCGAGGTCGCAGGACAAGTACCGGAGCCAAATCCTGTGTGGGCCCAGGGCCACGCTGAAGTTGAGCCGTTGACTGTGCATGAGGGAGCACGTCTGGAGCGCCGATCCGAGGTGGATTCGCCACAGGGGGAGAAGGGAGTGGGCTGCTTTCCTGAACTGAAAACAGAGAACAAGGGGAAAGAAAAGGTTTTCTTTTTAAACAAAGCTATAACAAGTTTTTTCAAAAGGTTTTTCAACTAATTAAGTTCGAAAACTTCTCAAACTTGAATTTGAAGTTTGACCCGTTCCAAACTTATTTTGAAACCCTTTTACAGTATATTTTGAGAAATCATTTAAAAAAAACTCTTCTAAAATCTCTTTAAATTTACTTTTTAAACGGTCATTTTAGAACTATTCTGAAACCAAATTTTAGAGCCAAAACAACTATGTGTGGCCCTTTTGTTTTTATAACAAAAGTGTCAAATATAGTTTGGAATTTATTTATTCTTGAGACCTAAGATAAACTTTTGCAAACTCGTTAGAAATTATTACAAACATGATGCCCAAAATAGATTTTGCAAACTGAAAGGAGACTTTATTTTAAGAAAGGTTTTTGGAACTTTATTCTTTTGAAAGAAACCGATTCATGGCTTAATTGATTTTTGTAACTTGTTTTTCACATAATAAGAATTATGCAACCAACATGAATGCAACAAAAACACTTTCATAACTTATAATTAACTGATTTGAAAATAATGTATCTTTCCTTTACTAAAAATTCAACTTACTAACTAATTGTTGGCAAAATTTAGAAAATTGTTAGAGCATCTCCAAGAGTTCCCAAGAATTTTTTTTTCCAAAATCATGAGTTTTCTAACTCACCCAAAAGTATCGTGAGGAATAAATAAGATCGTCTCAAATTGAGTCATAGAATTAAATGTACTCTCAAAATCAAGAGCGCCACAGAAGCCACACCATTGGAAAACTCTCAAGGCACGCCCAGTCGATGTACTGAGCCTCGTGCATCGGCCGTTGGTCGAAGTCCCCCCGAACAAGTCATATTGTGTTCCCTTTTCTTTTCGCACCCTTCTGTTTTCTTAAGGTACCAGTGCTCCAACATGGTAGAATCAGAGCTGCACTAGAAGATTTTGTGATTCATTCCACATGCAGAGGATGACAATGGCTACAATCAGATATCAACGGCAACCAATGTGAAAGGTACATTTTCAAGTTCAGAAATTAAAGCACCACTCCGTCCAATATCAACAAAGTCATAACTTCAAAGGCATTGAATATAAAGTTCATCGTATTCTTACCACGCCGCAATTTAAAACATTGTATCTAATTATCTATTTTGTCCAGAACAAGGTCTATCAATCAAAGTTGCAAGGTGAAAATAGAAGTGACAACAAAACCCCGCGACGCAGGTTAACTCATTTATCTTAGCTTCTCAGGTTTCATCGGAACATACAGACGTATATTAGCTACTTTCTACTCACCAGTTTACTACAGGCAAAGAAGGGGAAGTGCAGCCTAAACTACAAGCTCTTTGGTATTCACAGGGAACGTAAATAATCTCTATTACATTGCAATGCTTTTGGAAAGGACAAGCCTAGCGCTGGGACGTTTGGCCCTGGTCCGTGTCTGAACACAGCTCCCGTTTGACGCACCCGTCGCACCCCGTCCTGTCCCCTTGCATAACAAAAGTGTGTCCGCCGCACCCGCGTAACAGGGGAGCCCGCCCACCACTCCCGTGTCACTCCGAGGGTCCCATCCTCGTTGGTCGTTCTCCACAGCCAGCTTCTACATCTTCTCACGATGTGCCACAAGCTTCTGCTCTAGGACCTCCAGTCGGGGTAGTGGAGACAACATGTCGTAGGGGAACAGGCCGCGTATGCCAGCGCAGACATGACCCGCGCGTCCTCTGGTGGAGCTATGTCGCCAACTTACCGGTCGACGCCGCCATGGCTCTCACGCTAGCTCTCTCTTCATCGCTCGACAACCCTACATCTAGATCTACTTTGACAACATTCAGATAAAACAAATACAACATATAGATGGAACATTTGGAATATACACTTGCAACATATCCATTGCAACATCCAGATAAAGCACTTGCAACATTCGTATGAAACAGGTGAAACTTTTGAACAAACTCTTGCAACATACATGTATAGCTGTTGCAACATGTGCAACATCTGGATCTACCTTTACAACAACCATGTGAAACACTTGTAATATATCTCTAAAACATGTGAAGCGTACGTTTGCAACACACGTTTTCAGCACAACATAGCGCGGCGAACTGACGAGGTGGAGGCGGCCGTGGCAGGCAGATGGAGGCACCCCGGTGCAGTGGAGGCGGTCACGGCAGGTAGATGAAGCGGCTACGTCGGGTGGAACGAGTCCGCGCGGCACAGTGGAGGCGGCGAATCGTCCGAGCGGGCGGGGGCAGGCAGATAGAGACGACCGTAGTAGTCAGGGCGCGCGACACGGGCGGGCGTGAATCCACGCGGGCGAGGGCAGGCACACCCTGTTTTCAGCAGATGCGTATATCAGTTGCTACACAATATTTGTTAGTGCAACTTATGATATTATCTCTATCCTACTGTATGTGATGTAACACAAAAGGCTTTACATTGAGCTGAAAAATGATGCTATCAGCCTTGAAGTTGACTCTTTGACCGTGCATGCGGGAGAACGTGTGGCAGCGGTTATCCGTGGTGGATTCGCGTGGGGCCATGGCGTCAGACACCGTTAGGCTTCCTTCCACTCGCTGTCGCTGGTTTATTATCCACAAAAGGAGGAGTGGTGGCGAGGGTGCCGCAGCCCCACCACAGGCACAGCTCCTGCCGTCCTGCGGGATGGCGCAGTGCAGCAGCGTCGCCGCGAGGCCGGACCAGCGGATTGGGCCATGCCGCTGCAGCTCGCCGCTGCCACCGTTCCGGGCGGCGCTGCCGCGGGGCAGGCGTGCGGAGAGGAACGGCAGGATCGGCTGCACCTCCGTCCCACGGGAACTCGGCACGGCCGCGGAGGCGGAGCTGCCGCCGGTGGTCGTCGAGGGCACCGAGGTTAGTGATGATCGATCTCAGCACCGTTCTTTCTAGATGCTGCTGGCGCTGCACGGGCATACGTAAGCTATGTGTCGTCTCGCGAATTGTTCCAAGGAAGAAGCTGTAGCGTGTGAAGAGTGCGACGGCATGGGGTGGATGCTCTGCGACTTCTGCAAGGGGAAGAAGAACAACGTCAAGTCGGAGGGCACCCGGGTGTACCGCCGTTGCCCAACGTGCAAGGCGGTCAGCTCTCTTGCGGTCTTTCGCATGCAGAATCTTTCTGAATTCTGATGCAGAATCTTTCTGAATTCTGATGAAAATTCCCTGTCGCATGCATGCAGGCGGGCTTCATCCTGTGCCCAAGATGTAGGGTGTACAAGTGCATCACCTTCCCCGAGAGCGATGAATCGTGAGCGTCTCATGGTGGTCGCACTTGTGGGATGCAGATCATGTCTGCAAAAGAAATCTGTGTGAATTACTATTGTTATATATTCTGACCATGTTTAAAGGACAATTATTGGATCCATTCGGCTTACCTTATAATCCGCACTATTCAGCTTGTTTTTTCAGACAGAACAATGTTTTTCTCTCACAATAATTCAGTCAGAACAGTGTTTTTTAGCCAATTCAGCCAAGTTTCAACAAGCCGAACATCTGTGTACCTATCAGTTTCAATTTCACATAGATGCTTGCTCTTGTTATAGATTGGTTCTAACAAGACCACAATGTTTACACATGCATCCGTGTACTCTTTTTTCTATCATTTTGTTTTTGGGAAACACCAATGGGGTGAGCTTCCAATCTAAATGATTTGTCATTGATCCCGGCTAGCCAGTGATGGATCGTAAGGAACACCAAAATGAAGTTAGGAGGGCCAGTAATGACCATAGCACGTTGCTCTAGTCAGCTCAGCAGGCCAGTAGCGCTCGCGATGCTTGTTTCTATAGTTTCCAGAAGGTGAGCAAAAGCATGGTCGAGAGTAGCCTTGTTAATAGGTTTAGACCCACCCTTTACCCTCTCTCTCTAAAAAACAACCCCACCCTTTACCCAACCCAACCCATATCAAATTAAGGTCATGTTTAGTGGGCCCCCCGCACTGGCTTCACATGTGACTCCCTCACCAGAGCACAAGGAGCAAAGCCGCACCAGACACTCCCTGACTCTCTTACTGTCCTGGGTTCCTAACCGTCGGATATAATATGCGCTTGGTCTATATAATATTTAATAAATTAAATAAAATTCTATGGTACGTAATATTAAGCGTTGTATGGTTTAATACCATATAGGATTTTGACTGAACGTTGACTCAGCTTATATGGTTGGAAATTATTCATCTAAATTGAGAAGCTAAGAAAAGAATAAAAGCGTGCCACACGCGCGCGCGCCCCGCCGCCGCCGGCGGCCAGGCCGGGCCATGGGCGTGGGCCGGGGCGTGGCAGGCAGGCGGCGGGCGTGGAGGCGAATTGATTGCGTCAGTTACCGTCCTTTCCGCTTCCGATTCTTCGTCTCCTGGGATTCTCTGTTGCCTCTCTCCCTCCCCGTCGCACTCATATATCTGAGTCCTCCGTCAGTCCAGATCTCGGTCTTCCACAACCGCTCCCGAGAGAAACCACATCTCAGCAGCCTTCTGGCTTCCCCGTCCCGTACTACTTCTGCGCGCATGGAGCAGCGGGAGAGCAGGTGCCTCCGGAACCCTCGCCCGCTTGAGAACCTTGCACGGGGTGTGCGGCGATTAGGTTTTTGAGGAGCGATCCGCGACTGCTTGTCCACGTACGTCTTCTTCTTGGTGGTGATCGCCGCTCTTGGATCCCGTCCTCTTTCTGGTGATTGCCTGCGAAACATCAAGGCGTCTTCTTCCTGGTGGTGATCTGTTTATGGGACTGCATTACGAACATCGTCCTGTATCGACTGTGGTCCACGACTTTGAACAACGCACTATGTCGACTAGTGCGAATGGAGCCTCCGATGCCCTCGGCACGGGATCCTCCGCTGGGTACAGTCTAATCTTTCTGATTACTGTAATCTGTGCTTTTACTGTATCTATCTGTATGTCATCTCTGCATGCTGTAGCATTCGTTAGAGATATACACATGCACATATATGCCGTCACGAACCTGCTGATGTTATTTTTCTGGATTAAACTGATAATAAAAATACCTAAATTTCTAACAATCCACAAACCTAATGTTAGGCAATTTTCTGTTAGTAGTTTTGCTGCTGCTTTAAAGCCAAATAATTTTGATGGCAAGAATTTCATGATATGGCGTGCCAAGATGGTATTGTGGTTGACTGCGATGAACTGCTATCATGCCGCACAGGGAAAGCCTGAACAGTTTACTCCTGAGGAGGAGAAAAAGTTCTTGGCTGCCGATAACCTATTTCGAGGCACCGTGGTCAGTGCACTTCATCCCAAGTATGAGAAAAACTACATATCTTGTATATCAGGCAAAGAGTTATGGGATACTCTTGAGGTAAAGTTTGGAGTTTCTGATGCTGGCAGTGAGCTGTACCTTATGGAGCAGCTGTATGACTACAAAATAGTTAAAAACCATTCTGTGGTCGAACAGGCACATGAGATACATGCGCTAACAAAGGAACTAGAACATTTCCCATGTTTGTTGCCCGGTAAGTTTGTGGTCGGCGGTATAATCGCTAAGTTGCCACCTTTTTGGAGGGATTTTGCTACTTCTCTGAAACACAAGAGACAAGAGTTTAGCGTGGCTGAGGTTATTGGATCTCTTGATGTTGAGGAGAGGGCGAGAGCAAAAGATAACCGTGGAAAAGGAGTTGAGTCTTCTGCTGCCAATATGGTGCAGAAGAAAAACTCATTTGCATCTCGTAATAAAAAGAAGAAGAACATGCAAGAGAACAACAATGCAAAGCCTAAGCAAACTGCACAGTTCAAGAAGAAAAACAATAAGAAAGGTGGAGGCTGCTTTGTTTGTGGGAGTGATAAGAATTGGGCAAGTGCGTGTCCAGACCACAAATATAAGCAAGAAAAGAAATCAGCAAACATGGTAATTAGCGAGACTGGAGGAGGAACATCTGGGTATGGTAATTCTTTACCTTTTGTTCTCTCAGTTTGTCTTTCACCTGAGTGGTGGATGGACAGCGGTGCTAATATTCATGTGTGTGCTGATATTTTTTTGTTTACTTCCTATCAGATCGGCAGGACTGGAGCCTTGCTGATGGGAAACGGTTCGCATGCGCATGTTCTTGGTGCTGGTACGGTTGTTTTGAAGTGTACTTCGGGAAAGACGGTGCTATTAAAGAACATGCAACATGTGCTCTCCATCAAGAAGAATCTTGTTAGCGCTTCTCAGATGTGTCGCGATGGCTTCAAAATTGTACTTGAGTCCAATAAATATGTTGTGTCGAGACATGGAACATTTGTTGGAAAAGGTTATGATTGCGGAGGCTTGTTCCACCTATCTTTGCTTGATGATGTGTGTAATAAAGTGGTGAACAATGTTAATATTTCGAATGAGTCAAATATTTGGCATTCACGACTTTGTCACATTAATTTTGACTGTCTCACGCGGCTTGCAAATCTAAATTTAATCCTAAAATTTAACTTAGTCAAAGATTCTAAGTGCCAGGTGTGTGTGTGCAATCGAAGCAACCACGCAAGCCTCACAAGGCTGCTGAGGCGAGGAACTTGGAACCATTAGAACTCGTTCATTCTGATTTATACGAAATGAATGACGAATTGACTAAAGGCGGTAGACGATACTTCATGACATTTATAGATGATTGTACTAGATTTTGCTATGTGTATTTATTAAAAACTAAAGATGAAGCGTTGCATTATTTTAAAGTCTATAAAGCTGAGGTAGAAAATCAACTTGAGAAGAAAATCAAGCGTTTGCAGTCCGATCGCGGGGGGAATATTTCTCAAATGAATTTTCTGAGTTTTGCGCGGTGCATGAAATTATTCATGAGAGGATGCCATCATACTCACCATAGTCCAATGGAATTGCAGAGAGAAAGAACCGCACTCTAACTGATTTGGTTAATGCCATGTTAGAGACTGCGGGACTATCTAAGGAATGGTGGGTGAGGCTATATTGACAGCATGTCATGTCCTGAATAGAGTGCCCACAAAGAATAAAGAAATTACAACATTCGAGGAATGGGAGAAGAAGAGATTAAATCTCTCATACCTGCGAACTTGGGGTTATTTTTCAAAGGTGAATGTACCAATAAACAAAAAGCGAAAGCTTGGACCAAAGACTGTTCATTGTGTCTTTCTTGGTTATGCTATACATAGCGTGGGTTATAGATTTTTAATCATAAACTCTAGTGTTCCTGAGATGGTTGTTGATACAATCATGAAATCTAGAGACGCTATATTTTTTGAGAATGAGTTTCTCATAAAAAATGCACCTAGCACGACTAGTCATGAATTTATAATTCTCCATGAGCATGAAAATTTTACTCCGATAGAATAAACTGAGGAACCCTATATGCAAAATCCTAAGGGGGATGACACTATAGTCACAAGGAAAAGTAAGAGATAGAGGACTGCAAAGTCTTTTGGTGATAACTATATTGTGTACCTTGTGGATGATACACCAACGACCATTGAAGAAGCATATTCCTCTCCTGATGCTGACTTATGGAAAGAAGCAGTACGGAGTGAGATGGATTTTGTTATGTCTAATGGAACTTGAGAAATTGTTAATCGTCCCTATGGGTGCAAGCCTATAGGGTGCAAATGGATGTTCAAGAAAAAGCTTAGGCCTGACGGTACTATCGAGGGGTACAAGGCAAGGCTTGTGGCCAAGGGCTATACTTAAAAGGAAGGTGAGGATTTTTTGATACTTATTCACCGGTTGCCCGATTGACCACAATTCAAATTTTGCTTTCCCTGGCAGCCTCTTATGGTCTTATCGTTCATCAAATGGACGTTAAGACAGCTTTCCTAAATGGAGAGTTGGAGGAGGAGATCTATATGGATCAGCCGGATGAGTTTGTAGCAAATGGTTAAGAAGGTAAGGTGTGTAAATTATTAAAATCATTATATGGCCTAAAACAAGCTCCTAAGCAATGGCATGAGAAGTTCGACAGAACATTAACATCTGTTGGCTTTGTTGTGAATGAAGCTGACAAATGTGTGTACTATCGGTATGGTGGGGGTGAAGGAGTCATTTTGTGCTTATATGTTGATGACATACTGATCTTTGGATCCAGCCTCAAAGTGATCGAGGAGGTGAAGGAATTTTTAACTAATAATTTTGAGATGAAAGATTTGGGAGAGGCTTATGTTATTCTTAATATCAAGCTTCTGAGAGAAGGTGATGGTGGGGTAACTCTGTTACAATCCCACTATGTGGAAAAGGTACTGAGTCGCTTTGGATTTAGTGACTGTGCACCTGCTCCCACACCTTATGACCCTAGTGTGCTATTGAGGAAAAATCGGACAATAGCAAGGGATCAGTTGAGATATTCCTAGATCATTGGTTCGTTCATGTATCTTGCTAGTGCAACTAGGCCTGACATCTCATTTGCTGTGTGCAAGCTGAGCCGGTTCGTGTCAAATCCGGGAGATGATCACTGGCGTGCTCTTGAGAGAGTGATGCGCTATCTAAAAGGCACCATGAGCTACGATATTCGTTATACCAGACATTCAAAGGTGTTGGAAGGCTGTTGTGATGCCAACTGGATCTCTAATGCTGATGAGCTTTATGCCACAAGTGGATATGTGTTCTCGCTTGGAGGTGGTGCTGTTTCCTAGAAGTCTTGCAAGCAGACTATCTTAACAAGTCTACAATGGAAGCAGAACTCACAACACTAGACACTGCTGGCTCTGACACCGAGTGGCTCTGTGATCTCCTTATGGATTTACCGATTGTTGAAAAACCCATACCGGCTATTTCTATGAACTGTGATAACTAGACTGTGATTACGAAGGTTAACAGTTCTAAGGATAACATGAAGTCCACAAGGCATGTTAAGAGACGACTGAAATCAGTCAGAAAATTGAGAAACTTTGGAGTAATAGCGTTGGACTATGTTCACACATCTAACAATCTGACATATCAATTCACTAAGGGTCTGTCATGTAATGTGATAGAAAGTGCATCGAGAGAGATGGGTTTGAGACCCACTTGAAATTTACTATAGTGGTAACCTGTTCTATGTGATCGGAGATCCCATAAAGTAGAATGGTGAAACAAGCTAGTAGTAAATTGTGAGGAAAGATCCCTAGTAAGACTCATTTCTGATGCACATCTTTCCTATCTGTAAGGCAGGTTGGTTTTTACCTTAATGTGTTCCAAGCGGCTTGCTAAAGCAAAGATGTTGTCCTACAGAACATCTTTTGAGGAACACACCTATATGAGTCAGGCTGCTGGTCACAGTCTATGAGATTTGGGTGATCTCTAAATACTCATGAAAGGCACTGGAGTATGACTTATATGCTTCAAATAGAGAGGATGCCTTTTGCAGCCAAGTATCAGCTAAGGACTTTAGTGACATTCACCTCACACAAAACTGGCAATTCAACGCATAGTCCATTGTTCAGTTGTGACTGAGTGAAACTATTGCTCTAGATGGATGTTCAACTTAACAGTCTCCATCGAAACACTGGTATATAAAAGAAATGTGGTTCTGAGACTACTTTGTTACAAACCCTAGAGTTTGGTTGGGATTATTGGATATAATATGGGCTTGGCCCATATAATATTTAATAAATCAAATAAAACTCTATGGTACGTAACATTAAGCTTTGTATGGTTTAATACCATACGAGATTTTGACTGAACATTGACTCAGCTTATATGGTTGGAAATTATTCATCTAAATTGAGAAGCTAAGAAAAGGATAAAGGCGTGCCACACGCGTGCGCGCGCTGCCGCCACCGGCGGCCGGGCCGAGGCGTGGGCGCGTGCCGTGCCGTGCCGTGGCGTGGCGTGGCGAGGCAGGCGGCGAGCGAGCGGGCGGGCTTGACCAGTCTTTTGCCACTTAATCCACATAATCATGGGAGTTACTCCCTTTGATGGTGGAGGCAAATTGATTGCGTCTCCACTTCTGATTCTTCGTCTCCTAGGATTCTCCGTTGCCTCTCTCCCTCCCCATCGCACCCATATATCCGAGTCCTCCATCAGTCCAGATCTCGGTCTTCCGCAACCGCTCCTGAGGGAAACCACATCTTAGCAGCCTTCTGGCTTCCCCGTCCCATAGTACCTCTACGCGCATAGAGCAGTGGGAGAGCAGGTGCCTCCGGAACCCTCGCCCGCTTGAGAACCTTGCACGGGGTGTGCGGCGATTAGGTTTTTAGGGAGCAATTAGCAACTGCTCGTCCATGTACGCCTTCTTCCTGGTGGTGATCGCCGCTCTTGGATCCCGTCCTCTTCCTGGTGATTGCCTACGGAACATCAAGGCGTCTTCTTCCTGGTGATCCGTTTGTGGGACTGCACTGCGAACATCGTCCTGCACCGACTGTGGTCCGTGACTTCGAGCAACGCACTATGTCGACTAGTGTGAATGGAGCCTTCGATGCCCTCGGCATGGGACCCTCCGCTAGGTACAGTCTAATCTTTCTGATTACTGTAATCTGTGCTTTTACTGTATCTATCTGTTTTTCATCTCTACATGCTGTAGCATTCATTAGAGATATACACATGCACATATATGCCGTCATGAACCTGCTGATGTTATTTTTCTGGATTAAACTAATAATGAAAATGCCTAAATTTCTAACAGTAACCACAATAGTGATTAGTGGATCCATCGATGGATCGATGTGTGGAATTTTGGTGGTTTAGCACTCAAGACAAAGGATCTATCCTGGTTCGGACCTCTAAGGCATATGTCCAGCAGCGAGTTATTCATGTTAGAATGCCTCAAACAAGTTCTTACAATCAGAGAGACAGAGAGGAGCACTAAGCTAGTTCTGATCTAGGGTTTGCTCAAATCTGACAACTCCGATGTGTTATCGATCATCCCCTTCTATAAGATCCTCTGCCCCCCATATACCTTAGGACCAAGAGGAGTACAAGCAGCTCGGTTGTCCGTGGATCCCTTGGCAAACAAGGGAGCTCTAGGGTTTCACGTCCTAATCTTTGAGACTCGAGGCGTTTGGTGTCATCTCGTTCGTGATTGTGTCCGACAACGCCGAGCCAGCCCTAACACTGCTGCTAGAGCATGGAGATGCCATTGTGCCTCACCTAGGCCGATCCTCCCCATGGAGTCTACTTTACGCCATTGTGGGAGAGGCTGCTCTCAAGAGAGGCTAGCTAGGGGGCTTGCTCTCATCTCCTTCTTGATGCAGAGGTGGCACACGTTCCCTTGTCATGTTGTGTCATGCTCCAGGCATGACCCTGGATGGGATGTGGCCGACACAGCCTCGTGGGCGAGAGGAAACTAGGCCCCGATAGGACCACAAGGCACTATGACTCTATCGGCATGTCAGGCTTCAGATCTTTTGTCATGTCCTACCAGGGGATTTCTTGTGTCTCCTCGGGTGGAAGGTTGGTCGGGATGACAGATCGAGCGCGACCGCATGGCTCCTGGCTTCCCTTGGTTGGTAATGACCATTGTTGCAGAGGTCTGGGTTGCCCAGGAATGTTCTGGGGCTCCCGATCATGGAGCTCGATAACTAGCCTGGCCTAAGGCGTTTTTCCCGGGGTCTTGACATCGTCCTATGACTGTGTCGCCTTGGTCCTAATTAACCCTGGGCAAAAATAACCGAGAACCAAAAACCAAACTGAAATAACCGAAACCAAAACCGAAAACTTCGGTTCCCTGTTCGGTTCCCAGTTTCTAGGAACCAAAATTTGGAAGGTTAATTCTGTTCCTGGGCTCGGTTAACCGAAATAATCAAAGAATATGCAAAGGCCCAGTAGAAACATTGTAGCCAAACCCACTAGTTGTCGGTATAGGTATATATTTGATCCTTTTACTCCTCAAACTCGACTCAATCGCCCCCATCCTTCTCCTTGCTCTAGCCACCAGGTGCCCAGAAGCTGCCGGCCCTGACCCATCTGCTGATTGCTCTAGTGTGCGTTTGCACGTGGAGCATCCCTCATTCCCTCTCCCTTCCTCTTTGACTAGTGGGCCCAAGCAGGGTGTAGGAGCCCACAATAGTGGCCCATCTGGGGACCATGACGGTGGTGGCCGCCCCTAACCCACATGCCATGGTGCCTCCATGAAAGGTCCTTGTTTGTTTTTGGTAATTGAGTGACAACCTAGATGGACTAATATGTTTAAATGTGAGATACACATGTGATTAGTCCACAGGTACACTTGTGTGAGCAACTCATGCCATAGAGGTGAAATGGCTTGGTTATGTTGTAAAGCTCACACATGTGATGAAGGAGCTCATTGCATATGAGACATGACATTGAGTCATGTGACTAAGGAGGAGAAGATCAAGACAAGACTTGGCGGTTGCAAGTGTGAAGGGTAAGTTGGAGGCTTTGGAGTGATGGACCACGTGGCGGTGAAGCTTGAGCAAGACTTGGTGCCGATGGACGAAGGCAACAGTGAAAAGCAAGTGAGGTCAAGATCGATGAGCCAACAAGGTCACGTGATGATATGAAGTGGATCATATCATTTGTTGATCAAGGTTGGTGCATGTGTTGCATCAATATTGGAGGAGATGGAATGGAATGTGCAAGGCAAAGGTATAACCTATAGGACATTTCATTTCACCAGTCATAGGTGTGTAGAGAAGTTTATGACCGGGTTTAGGATAGATGGCCATACTATCAAGAGGGGCAAACTTGTTTGCATATCGGTCATGTAGTGCCACTCAAGTGATCTAACTTTGCATCGTTACTAGGATCGAGTGGCGTGGTGAATTGAGTGACTAATCCTTTGGGAAATGTTTGTGAAAAGCTAACACACATGCACAAGATGGTGAACACTTGGTGGTGTTGGCACATTTGCAAAGGAGAAGTTGTTGGAGTTGTTTTGGATGAAGTTGGAGAAGAAAAGGAGAAGAAAAGAGCAAGTTTGGGTTGTCCGATGGTCGAAAAACGTAACCAAACTTGTAGCCAACGTGCAGCCCTGCCTGGGGGTGGCACCACCCTTTCCGATGTGCACCAGACACCCTAGGGTGGTGCACCGCCACCCCTTGCAACGTGACCATTTTAGCAGCACCACCCTTTTATATTTTGGGCATAACTCTTAGCTCCGAACTCTGATTTCGATGATCTAGGACTTTTTGGAAAGCTAACGAATAGCTATACAGCCTTGAAGTGGTGGAAATCAAGTTTGAGCAAAAGTGGGCACCGCCACCCCCTATCCGGTGGGACCGCCCCTTTTTTCCCGAGAGCGCGGGGTTTGGGTTTTTGGCCGGCAGGTGGCACCACCACCCCTAGGGCGGTGCACCGCCCCTATCTGTCCGGTGCCCAACTTTTCAACGGCTAGTTCAAATTAGCTGTTGCAATTTGACCATTGGGGCACCGCCTCCCCTTGTCCGGTGCCCGCACCAACCTGTCCAGTGACCACACAGAAATGTGTTCCAAGGCTCCAACGGCTCTATTAGGCTTGGGGGCTATAAATAAAGGTGGAACTCGGCCTTGGGCTGGTTGCTGAGCACCCTTAAATCTTGGTGGCTAGTGTAGGTGTGCTTGGGAGCTCTCTAACTCACATACACTTGATAGTGATCATCCGATTGAGTGTGAGTGTGATTTTAGTGTGATTGCATCATGAGGTTGCATCGAGTGATACTAGGTGATCGAGTTGCAAGCTAGTGGTGCTTGTTACTCTTGGAGGTTGTGTAACACTCTAGGTGTTACGCCCTAAACAAATTACTAAACCATGTTATGAGCATCATGTTTATGTGATAACGCATGTGATGGAATGTGTGGATAAAATTTTTGAAACCTAAGATGATCAATAAAAATGCGGCTATTCCATAACCCATGTATATCAAGTATGATTTAAAACCAATTTTTATTGAACAAAAATACTATAGAACATATATGTGGCAATTAAATAAAGTTTGGAAGATTCATTTTTCTTTTTCCTAGGAAATTAGTAATGGTTTTATAATTTAATTTTTGAGCTGATCTTTAGTAATTAATATAAAATCATGTAGGTGTCCAAAAACTGTGAAACAAATTTTCTTAGGTTCCTAAAATTGTGATATATCTGGTAGTATAGATAGATCATGCATATCTATGTTGATACTAAGGGCTATTAAATCGTTTGAAAGTGTTTAATATTATTAGGATAATTATTGTAGGAATTTTTATGGTAAATTGATGGTTGCTTTAATCCTAAAATTTTTATTCTAGCTTCATTGTATTATTATGTACTCACTGTAATTTTTGTAGCCTTAGAATAGACTAAGCATTAGGGTAGTTAAATGCTCTTTGTTTCAATATATATTAAATCACTAGTAGAAATAAAGATATATCCTTAATTTGCCAAGCTAAGGGTTTGTTAGTTGAACCCAACACTTTGCTTGATGAAGATGATAGTTAGCTTATATCTTAGTCATTAGAGCTAGCTTAGTAGCTTGGTGTGCGTATTCTTATTTTAAGAGTTGCTGTTGCCTAAATGCTAAATGGTTGCATCATCATCGCATGCATGTAGAGAACGAGTTGGTGGAGATAGTGACCACCGACGATCGCAAGTTCGAGGAGATCGTCGAGGAATACGAGGAGGAGGTCCTCGTGAGGGAGGAGGTCCCAGAGCCACCACCGACTGACTCGGCTAACACCGCACCTGCCCAAGACAAGCCCCGGTGCATAACCCTTATTTTTTATAATCACTATATGTATATATGTGATGTGCATTTATGTTACAGGAATTTTATGAAAACCACATGGATATATATATCTATCCTATAAGTCTTACTAGTGTAGGTTCGAGTAGCTGCTATGCTTAGGTTTTTGGGAGTGCGAGTAACCTGTCGTTACTCATAATAGGCGATTATTATAATTACCCTCATGATAAAAATGATGAAAGGAAAATGGAGGCCGGGCAGGGATATGGTATGAGTATTGGTGGGTGTAACGAGTTGTGTCCCGTGGCCATGGGGCTTAGCTTGGTTACACTATTTTCTCTGTCCGTGTCGATTAAGGACCGTCCGTTGCTATGTATGGTAGTCAGGTCACAGACTTATTATCCTGAGCACATACTTGCTTATGGGAGCGGGAAGGCTCGTTACGCTCTTGTCGTGGGTTTTGGCTCTTTCCGGACCGATTGATTGGAGGCGGGGAAAGGTGGAGGTCTAAGCACCACATTGAGGCTGGGTCTCAAGTGTGAGGGCTTGTAGTCCAAGTTTGAATGGGGACCTAGACCCGTGATAGGAGTGGAATGGGTTGGTCTTGTTTGTGTCTGGGGTACAAACAGGGCTTGCACTACTAAAGAACATACTTTAGAATGATGTCCCAATTTGGCATTAGCCTCGGCATTTTTTGCCGCCGGGACTAAAGGACCATTTAGTCCCGGTTCGTAATACCAACCGGGACGAAAGGTCCCTGCCCAACGGTCGTTCGGTGGCAGGGATCTTTAGCCCCGACTGGTATTACCAACCGGGACTAAAGGTAAACATTTAGTCCCGGTTGGTAATACCAGCCGGGACTAAAGGTTTTAGTCCCGGTTTGGGTGATACCCCGGGAATAAATGTTAATCTTTAGTCCCGGTTTGGCCACCTAACCGGGACTAATTATGCCGGCCTATACACCGGCTCATTTCTTCCTCCCCGAGCCCGAGCCATTCCATTCAAACTCACTGCCTCTGTTCTTTAGCTTGCTGTTGTTCTTGCTCTCTCCCCCTCCATTGGTGTTGCTCTTTGATTTTGGAGGTAACAAACTTAATCCTCTTATGTTTTATCAGTAGCTTATCTCATTTTGCGATGTAGATGCATGTGTAACTTTATATGTTGGACTTTATTATGATTTTATATGTCATTTTTAGCTCAAAATCACTTGATGATTTGCATATATGTTTGGATAAACAAAAGTTAAATTAGTTCATCAAAATCACGCCTCGCTCTCCTCATTTGGAGCACGCGCCATCCTCGTCCCCGGTGGCTTACGTGATCTTAGAATTAATTTTTCCATGAAATGAAAAACTTAGAAAATAGTTAGAAAATTGTAGAAAATCCATACTAGTTGAACTTGCGGACCGTGATCATCTCGGCGAGCATTTTCTCTGCCGAAGCGGATAGCAGACGTCAAGGAGGAGCTTTGATTCTCTGAGGGAGAGCGGCAACGGTCGTGGAAGACCGTGTTCCCTTCCTCGTAGAATCGGAGCTCTTCCTTGGCCAAGCACGGTGCCGTCCGATGGAGAAATGCTCGCCGAGATGATCACGTAAGCAAGGTCAACTAGTACGGATGATTATTTATTGAAACATGTTTTTGAGCTATGTGATTTCTATGTCATTTTTAGCTCAAAATCACATGATGATTTACAATAGTAAAATCACTTGATAGTTTGGTATTTTACTATTATACATAGTACATATTTCATGGTTTAGTTAGATAAATAAATAATTTTAGTTTTGTTTAAATACATTATTTTAGAAAATGTGAAATTTACAGTAGTTTGCAAAAATAAGTATAGAAAGTAGATGACAACTGGTACCGGATCCTCGGCCTCTCGTTCGGTTGCAAAACGACTGAGGCCAGAACTCCCTCTCATTATCTGCGGCAAGTGTAAGCAGAAGATTGTGATGGAGTATCGAGTCAAGAGACAGGGACCCAACAAGGGTCGTGTTTTCTACAAGTGCCCGGATCGATGATGTGAGTTTCTTACGCATTTGATTATTATGGCTAATTGACTCGCTTTTCTTGAATATTTTGACTAAATATTTTTGGCTTTAATTTCATTGGGAGGGCAATGGATGCGATGGTTGGTACTGGGAGGAAGATTATGCTACATACGTGCGAGAATTGCTGCTGCGATGAGGCGGTGAGCAAATAGGAGAAGCTTATTGATATTCAACGTAAGAATGATTTGTCTGTTTTTAGTTGCGTCGATCACGAAATAATTATGTTCTTGAAGTGCATTGTAGTTTTAGTTTGTTTAGTGATAGTTGGGATTGCTTACGTTGTAGCGAGCTTAGTTAATTAATCAACCGTGTGTGTGTCATCTATGTTGTGTAATAAAATACTTAATTATGTTCAAGGTTTTCATAATTTGTCGTGTAATACAGATTATGTCACGCCATTGGATGTACAATGCCGATCGCCGCTCCCAAGACTTTATTGAGGGCTTGCACTATTTCTTAGGTGTGGCCGAGGCAAATAAGCGGGATGGTTTCATGTGCTGTCCATGTGCCCTATGTAAGAATTTAAAGGAATATTCAAGCTCAATGAGTCTTCATTCACATTTGCTTAAGTCAGGTTTCATATCAAACTATATATGTTGGACTAAGCATGGAGAAAGCGGGGTCATGATGGATGAAGGTGAAGGAGAAGATTTAGACATTGATGACATTATTGCTCAGTATGGTGCCTTTGATGATACTACAATGGGGGGAGATGAAGAAGAGGTAGCGGTAGAAGATGATCTCGGTGATGCTCTTGGTGATGCCATTCGTGATGCACAACAAGAATGGGAAAGTGAAAAAGAGAAAGTTAAGTTCAAGCGCATGCTTGAGGATCATAGGAAGTTGCTATACCCGACGGCCGAAGAGGGGCAAAAAAGGTGGGTACAACACTGGAATTGCTATAGTGGAAGGCAAAGAATGGTGTATCCGACAAGGCATTTGGGAATTTATTGAACCTCATAAGGAAGATGCTTCCGAAGCCAAATAAATTACCCACCACTACGTACGAAGCAAAAAAGGTTGTATGCCCTTTGGGATTAAAAATCCAGAAGATACATGCATGTCCTAATGACTGCATCCTCTACCATGGCAATGAATACGAAAATTTGGATGAATGCTCGGTATGTAAAGCATCGCGGTATAAGATCAGGCGTGATGATCCTGGTGACGTCGAGGGTGAACAACGTCCTAGAAAGAAAATCCCTGCCAAGGTTATGTGGTATGCTCCTATAATACCACGCTTAAAATGTTTGTTCAGAAATAAAGACCATGCAAAGTTGTTGCGGTGGTATAAAGAAGACCGTAAGGTAGACAATATACTGAGACACCTAGCTGATGGGTCCCAGTGGAGAGCGATAGACAGGGAATTTCCAGAGTTTGCAAATGAGGCTAGAAACTTAAGGTTCGCCTTAAGTACAGATGGTATGAATCCTTTTGGAGAGTAGAGCACTAGTCATAGCACTTGGTCAGTTACTCTATGTATTTACAACCTTCCTCCATGGTTATGCATGAAGCGGAAGTTCATTATGATGCCGATCCTCATCCAAGGTCCGAGGCAACCTGGCAACGATATTGATGTCTATCTGAAGCCATTAGTTGAAGAACTTCTAGTTTTATGGAACAAACCAGGTGTACGTGTCTGGGATGAGTACAAACAAGAACACTTTGACCTACGAGCAATGTTGTTCGTAACAATCAATGATTGGCCTGCTTTAAGTAATCTTTCAGGTCAGACAAACAAAGGATATAATGCATGCACCCATTGTTTTGATGACCTTGACAGTATATATTTGAAAAGATGTCGAAAGGTCGTGTACCCTGGCCATCGTCGATTCCTTCCTTTGAATCACCAAGTAAGAAAGAAATGGAAGCATTTTAAAGGTAAGCCAGACCACCGGAAGAAGCCTCATAACCGAATCGGGGAAGATGTACTCGCAATGGTCAAGGATGTGAAAGTAGTATTTGGAAAGGGACAAGGTAGTGAATCTGTTCCCAAAGATGCTAAGGGACACGCACCCATGTGGAAGAAGTCCATCTTTTGGGAGCTACCCTATTGGCAAGTCCTAGAGGTCCGCAACGCAATCGACGTGATGCACCTGACAAAGAATCTTTGTGTGAACCTGTTAGGATTCATGGGTGTGTACAGGAAGCCAAAGGATTCACTTGAAGCACACCAGGACTTGCAGGGCATGAAAGAACGAGACAATCTTCATCCAGAGAAGACAGATGATGGACGTCATTACTTAAGTCCTGCTAGCTACACGCTTAGCAAAGAAGAGAGGGACAACATGTTTGAATGTCTAAGCAGCATCAAGGTTCCATTAGGATTCTCCTCCAATATAAAGGGTATAATAAATGTGCCAGATAAGAAATTCCTAAACTTAAAGTCCCACGACTGCCATGTGCTTATGATGCAATTGCTTCCAGTTTCTTTAAGAGGAATTCTACCTCCACATGAACGTCTAGCCACCGTGAAGCTATGTGCATTCCTCAATGCAATTTCTCAGAAGGCAATCAATCCAGTGGAACTAGCTACTCTATAGAATGATGTGGTTCAATGTCTTGTCAGCTTTGAGTTGGTGTTCCCTCCATCCTTCTTTAATATCATGACACATCCTAGTTCATTTGGTGAAGGAGATTAGTATTCTTAGACCTGTGTTCTTACATAACATGTTCCCCTTCGAGAGGTTTATGGGAGTCTTGAAGAAATATGTGAAAGTCCATTCTAAGCCTGAAGGAAGCATCGCCCAGGGCTATGGAACAGAGGAGGTCATTGAGTTATGTGTTGACTTTATTCCTGACCTTGCCCCGATTGGCGTTCCTGAATCACGACACGAGGGGAGACTCAGTGGTAAAGTAACTTTAGGGAAGAAAACATATATCGGCATGGAAGACGATTATTTCAATAAAGCACACTACACAGTTCTTCAGAACTCATCATTGGTGCATCCGTACATCGAGATACATAAGGAGTTCTTACGATCCAAGTTTCTAGGGAAGACTGAAGCTTGGATTAGGCGTCAGCACATGGAAAGTTTCAGTGGTTGGTTGCGAAAAGAATGTCAAGGCGATGACAATATTGATGAGCAACTGTATTTGTTGGCTAGGCAGCCATCATGGCATATCCTCATGTACCAAGGGTACGAGATAAATGGTAATACATTTTACACAGTTGCCCAAGATAAAAGGAGCACCAATCAAAATAGTGGTGTTCGCATAGATGGCACAGATCCAAATGGGAATATACAAACATATTATGGCCGCATAGAAGAGATATGGGAACTAGACTATGCACCTAATTTTAAAGTCCCTTTGTTCCGGTGCCAATGGGTGAAGCTGACCGGAGGAGGGGTAACAGTCGACAAAGAGTACGGAATGACAACAGTGGACCTCAACAATATTGGGTACAAAGAGGAACCATTCGTCCTTGCTGCCGATGTGAGTCAGGTGTTCTATGTGAAAGACATGTCTACAAAATCAAAGAGAGAAAAAAACGAAGACATCAACTCAATGATCAATGAGCCAAAGCGCCACATAATTCTTTCTGGGAAAATAAATATAGTGGGAATTGAAGACAAGTCAGACATGTCAGAAGATTACGAAAGAAATGTCTGAATTCCACCCTTCATAGTGAAGAAAGATCCAAGCATCATGTTAAATGATGAAGACACTCCATGGTTACGACAAGACATAACCAAGGGTCATACGTCAAGAAGAAATTCACTGTTGTGCCCGCATGATACAACGATGCATGTTTAATATATTATGCTTTAGAGACAGATATTATGTAATATGTTATGACTTCACAATTGTAGATCTTGCTGAGATGATCAAACTTGGTATTCAGAGTTTTTTCATCTGAGGTCATTTAGTGTCTCATTTGAGCAAGTTTGACCAAGTCAAATTTGGTCAAATAAAAAAACAACACTTTGACTCTAGTATTATGAACTCTAAATGACTTCAAATTGAAAAGTTTTGAATACCAAGTTTATTAAACTCATCAATATCTACAATTGTTGTTTTGGTCAACTTTCCATTTGAGAAAGTTTGGACGGTTCAAATTTGTGATTTTTAAATTTCGACGCCTACAAACTAGTTTTCAGGACCCTAGATTGTCTTAAATTGAAAAGTTTTGAATACCAAGTTTGTTCATCTCATCAATATGTACAATCCTTATATAGGTCATTTTTTCATTTGAGAAAGCTTGAACAAAATGTAGTTCAAATTTCACAAGTGTGTGACATAGTTTTAGAAAGTCTATATGAGATTCAAGAAGTTGTTACTAGTGTTTGATAAAAATTTCTCAAATGGGAAAATGATCTATATAACAATTGTATATCTTGATGAGATGATCAAACTTGGTATTCAGAGTTTTTTCATCTGAGGTCATTTAGTGTCTTATTTGAGCAAGTTTGACCAAGTCAAATTTGGTCAAATAAAACAATAACACTTTGACTCTAGTATTATGAACTCTAAATGACTTCAAATTAAAAGGTTTTGAATACCAAGTTTATTAAACTCATCAATATCTACAATTGTTGTTTTGGTCAACTTTCCATTTGAGAAAGTTTGGATGGTTCAAATTTGTGATTTTTAAATTTCGATGCCTACAAACTAGTTTTCGGGACCCTAGATTGTCTCAAATTGAAAAGTTTTGAATACCAAGTTTGTTCATCTCATCAATATATACAATCCTTATATAGGCCATTTTTTCATTTGAGAAAGCTTGAACAAAATGTAGTTCAAATTTCACAAGTGTGTGACATAGTTTTAGAAAGTCTATGAGATTCAAGAAGTTGTGACTAGTGTTTGATAAAAATTTCTCAAATGGGAAAATGAGCTATGTAACAATTGTAGATCTTGCTGATATGATCAAAATTTGGTATTCAGAGTTTTTTCATCTGAGGTCATTTAGTGTCTCATTTGAGCAAGTCAAATTTGGTCAAATGAAAAAAGAACACTTTGACTCTAGTATTATGAACTCTAAATTATTTCTAATTGAAAAGTTTTGAATACCAAGTTTGTTAAACTCAAAAAGATCTACAATTGTTGTTTTGGTCAACTTTCTATTTAAGAAAGTTTGGACGGTTCAAATTTATGATTTTTAAATTTCGACGCCTACAAACTAGTTTTCGGGCCCCTAGATTGTCTCAAATTGAAAAGTTTGGAATACCAAGTTTGCAAAGTATTGAAGTTGCTATGGAATTAATTGATTAACCTAGTATTAAACAAAATCAAAATCCCAGGCCTTTCCAATTACGCTGTCGGGTTTCCAAAATTTTCAGGCCTTCAGTCCTGGCCCAGGCCAAGAACCGGGACTAAAGGGTGGGCGGCAATTTCGGTGCCCGCCCAAAAATACCTTTAGTCCCGGCTGGTAACACTAACCGGGACTAAAAGCCTTTAGTCCCGGCTTGTAAGGCGAGCCGGGACTAAAGGGTTGGACCTTTAGTCCCGATTAGTCTTACCAGCCGGGACTAAATGTCCTTTAGTCCCGGCTGGTGTTACCAGCCGGGACTAAAGGGTTCCAGCCTATATATATCGAACGTCTGTTCTGTTCATCTTCGATCTCGCCTCTGTCGCTCAGCCCCGCCCGGCCGCGCCATCCGCCGTCGTCGAGCTCATCTCTGCCGCGCCGCCGTCGTCGTCTACCCCCGCCCGACCGCGCCATTCTCCCGGCCCGCATCGCGCGCCGCATCCTGTCTCCGCCGCCGCACCCGACCCCACCCTCCGTCGCCGACGCTTCCCGCGCGCCCACCGTACCCTCCGTCGAACTCTCGTCTGCTGCTCTCGATCGGCCATGTTTTTTAGATTTTTTTTACAAAGTCTCGGCCGTATGTTAGATTAAAATGTATTAAATTTTAATTAGTAGTTTATTGTTAGTTTTTTAGTTATTTTTTAGATAGTGTTTGATATATGTTAGATTTAAATGTATTAAAATTTAATTAGTATTTTATTTAGATAGCATTTTTAGATAGTTTTTTATATAGTTTTTGATATATGTTAGATTAAAATGTATTATCTATTACTAGTTTATCTAATTTCATGTTAGATTTATTTAATTGGATTTAGTAATTATATATTCTATCTCTCTATATATATCTAGAGAGAGATTCTATATGTATACATATGTACTTAATTATTTCTATATGTATATATACATGTACTTATTTTCATGTGTTGAGAGAGAGAGAAAATTGTATCTAGAGAGACATTCTATGTGTTATCACATGCATATCTAGAGATATAGACATATGCACTTATTTCTATGTGTTGAGAGAGAGAGAAAATATATTGTATCATTTTATGTGTATATATATACGTACTTATTTCCATGTTTTTGGATCGAAAGTGTTTTTGATTCGATTCCAAAGCCTATACCTTATTATTGTTTATCCTTATGAAATATTATGTGTTATTATATTTAATTGGATTTAATAATTCTATATGTGTTATCACATGTACTTATGTTATGTACCATAGTAATTCTATCTATGTGTTATCTTGAAGATACAAATGGCTGCTCCGGATGATAACTTGAGTGATGACATAATGACGGATATTATCAACGCCGGCACCAATGTGGATGTAGATGACATGAGTCAGTACTTTGCTGATTATGAGGATATCCTGAATATGTCGGTGGTTGAAGATCAACAAATTGTCGCGCAGGAAAATACTGGCGAGGTATATTCGATTATCTATCATCTCTTATAGATGCATGCATACGTATATTTGTTGTTAATCGTTGTGTTTCTACTCATGTAGCCGGTCTCTGGATCTACATCAACCACCGACAAAAGTAGGAAAGTCCGAGGGCCAAAAAGCCATTAGAGGGCCGTTTCATAATATCAGAATTCGACACCGACACCGGCAAACCATTGGGACCACATGCTCAGACATATGTCAATCAATGTGGGTTCATTGTAAGGGATAGGATCCCAGTTAGTGCTCGTGAATGGAAGCAGAAGATATCCGCTCCTAATGTTAGTTTTGTATCTGATCGTGACAAGAACCTATCTTGGAGAGATATCACTCAGCATTCACATTACAAGCAGATGATGCTTTGAAGGAGCTAGTGAGGGATTGGACAATGAAGAAGATGGCAACATTGTTCTAGAGTTAGAAGAAGACATTGTATAAAAAGTTTATCTTGAAGAATGCTACGCCGGAATTCAATGCTAAGGCGTTTGTCAAGTTGGAGTCCCATTGGAATGCCTTCGTAGAGTACAAGACATCTCAAGACAGTGAGGAATGTGTGATGAGGAATCGGCAGAATGCCCGACAGAAGCAATACCATCATCGCATGGGATCAGGTGGTTATAGGAGTGCTATTCCCAAGTGGCAGAACCTAGAAGTAGAGATTACTACCAAGGGAATCATACCTGAAACAATAGAGAAGAACTGGCCTCAACGCGCGAAGAATTGGTTCTACGCTCATGGGGGAAGCCTAGACCCAGACACTAGCAAGCTAATTTTCGACCAAAAAATTGAGAGAGCAACACAGAGACTAGCTCGTGCTAGGGAAGAAGCTGATAGTGGTGTTTTCAAGCCCAACAGAGAGAAGGATGAATTGACATATGCCCTAGAGAATCCCGAACATGGTGGTCGAACAAGAGGCTATGGGGCGGTTCCGTGGCTACACGCATTCCTAGCAGACAAGGATACCTACAGAAGCCGCCAGAGAAAGGAGGATGAGGAGGCAGAACGAATCCGTGCATTGGAGCAATTTGTTGATGAGTCACGACAAGCATTGCTTGAATCACATGAACGAGAAAAATCTCTTGAGGCAAGAATGCAGGAGGAGATCAAGAGACAAGTGCAGCTAGCAATGAGTCAAATGTAATTGCAATCAACGTCGGGAGTCACCATTAGCCCCGTTGGTCAGATGAAAAGCAGTTGTGCTTCCACGGAGCTGCCAGTTATTCAAGATGACGTTGGGTTGCGCTTCCCTGTTGATGACATTACCGAGCCTCTAACAACATGTGAGCTGCACATTCCAGATGGTAATAATGCATCAATCATGGTGGCTGTCGGGGTTGTATCTCCAATAGACCGAACGAAGACACCAAGAATCCATGGGTCAGTTATTCAACCTGGATATGCTAGCGTCTCGGTCGATAGAGTGCTCAAAGGTTACAACAATGTTCCTTTTGACATTGAAGGCGGTGATAGGGAGAAGACACTAGGAGAAGCAGAGAAGACATTTATTCAATGGCGCAAACGCTTCATCATCATTCCTGGGGTGCCACCGCTTCCCCTACCTCACCCTAGGTACGAATGAAAGTGAATGAAATATTATTTTCCATTAATTTTCTATTGGCTTCAAAAATAATTGACACACAACTTGTTTTTGTAGCAGGGTCTCCCCCCAGCCTAGCCCAATAATTCATTCCCCATCTCATCACAGCGTCGCGGGGGGGCGAGACGACTTCATCCCCACGGCGATCGCCAACTCCTACACCGGCCCCATCGCCTCCACAATGATCTCCAACTCCTACACCGGCCCCACCGCCTCCACAACGATCTCCAACGCCTCCACGCCGATCTCCACCAACACCGGCCTCATCGCCTCCACGCCGGTCTCCAACACTGCCCCCACCCCCTCCATAGCCACGCACTACAAAGACGTGTAAGGTCCCGGCGGCAAAGAAGACCCCGAGAAAAAGAGTTATTTCTCAAGAAATACTTCCTAAAAAGACTGATGAGCAAATAGCAAAGAAGAAGACAAAAGTGAAAGATTTTTTATAGATATCAAAACAAGAGTCAAGCGAAGCTTAAGGAGAAGCCGTACTTTTACATTCCACGAGATGTGCTTTGAAGCGTAAGGTCGATGCTCACAAGAAAAAGATGATTGGACTCAAGTAAGCCTTCGCCACTATTAGACTATGACCGCTCCCTCGTGAAGTCACATGATGCGATAAGAAAAGGAAAAGAGCATCGTGGGAAGGATGTCCCACACTCGGACAATGAAGCAACCAATGCAAAATCTTGTTGTTGCTAATGAATATGGTTCCAACATAGAAGTCTATCGACCGCACAACTCTAGAGAAGTGTCCGTTCAAGCCCTTAATGCTTTTTTTTTTGAAGATACTTGGTTTAACCTTGGATCAATTGACGGGCAAAGCTCCAATCCGAACACGGAAGTTGATACCTGGAAGACTTATAAATATGGCAAAAGTCTGTACAACCCTACGGCTCTGAATGAATTGGGTACGCAAATATACTTGCTCAACAAGTGGTACATGCAGGCGTGTGGCAGGGGTGAGCAGTGGATCTTTGTCAGATTTAGAGACCATCATTACTTCCGTGGTGATGACATCTTACATATTAGTTTTGAAGAATTGCATCAACTATACCACATGGACGCTCTGGACAAATCAATCATTAGCTCCTTTTGTTTGTAAGTGATTCTTACTTTTATTTAATAAACTCACTTCCATGCGTACGTGTATATAATTATCCTCACATGTAACTTATATTTATATACAGATTCTAGATGTTAGAGCTCCAAAGAATACAAGACACCAGTGTTGGCTTCATTGATCCTTATATCGTATTCAAAACCTGTATTATTGTCAAGGAGCGGTGGGTATCTGAAGCACAGGAGAATATCATGATGTTCTTCGTGAAGCAGCACGACAAGACAACAATACTTTACCCGTACAACTTTGAGTAAGTGTTAATAATAATGTAGTCTACACATTTTATGTAATATCAATACAACTTATATGCATGTACGTGTATGTATAAACCAATACAGGTTTCACTGGATACTCATTGTCATTGAGTTAAACTCAAGTCGGTTAGTAATCTTTGACTCGTTGAGAAAAGAGCGGGCACTATACCAAGATATGATAGACATTATCCAGGGGTAATTTCGATCTCTCGCGCACAACTATTATTGAATAGACTTTGCCATAATTTATTAACGATCGTACATTATTGGTCGCATTGTTTTGGAAAGAGTTTATTCGGCAACATCGCAAGGATTGCAAGGCACCACTTAATGTAGTTGAAATACCAATGAAGTTGTACTATATACACTTCCCCACGTGTTTAATTACTATATCGTACTTCAATTTACGTGTGAGATGATGAGAATAATCTTCTTCTCGTCAAATGCAAAGTGGTGTTTGGCGAAAACAGGTAATAACTTGTGTGGATACTACGTTTGTGAATTTATCACTGCGCACATAAGAACTCCTGAAGATGTCCTCAGAGTACGTATATATCAATTTTTTATTTATTTTTAAATGAATATATATATGTGTATTAATACTTTTCCTTTTATTTCAAATGCAAGACTGAATGGTTGAAACGAAGGGTCATGCAAAAAGACCATCTGAAAGCAGTTCAAGAGTCAATAGCAGGATTTCTTCTAGAAAAAGTGCTAAATCCCAACGGCGAGTTCTACTTTGATCTTAAGGAATAAGTGATGTAAATTAAATGTTTATTGATATCGTTATTTTCAAGAACAAGATTATGAAAGTGTTGTATATATACATATATATATCTATAATATATATAGGTTCATACTTTATTCGAATATAATAATGCTCGAGATAAGAATTAGATGTAATTATATGCGTGCGTGTATTTATATTAGCAGCGTAGAATACGTACATAAAAACATATTATATATTAAACAAATACGTGTAACTGAACTGAAAACAAATTAAACAAAAAAAAAAAAAAAGAAAAGGAACCTTTAGTCCCGGTTGGGGTTACCAACCGGGACTAAAGGGTGCGGCCACGTTTGCTCGGCTGGAGGTCCTTTAGTCCCGGTTGGTAACACCAACCGAGACTAAAGGTCCCTCTTTAGTCCCGGCTCGATGACCCGGGACTAAAGGTGGCACATTTAGTCCCAGGATCATTGTCCCGGCGCGGTAACCGGGACTAAAGGCCGTTACCGCCCGGGACAACAAGTTCATTCTGTAGTAGTGTTGTGTTTCAGGATACCCAGCTGGGATACATTGGTTCGCGAATCGCCGTTTTCGTGAGATGGTACGACTTGGCTATGGTCTAGCACCGTAGTAAGAACTAGAATATGAAAGATGGTAAATTTGTTCTGATTGCTCAACCCTTTCTTGAAAGTAGAACATTTGCTTACCTAGAATGGTTAGCTAATGAAGTAATCATGACTGCTAATTAAACTTGATCTTAAGGACGTACTTCTAGTAATGCTTTTCGCAAACAAAAATAAAACAGAAACCCATATTGCCTATCATATCCCTTGGAGTCAGAAAACTATTTCCACTAGTCGGGTAAGTCTTGCGAGTACATTGTGTACTCAGGGTTTATTTTATGCTGTTGCAAGTGTAGCTTGAGGAGTAGCTCTTGTGTGGAGGATTCTTCTGGTGGGCACAGACGGATTCTTGTATCGTTTCTGCTAGATGATTATTACATTTTCTGCTATTTAATTTCGCACTCTGAACTCTGGTACTGTAATAAATAATTTTCAATACTCTATGTTGTATGAAATGGACTAAGTATTATAAGCTCGTACTCATTATTGGATTCTGGAAGTAAAACGTGGATTGATTCGAGTTCTCCCGTGGGGTGTGCTCGACGGAACTGTCCGATGTAGCTAACTTTCGGGGTGCTTAGTGTCTAGTGGCAGACGAGCGCATCCAAAAGCGAGTTATTTTGGATGGTTCTGCCATAGGTTGCCACCTCTTAGACGGTTTGGTGGTGGTCTGTATTGAAGCACGCAAGAAGCTTGTGTGGTGCTTTGGAGAAGTGATTGTGAGGGGTATTATCCTCACCCCGCGGGAGCCACGAAGAGCAACTTTAATTGAGCGTGTCATTGAGCTACCCTGACTTGGTCTGTGGGGTTCTTGCGGTGCCCAACATGTGGGTTTGGTGTGGTGCCAATTAGCCACCGAACCATCAAGTGAATGATCGACACAACGGGGACTAGCGTGTTGGCAAGCACGTGAACCTCGGGATAAAAATCACTGTGTCATCCTTGTCTTCCCGTTGGTTTGCATCCTCGTTACACAGGCTTTGTATTTACTTTCATTTACATTGTGCTTGTGTAGTTGCTCTTATAATTAGCTAGTTTGTGTAGTTTGTTAGTTACCTTCTTGCTTGTGTAGCATAGAAGTAGCTCCCTTGCGTAACTAATTTAGCTTGAGTAGCCTTGTTATTGAGCATTGCTAGTGCTTAGGAGCTTTGTGCTTTTGCTTACTAGAATTGTGTAGGAGCTCCCCCGTTGCTTGAAGTACTAGTTGCATAGGTTTGTATTACCTTACTTCTAGAATTGGTTAGGTGAGTTCTATCTAGCCCGGCACCTTTGTTGCCTAATTAGGATCTTTTTAAGGTGCTTGAGAACTGAGATAGAGGGGTGTAGTTTTGGCTAGACCGATAGTTTTGATTCCGCATTTGTTTCGGTTAGCCGATGAGTTTAAGTTTTGGAAAGGACTATTCACCCCCCTTTAGTCCGCCATCTCGACCATACACTCCCTTCGGGGCCGGATCGAAGCAGGAGAGCGGCGGTGGAGGCGGCTTGCCCCACCAGCGTGCAAGCAGCCGCGACACCTCCCGTCGGCCAGCGAATCCAAGAATGAGAGCGGCGGCGGCGGTGGTCGGCCCCCAGCTTGTGCGAGTTGGTGCCGGCGGCTCTCCGACCTCCACCTCCCTCTCCATCCATCAGACGCAGGGACGAGCACGAGCCAGAGCAGCGCACGTGGCGAGGCGCACATCGATGATTTGTTTTTTTCCCGCTTTTCCTTTTTGTTTCTTGGCTTGGTGAACTTGTAAACGGTTACTTCGGTTATAACCGGAACCGAACCGAAGTAACCGAAACCGAATTTTCATCAGTTCCTAGTTTTGCAAAGAACCAATCGATCCCTAGTTCTGATGGAACCGAATTTCTTACAAAACCGAAGAACCGAACCGATCGGTTTCACCGAATGCCCAGGCTGAGTCCTGCTAGGCCTTTTTCCGCTATCCACCGGGGGGGGGGGGTTTCGAGCACACTCGCTGGAGTGGTGTATCATGAGTCCATTCCTTTAATTTTGTTGGATGACTCCATTTCTCATACTAGTACTAATTACTAGTTTATGAGAAATGAGGTGATTATGCATCAATCCATTTCATTTCACAAACCAAACAAAAAAGTTAGGAGTGAGGATATAATGGACTAACCCATTCCTTAAACCAAACACCCTTGGTGTTTCAACCCAATCTATCCCAACCCATCAATTAGTAGAACCCACATGCTTACTATAGTAAGCTATAAGTTTGCATAAAATGTATATATAAGTTCAAATAAATATATGGACCCACTTGGCACAATTTCTCTCTACACTATTTTTCATCCATCAACTTCCGTATTTATCCCTAACAACGTACGACTCACGAACGCTCAGAGCCACAGCGCACAGAATCCATCTAAAATTCAGGTTTGTGTAGCCTCTGCTTCCACCTCCTGCATGCCTCCTTTCCTCGCGCAAGTCCGCACGGGGCTCCCTAGCCTTCTAAACCCCCCCTCGGGTAAAACAGAAATAAAGAAGCTTTCTCCCCTTGGGTTAAAAAAATAAACAAGTTTTCTAGGATAAAAAAATCCCAAAACTCAAGTAGAGACATAGCGGACTCACGTAAGAATCATGCACAGTTGCCCACGCCCCATGGGAGGACAAACGAGAAAGTTACGTCTACGTCTCCTTTCTCATATCCAAAAGGAAGCATCTTGGGACAAAAAATTTATATGTTTCTCTGTGGTTTAAAATAAAAAATATTCTTCTTCGAATATAATTTTTAGAGAGAGACCGTTTTTCATGATCCATCTCTCTCGTGTCCGTGACTACATATACAAGCTAGAGCAGCCGTGTCAAATTGAAATGCATGACATGATCATCGGATAAATATCTGACCCTCACGTGTCCATACAAGTTGCGGAGTTAGAGCATAGGCCAGCGGGCCTCCAACACAGTACAAAGTTTGATTTCCAGAGTAATTTGAAGAAAAGTCACGATTATTGAATAAATTTCCAAGCTATGAGCAAACAACAAGCTATACGTCCCGTTGCAACGCACGGGCACGATTGCTAGTCAAATTCAAGATATGAAAAGAGTTTGTTTGTATCATTTTTGTGCATTGATTCTGAAATGGTTCAAAAAATAACAACAATCTCATATAGGAAGACTATAAAAGGCAACAAATTAAGTAACTACAATCTCAAGAGTCTAAAAATGGTCACAAGATGTATGCACACATGATATTCCAACTCATTTTTCATGTGGCATAGGTACAGGTAAGTTGATGCTTCTCCATGTGTCTTGTCTTCTCGTGAATTAAATTGTCCCAAGGAAAAAGGTGTAGAATGCGTAGGGTGTGGTGTGGTGGCACCGGATTATGGGTGCTCTGTGACTTTTGCAAGGGGAAGAAGAACAACGTCAAGTTGGAGAGCAGCCGGGTGTACCACCATTGCCCTGTTAGACGGTGTCAGATGTAAATCTCTCTCTGTAACGTTTATAACCAGTCCAGGTACATTGTATCTATGAGACCTGTGGCTTAGTAATCAGATCCCTAATTGTAGGACCTTCTTGTTGTAACCATGCATGCTGTAAACGCCATCACCGGTGGGCTGTTCACCGAGTATATTAACACGGAACCGAGTGCCTGGTACGGCATCTCGTTCTCCCATTCTCACATGGTACCAGAGCCATACGTTCCTAGCGGATTTGTAGAATGGCGTTCTCTTCCTCTTCAGCTGCAGCATTCGCTAGTTTCTCTCCTCTCGGATTTCTTCCGGTCACGGAGAAACTGACGAGGAACAATCACGCCATGTGGGAGGCGCAGGTCCTCTCCGCCTTAAGGGGTGCACAAGTTGTGCATTTCCTCGATCCATCGACCCAGCCGCCGGAGAAGTTCATCGTCACCAAGGACGAGAAGAAGTCGGACGACGCCGCCAAGACCGGCGACAAGCCACCTGTTCTGAACCCCGAGTTCGAGCAGTGGGTGGCCAAGGACCAACAGGTCCTCAGCTATCTTCTCACATTGCTGTCGAGGGAGATCGGATCTCAGGTCACTAACGTGACCACGGCGGCGGGAGCGTGGGCCTCCATCAAGGCTCTCCACGCGTCGCAGTCAAGGGCTCGTGTCATCTCAACGAGGATGGCGCTGGCCACAGCAACCAAGGGCACATCCACCGTCAGTGAGTATTACACAAAGATGAAATCTCTGGCGGATGAAATGGCTTCTGCAGGAAGGAAACTGGAAGATGAGGAACTGGTCTCCTACATCTTGACCGGTTTGGGCGAGGACTTCGATGGGGTCGTCACCGCCGTCTCCACCCGTGTCGAGCCCATCACGGTCAACGAGTTGTACGCACAGCTCATCGCCCAAGAGCAGCGCATTGAGATGCGCGGAGGAGGCCAGCACATCGCGAACATCGCCAACAAGGGGGGCCGTTGGAGCCCCAACAACCGCGGCGGAGGACGTGGAGGCCGCGGTGGCTTTGGGCGCGGCCAGCAGAAGGGCGCCCGTGGTGGTGGCCGCTCTAGCAACTTCGAGGTCGGCATTTTTTGCCAAGTGTGTGGCAAGGAAGGTCATCAGGCCTACCGCTGCTACAAAAGGTTCGATCATTCCGTTTCAGGACCTCCTCTGAAGAGCGCCTCCGCCGCTACCAGTTCCTACGGGGTTGACACTAACTAGTACATGGACACGGGGGTGACAGACCACATCACTGGAGATCTTGAGAAGATGACAGTCCGTGACAAGTATCATGGAAGAGATCAAGTTCATGCTGCCAATGGGCTAGGTATGGAGATTACTAATGTTGGTTATAGCCATTTGCATTCCCCTAATCTCCATCTAAAAAATATTCTTCATGTTCCACAAGCACATAAAAGTCTTTGTTCAGTTAATCGTCTCACTCGAGATAATAATATCTTTCTTGAGTTTCATCCCGATCATTTTTTCATCAAGGAACAAGTGACGAAGAAAACCCTCCACAAAGGCAGATGTGAAGGGGGGCTCTATCCCTTGCGGTCCTCATCATCTACATCCACAAATAAGCAAGTCTTCGGTGTTGTCAAACCATCCATGTCGCTATGGCATCATAGGCTAGGTCATGCATCCTCTCATGTGGTTCAGCAAATCCTTAGCCGCCATAAACTCCCTTTTGTTTCAGATTCCAATAAGTCTAGGGTATGTGATGCATGTCAACAAGGCAAGAGTCACCAATTGCCTTACCCTAGATCATCCCGTCAATCGAGTCATCCTTTGCAACTTGTCTTTTCGGATGTATGGGGACCGGCCCCAAGTTCAGTTGGTCGGTACAATTATTATGTGAGTTTTATTGATGATTACAGCAAGTTTGTGTGGGTTTACCTTTTGCGTCATAAATCTGAAGTTTTTCAACGCTTCAAAGATTTTCAAAACCTTGTTGAGAGGCAATTTGGTAAAAAAATTCAAACCATGCAAACAGATTGGGGGGGAGAGTATCAAGCCTTGAACTCTTTCTTTAAATGTGTAGGGATCAATCATCATGTATCTTGTCCTCATGCACACCAGCAAAACGGGTCGGCAGAGAGGAAACATAGACACATCGTTGAAGTAGGGCTCACACTCTTGTCGCACTCCTCCATGCCCCTCAAATTCTGGGATGAAGCTTTCTCTACTACCGTGTTCCTAATCAACCGGCTACCCTCCAAGGTGATCAATGATGAAACCCCTTTTGAGAAATTATTTGGCATGCAACCGGACTACAATTTCCTTCGTACGTTCGGATGGGCTGTATGGCCAAACCTCAGACCATACAACTCTAGGAAACTAGAGTATCGTTCCAAGCAATGTGTGTTCATCGGATACAGTGATATGCACAAGGGATTCAAGTGCCTTGATCCAAAAGAAGGGCGTGTGTACATTTCCAGGGACGTCGTCTTTGATGAGTCTGTCTTTCCATTTGCCTCCTTACACCCAAATGCAGGAGCCCGTCTCAAATCTGAGATTTCTCTCTTACCCGATATATTAAAAAATTCTTTGTCTTCTTTTTGGGATGCAAATTTGCAAGACCAACATGAGTTATCTCCTGCCTATACTAACGTGTCATCTAGTGCTGCTGATGTTTTGGATGAAACAGGAATAAATTCTAGAGAAAACGGGCTACAACACGCACCGGGGGGACGATATCTCATGTGTTCCCCCGACGCGGACATCATCAGATCCGAGGGGGATCTCCCTGGCGCCTCCGTACCGCCTGCAGGAGGATACACTCCTGGATCAGCGTCACGCCGGGCGCCTGGGGCTGAAGCAGATGCACCGACCGATTCACCTGGATCTTCTACTGGCGGATCGGGGTCCGCCACAATGGCCACTTTGTCCACCGCGCCACAGACGGATCCGGCCAACGGGGGGACAGTAGCGCCGACAGCATCAGGATCAGGTGCTGATGCGACGGAGATTTTGTTGTCCGGATCCTCTCCGGATGCATCTCCTGCTGTCTCGCCTGTGCCGTCTCAACCTCAACGCCCGACAACTCGTCTCCAGAGGGGAATTCAATGTCCAAAAACCTACACCGACGGCACGGTTCGCTGGTGTATGAGTACCAAAGGACCAACAGAAGAGCCAACAACAGTTGATGAAGCACTTGGCAGCAAACATTGGTGTACAGCGATGGAGAACGAATACCAAGCCTTAATGAAGAACAAAACTTGGCACCTTGTGCCACGTCCTCGAGGGAAGAACATAATAGGATGCAAATGGGTGTACAAGGTGAAACGCAGAGCGGATGGGACCATTGATAGGTACAAAGCTCGTTTGGTAGCCAAAGGCTTCAAACAAAGGTATGGAATCGATTATGAAGATACCTTTAGTCCCGTGGTAAAGGCAGCAACAATACGGTTGATATTGTCCATTGCCATGTCAAAAGGATGGACCCTGAGACAACTTGATGTCCAAAATGCATTCCTTCATGGTGTATTAGAGGAGGAAGTCTACATGAATCAGCCACCGGGCTACATTAGCAAGAGTCATCCCAACTTTGTGTGCAAACTTGACAAGGCTCTCTATGGCTTGAAACAAGCACCTCGGGCATGGTATGCAAGGTTGTGCAATAGATTGGAAGAGCTAGGATTTGTTCCTTCGAAGGCAGATACCTCTCTTTTCTATTACAACCATGGGCAGCACAGAGTGTTTGTTCTTGTTTATGTTGATGATATCATAGTTGCTAGCTCATCTCAGGAGGCAACCGAAGCATTACTCAAGAATCTGCAGAAAGAATTTGCACTCAAGGATCTAGGAGACTTGCATTTCTTCTTGGGAATTGAAGTAAAAAGAACAACAGATGGGTTGTTGCTATCCCAAGGAAGGTATGCTGCGGACATCTTGGCGAGATCAGGGATGGACAAAGCCAGGGTGGTAGACACGCCGCTCTCTACCAGTGAGAAACTCAGTGTAACCGATGGACAAAGGCTTGGTGAAGAAGATTCTACACGATACAGAAGCTTAGTTGGAGCACTACAGTACCTAACCTTGACACGGCCTGACCTCTCCTTCGCCGTAAACAAGGTATGTCAGTTTCTACATGCCCCAACCTCGGTTCATTGGAGTGCAGTTAAAAGAATCTTGCGGTATGTCAAGGGTACCCTAAGTATGGGACTCAAGATCAAGAGGTCTCCATCCATGATGGTGAGTGCTTTCTCAGATGCAGACTGGGCAGGATGTGTAGATGATAGAAGATCCACTGGCGGCTTTGCTGTGTTCCTAGGAAGTAATCTAATCTCATGGACAGCAAGGAAGCAAGCAACAGTATCTAGATCTAGTACAGAGGCAGAATACAAAGCCTTAGCCAATGCTACGGCTGAAATGATGTGGGTGCAAAGGTTATTAACTGAACTCAAGATAGATCATCCACCTGCAGCTCGGTTATGGTGTGACAATCTTGGTGCAAAATATCTATCTGCCAATCCTGTCTTTCATGCTAGAACTAAACACATTGAGATCGACTTTCATTTTGTTAGAGAAAGAGTTGCACGGAAGCTTCTTGATATATGCTTCATCAACTCTGGTGACCAGTTAGCGGATGGTTTCACCAAGGCGATATCAGCTCAGAAGATGAGAGAGTTCAGGTTCAATCTTAACCTTGTTAGTAAATCTCTCTCTGTAACGTTTATAACCAGTCCAGGTACATTGTATCTATGAGACCTGTGGCTTAGTAATCAGATCCCTAATTGTAGGACCTTCTTGTTGTAACCATGCATGCTGTAAACGCCATCACCGGTGGGCTGTTCACCGAGTATATTAACACGGAACCGAGTGCCTGGTACGGCATCTCGTTCTCCCATTCCCGACCTGCAATCCCGTCAAATGGTTGCAGACTTTCGTTCATCTCTCTCGCTACCGCTCGCCTGGAATCTTTCTGAATTCTGATAAACATTCACCGTCACATCATCACATTGCATGCAGGCGGCTTCATCCTGTGCGCAAGATGCAGGGTGTACAAGTGCGTCACATTCCCCGAAAGCAATGAATTGTGACCTCGTCCGTCATGGTCACACTTATGGGATGTGGATCATGTTTGTTTCGAGCGAGTCTGATTTTGTGGATTATTACCTTCTGATCATGTTTGAAGGAGAATTATTATCTTCTGATCATGTTCACAGTCACAGGAGAACATTTGTGCATCTACCAATTTAATTTCACACAGATGCTTGCTCTTCTTATAGATTGGTTCTAACAAAGGTCACTACACATGCATCCCTTGTACTTGTTTTTCTCTTTTTTTTAAGGGAAACACCAAAGGGGTGAGCTTCCAGCAACCTAAATGACCATAGCACGTTGCTCTAGTCAGCTACAGAGGCAACAACGGTTTGTTTGAGATGAATTTAAGCCGCAACAGCGGTTGTCACGGTGTATCACTGAGAAGCAAAACAGTAAAAAGCTACAGCCACAACACCTACTTTAGTGCTACTGAGCACCCTAAGGCAGGCCAGTAGTACTCATGCCATGCTTAGAGCAAAGGCATGGTCGAGAGTAGCCCTGTTAATAGATTTAAGGGTACCCTAGATTTAAACACACCATTTACCCAACTCA
Organism: Miscanthus lutarioriparius; assembly: GCA_904845875.1. Classification (NCBI taxonomy): domain Eukaryota; kingdom Viridiplantae; phylum Streptophyta; class Magnoliopsida; order Poales; family Poaceae; genus Miscanthus; species Miscanthus lutarioriparius. The sequence goes on from CAJGYO010000007.1 coordinate 95,102,950, forward strand.
ATCCATATCAAATTGAGGACATGTTTAGTGGGGCTCCTGCATCGGTTTCGCGTGCGCTCTTGCACCAGAGCACAAGGAGCCAAGCCACACCAAACACGCCCTAACTCTCTCACCAAATCCATCTCACTCCACAACTTTAATGTTTCAACTCAACCCAACTCAGCAGTTAGTAGACCACACAGGTTTACTACAATAACCCATGGGTTTGTATAAAATGTATATGTAAGTTCGAATAAAATATATGGATTCAAATCAAAGCCGGAGCCTAGATTTGAAATCTCATGTTTATCCCTAAAAAAATATCAAAATTGACTAAAAATTATTGGGATGGTTCAAAATTGACTAAAACACCCCTCTCTATACTAGAGATAGAGAGATAGAGAGAGTTAGTGTGTCTCTGATGGAGAACGAAGGTATCTTAAGAGCACAACTATACATTAACATAATATAGCAATGAGCATGCCAAGACCACAACTATACATTAACATAAGAGTAAAGTCCACTAGCAGTCCTCAAACTTGTTCAGCTGTGTTATCCCGGTTCCTAAACTCGCAAATCGACCGTTTAGGTCCTCAAACTTATTCATCTGTGTCATCCCGGTCCTAAACTTTTAAATCGCTCGTTTAGGTCTTCAAACTTGTTCGACTGTATCATCTAGGTCCCTAAACTTGCAATTCACTCGTTTAGGTCTTCAAACTTATTCAGTTGTGTCATCCCGGTCCCCAAAATTTTGTAAATACTATAAACTTATAAATTCAATATATATTTATAGAACTATCCAAAAATTATAAATCTAATTTTGTTAGACTCCAGCTAACATGTACATTAAATTGGAATAAGAGAAATCACCATATACTTTCTCTTTTTAACTCTGTAGTTAAATGACTAAATAGGCATGTATATTTTTATAAATCCTAAAAATATATGTGCCTATTTAGTTATTGAACTGTAGAGTTAAAAATAGAAAGTACATGATGATTTCTTTTATTCTAATTTAAAGTACATGTTACCATGAGTCTAACAAAATTAGATTTATAATTTTTAGACAGTTCTATAAATATATATTGAATTTACAAGTTAACAGTATTTAGGGACTGGGATGACACAACTGAACAAGTTTGAGGATCTAAACGGGTGATTTGCAAGTTTAGGAACCTATATGATACGAACGAACAAGTTTGATGACCTAAACGAGCGATTTGAGAGTTTAGGGACCGGGATGACACAGATGAACAAGTTTGTGGACTTGAACGATCGATTTACGAGTTTAGGGATCGGGATGACACAGCCAAACAAGTTCGAGGACTGGCGGTGCACTTTACTCTTAACATAATATAGCAATGAGCATGCCAAGTTGCAAAGCCACTAAACCTTGATTTTCATTCTCGGTTAACCTTGCTAGGTTGGCAACTACAACTGCTAAAATATCTGTTGGAGTATGAAAGAGTTGCCTAACTAAATACAAAACACCACCGGCATAATAACAATTTAACATTTAGATAAAGTTGTAGAGGAAGCAAGAGCAGGCACCACCACCATCCACCAATAATCCACCATGGTACAGAAGCTGCTTAAGCCTAGCATGACACAAGCAGAAAAGCATGCGTCAAGTCAGTGGTTAGACAAACTGAACCAATCTGATCAAATATAATAGTACAAAGCGTATGCACCAATGAAGTTTTGAGATACCTAAACTGTAATAAGATTCTAATTATGCAAAAAGTACAAAGGGAGTGGTCTAGATGTGAAATCAGTATGACCATTTTGTTTGCTCTGCTGGACAAGCTATAGCATCTCTAATCAACAATACTACAACTATCCTTGTACAACTTCTGGAAACAACATGTCTACATTAGTGTGTGTTTGACTCATCAACAATGTAATAACTTGCAAAATAAATATATACATCCTAGCAAACACACATTCTAGAACAGGATCATTGCATCAGAGGCAAGACTTACCCCGATTCGCCACTTTCTCTTCACCCGCCACCTGTCGTTTCCCCTCCGAAACGCTATTTGTCCCTTGTTCCTATAGCCCGGGGTAGGACGATAATGAGCTTACCATGGAGCACAAAATGTTCCGGAGAAAGGAACCGTAATTATTAGCAAGGACAATGATGGAATGGAAAACGAAACACAGGCCATACTGACCATTTTTGGCGATAGCAACATGTGTAGATATGGCTAATGATGTTACAAGGACTTGGCCCAACATCAGGTCTGTTCGCTTGAACTTATCAATTGGAATCTACAGTATTTTTCTCTCACAACAAATCAGCTTCAGCCGGCTTTAATACCAGCCGAACATGCCCGTGCGTTAGGTATATTTGTCGCCAGCAATATTGTGCCGCTGCTGAGGTGATATTGAGCGAGAATACGTTTATACCCATTGTAAAAGACAATGGTGTCATCCACAATGGTAGGAAACGCCTTAGAACCAATGCGTGTCACCGGGACAGCTCTTCCCAGCACAAGGTCAGCTACTCTGTGAACTAAAACTTTCTTATAATCGTTACTCATACTGACCACCATCAACTCCGCGCCGCATTCTGCCAGATAGTGGTGATTAGTCCCGGTCACGTCTGAACTATATGGAAGTGGACATTTGGCAATGGACCTTGGTGGCGGCATCCAGGGTTCCTCCATCCCTTTGTAGTAGCTGTGGGGGGCCGATCTCCAGGATATCTGGTTTCGCGTAACTGTCAGTACACCTCAACACATATATCTTGCCTTGGAACGAGAGTGGACTGCAGTATTGATCCACAAAATAGCTTGAAACTCTCCATCGCTGTTCCCTGGAGGTAGCAGGCTATCTTGGACCAACCGCATCCCCCAAAGATCATGAGCGAGACGACTCCATCCGCGCTCACGTTCATGGAGCTAGCACTGACATGTCTGATATAGATCCACTTGCTTCGGTGCGGCAACGTGCCCACGTACGGTAGGAGGGTCTCCTCAGGCGGGAAGTCGAGGATGTCGCCGGTGAAGGGGTTGAGGAGGCGGGCGGCGGTGTCGATGGAGTCGAGGACGCAGTGGTCCCTGAAGAGCGGGAGGTGGACGCGGACGAAGGCGCCCGTCGAGAGGTTGAAGAAGCGGACGAACCCGCGCAGCTTGCCGTGGCCAGGGTACAGGCCGTGGCCCTCGGGCAGCATCATCCACCGCCGCGGGTGGAAGCGCTGGTCCACGATGCCGCGGCCTCGCGGGCTGGCGGTGCTGGAGCGCCAGTGCGCGCACACGGCGCGGAGCCGGACGTAGTCACGCAAGTCGACCGCCAGCACCCGCCACGCGATCAGGTCCACCAGATCCTCGGGCAGGGATGCCCACGAGGACGACGCGTCCTTAGTGTTGGCGGCGTCAGAATCAGTGACCCTCCGTCGCCGGCGCGTGCTGCTGCAAGCAGACAAGGCTGCTCGGCGCTTGCCGCAGCGCACAGCCAAGACCTTTGGCCGACTCTGGTACCTCGACGATGACATGACGGTGCACCAGATACGAATCTGATTCAGATCCAAACTAGTAGTATTGAAGTATTGATGCGAATCGATTAACACTCGGCGAAGGAAAAAAAAACAATTTTAGATAATCATCAGGCAAAGACGACCTGCCGGTGATCCTCATGTTCAACGGCAGCGGTGTGAATCACAGCAGATCCAGACAACGCTTCGCTAAGCAAGGCCGGAGGGGAACGTGAAGGGTCAGGTCTTTGGGTTTGGGAGGCGGCGACACTACTAAAAAAGAACAAAATATTTGATAAATACTTATTATTCTCTATTCCAAACTGTAAACGTTTTAACTTTTCTATATATAAAATATATAATAAATATCTAAGTACACAATAAAAGGTGTATATCCAAAAAAAAAATCAAAATATCTTATAATTTAAAATAAAAGAAATATCTAATATATTCTCGGCTCTTTATGTCTTATCCTTCGTCAATGTTGTTTACCAAAATAGATAATGACCAAAAATCATTCGACCATATGCAACGGACGTTTTCATATTGATACGATTAATATAACTATTGTCATAGAACCGTCCAATTTATAAGAGCACAAGTGCGATGGCAGTTGCCGAGATAGTCGTACGTTCATACTTGAGCACATATAAATCCGGCAGTCCATTGACTATCACGAAGGATCTTGAAATACAAGCCGCATACAACCAAGATCGTACATGATTCAGCATACACACATCACATGTTACATATAAAGTTCACAAATAATTGACACGGAATTCAAATATAATTATTACAACACGAGGATTCGATAGTGGAAGCAACATAGTTTTAAAACATTCCACACACACGTAGTTCAAATACATGCGAGTCCATGATCAAGTCCAACAAAAGCAACATAAATAAGATACTAAAGAAGGCCTTGCACGCGGCCTCACTCCTCGTCCACAGCAGGAGAGAAGCAATTCTTGCAATACCCGTGGTAGACCAAGCCATCTGCAACGAGGGGGAAGAAACCCTGAGTACGAGGATGTACTCAGCTAGACTTACTTATCATAAACAAAAATAAATTGACATCAAGAGTATGCAAGCCTTTTTATAATGTAGCTGGCTTGACAACATTTTTGCATAAAAGCTAACTAAGTGAGTCCTCAACTTTTATTTATTCTAACCTCAAATTCATTAGAGTTATTTATGCTAAGTTTGCATCTATCCTGTGCCAATCAAGTTTATTTAGGACCGAAGCATCACATTAGTAACCATATTGAAATTATTATCATGAACAACATAACCATCATCTTTCATCAGCTCACTATGATGCTGAAGCTAGTCGAATTTCTCACTATCCGGAAGAGACGACGATTCAAATCGGTTGCAACCAGTTGGACAGAAAATCCATAACATAAACCCAGACAAACCAGATCATTAGTCATCTTTGGTCACCTTTGGTACAATTCAGAATAGTAGTGGGTTTGAGTTATGCCACACACTCAGGGACCAACCGGAAGTCGGGATGTTCAGACAACGGTCTGCCCAAGGTCCATCCATGTCCTTGCACATACATCCTCCCCTCCAGTGTACGCGTCATCATCTCAATCTCCCAGCCTGGATTGAGCTACTCAGTTTTGCGGTCGGAACGACTTATCTGACCGGCTAAGTGAAAGGCGGTGTTCAATCTCGACAGAAGTTCCAACAATGGTACGGTCCTTAACCGACACATAGACGGAATCAATATAAGTTAACCAATTACCGTCAACCTATAAAATCCAGTCCGGCCTCCATTTATATAATACCACATGGTTATTTTCACGATAGCAAATATAGTCAACTGTGATCAGGTATCCACCTATATCTCGCAGGTGACAGGAAATCACCCGACTTCTACCGATCTAAGCATGGCTAAGCATATATTTCGATCCTAGACCTAAAAAGGGTAACAAGATATATTTCTATACAAGGAAAGATATATGCACCAACGGTTCCAAACAACTCATATAACTTAATGCATTAAACACAAAAAGACTCAAGTTATTTTTAATAAATCATGGGAGGCTTAATATGCTCCGGGGCTTGCCTTTGATGTAGCTGGTGGGGGCATGCGTCGGGCACTCAGGCAACTCCTGGACCTGTCCTTCTTCAGGAACCTCCTGGTGCACCTCTGGTGGGATCTCCTCTCCCACGGTCTCGATCTCTAGCAAGGTTACTCCCTCCGGCGATGTATGGACATGCACATGATAAATAATAGGAATGCATAGCATAGGAGGAGACATGTATGTATGATATGATGCAAACATATGGCTGAACATAACATGGTATAATAGCAGCAAGCTACTACATAAACATGTTTAGCATGGTTATAAGAGGTGATTACAAGATCAACTTTATTTTACTGAGTAGGTGCATCTCTTCTCTAGAAGAGAAGAGGAACACTCACCACATCCTGGAATTCTAAGATACAAAATTCATTATCTGTAAGAAGTCTAAAATCTGTAGCTAGCAACTTATCTCAATTAGCTTAAGCAACTACTTAACAAGCATCAAGTTCAAATAAAGCAACAATTCAAGAAAAGCTAGATACTTGAATTATAGAACAATAATTAGCTAACTGCATATCAAACATCAAACCTGTGCGCAACCAACTATACTAACAGATTATATACATCACAAACATGCTAAAAAGTATATGGTTGCACCCAAATAAATTATTTATAAGCCTTTATTAATTTACTAAGTTAGCAAGATGAAGCAGAGAACTACTACTTCCTATGCACAGTAAATTCTGAGAACATTACAGAAGCCTAGTCATGCATATCAAAGTCTACTATATACATTTCACAACTTTTGAGCAAGTAAAACAGCCTCTACAACATTTAAAAAAAAACTCGACCAAGGGGGGTTAAGACTGCCCCCACAGCATTTCAAATAAGAAGAAGGACCTTTTTCACCCGGCCGAGAAAACCCCCGAAGCCCCGCCCCACCCTTACACGGTGGCTTTCCATCGCCCAAGTGAGAATTGGGCGGTGCTCCCATGCTTTGGTTATGGAGACGGACGAGGAGATTTTTTTAACCTCAGGCCCCACCCTTTCGCAGCCTCTACAACATTAACAAGTAAAACAGGCTTATATCAACTTAAATAGGTTTACCCTAGTGAAAAGTGTCAAACAATAAATTTCAGATTTTTCTTGCATTCAACATATCACCAGGAAGCTATGAAAATTATTTCATACACAGAAGATACATATAATAGCTATACTCACTTTTACATGAAAACAAGCATTGACCCAAGTTAAATCATAACATCACAACAAAAGCATGCATACTGCCCGTTTATCATTTTTCTTAGCTAGAACATGTCAAGAGTGAGCTAACAAAACTGGAACCATGACTTTTAGACACTTCTAGCTCCAGTTTCACATTTTACAAGATCAAGTAGCACTTAACATGGATAAACAAAACAGCATATAAAACATCTTCAAACAGCAGGTTTTATGGTTCTATCAGGTAGAGAACTTCAAGACAAAAACTAAAAAATGTTTCACCAATTTTGGACCTCCCTAGCTCAAGTTATAGATTTTAAAAGTTCATCACATTTTCTGGAATAGATTAAAACAAAAACTAAAACTAAACCCTAAACATTGTTACATGCACCCGGCTCAGTGTACCCAAAGGCGCTAATTGCTGGGGCCCGTGGTCAACATGACCCCACAAGTCATCCACACAGAACAGGGCACCGGTTTGACCGGCCAGTAGCACGCCGGCGGCGAGACCGGCACCACTAGACTCCTCTCGGTCTCACACATTTGTGGGTGCAGCCGGTTGGGCTGGTGGTGCTCGAGCAAGGGCAACAGCGAAAAAGGGCAGCTCTAGCGGCCGGGCTTTAGATCAGCGGTGGTGGGCTTTCCGCTTCCGGCCGGAAAGGCTACCGGCGCGCACAGGCGTGGCTCTAGGGATCCCGTGCGACATCCTAGGGTTTGGGCTTGAGCTCGGTTGGGTGGTGGCGAGGTGCTTGCCCGCGTGCATGGTGGCCGGTGGCCAGAGCGTGGCAACGGCATGAGGCGTTCCGGCGAGGACGGCAAGGGAATTGGCTAACGGGCTTCAGTTCAACCTTCTGTGACCTAAGGCCAAGCTAAAACAAGCAAGAAAGAAGAGAAGAGAAGAGAAGGAAGGGACGTGCATGGCCACGGCGAGCTCGAGCTCGCGGCCATGGCGTCCGTGGCGGCGGCAGCGATTTTGGCCCGCCTAGACTTACCTTGTGACCACTGAGGGCTTAGCTAGGATGGGGAGCTAGAGGGCACCATGGTGGATCTTTGGGTGGAAGAAATCATGCGGTGGTGCTTTGGTGGCGGTGGATTTGGCCGACGATGATGGTGGCGACGGCAATGGCGAAAGTCGCCTTTCTTGGCTCGGTGAGGGGAAAGGGCGACAGAGAGAGCGAGCTAGATGAGTATCAAGAGGCATCCGCGCGACCCTTAGCGTCGCCTCGGGCAGAGGTGCGGGCGCCGGAGACGTATGGTCACCACGCGGCATCCAAACGCAGTGGCCGATTGGCCACTGAACTACCTCAGCCGTTTCAAATAGGTTACAAAGCCGACTAAAACTCCATTTTCTCCCCCTTCTAACTCTCTAACCGGTTAATGATTTGATCAACCAATTGCTCCATGCTGTAGAGAACCAATTGCTCCATGCTGTAGAGATGCATGAGTACTACAACATTGATTAAAGGAGCTTGGTCCAAATCGAGCTGGTTTACAAGGTAAAAACTCCCAGAGATGGCTACTTGGAAACTAAAACTGAACTTTCAGCCTTCCTAGACTTAGCCGATTTTTGGGACCCTGAAAACAACATTGGATTCAGATTTGTGGGCTCTTGCTGGCTGTGTTAGAGGCTCAACTAGGTCTTGGTCCCAAAACAAAGTTAGTTCTACTCAAACTAAACTACAACTTTTATTTAAGGTCAAACCTAAGCAACAGATCAACTCAGGTCAAACTAGCATCTTGAAAAAAGTTGCTCCCAGGCAGCTGGCATATAAAAGCATTTTTAGCCTAAAAGATGAATATAAACTCTAACTCATTTTTATCCAGGGTATGTCTAGGTTGGTTAGGTGAACAAACAACACTCACTTGCATTAACAACATGATCATCAAGCATACAAATGCCTAAACTTAAGCATTTGATGGAAGAACATATAACAAAAGAATGCATTAACATGTGTTCATGCTTATGAATGGATGATGCTTATGCTCATGTAATGCAAGTGCAATATGCAAGCTTAACATCTGGGATGTTACAGCTATTAGTTCTACCGAACCCATGACGCCTAAATTTTGTACCAATTTTTTTACCCTCAACCTATTGCCACCTCCATTTCAAATTTTAAGTTCTTCTATCTTTTATAGATGCATAGTTTTTATTATATATCTAGACATAATATATATTTAGAAGCGTAGCAAAAGCTATTTATCTATAAGATCCAAAATGACTTACAATTTGAAATGAAGGGAGTACATATGTGCTGATTCCTCAGGGAACTACGCATGCCAACAGATATCCCCAAGTCACAGTCCCTGACGCCGCCAACCTCCACGAGCACGGGCCCTTGAAAGGTTCTAATGGCTAGAGGAGGCGAATATCCTATTAAAAATTTCTACAACAACACTTAACAAACCGGTTAGACAATTATGAGGTGAAGCAAGTGTTGCGCTAGCCTACTAAAAATGCAAGCCACCTACCGCAATTCTAGTTTCTATAGTTTCTAACCACACAATGGCTATGTCACTACACTAAGTTAGTGTGCTCTCAAAGGCTAACTAAAGAGCCACACTAACCAAACTAACAAGCTCTCACAACTAGCTACACTAAAGAGCTTGATAACTAGTTTGCGGTAATGTAAAGAGAGAGAGTAAGATGGTTATACCGCCGTGTCGAGAAATGAACCAATTAATCACAAGAATCAATATCAATGAAGACCAATCACCTCAGAATCAAATGATGACATAATGATTTTTACCGAGGTTCACTTGCTTGCCGGCAAGCTAGTCCTCGTTATGGCAATTCACTCAATTGGAGGTTCACGCGCTAATTGGCATCACACGTCAAACCCTCAATAGGGTGCCACACAACCAACACAAGATGAGGATCACACAAGCCACAAGCAATTCACTAGAGTACATTTTGGCTCTCCGCCGAGGAAAGGTCAAGAACCCCTCACAATCACCACGATCGGAGCCGGAGACAATCACCAACCTCCGCTCGACGATCCTTGCATCAAAACACAAACACCAAGAGCCTCTAGATGCAAACACTCAAGCAATGCACTTGGATTCACTCCTAATCTCACAAAGACGATGAATCTATGATGGAGATGAGTGGGAAGGCTTTGGCTAAGCTCACAAGGTTGCTATGTCAATGCAAATGGCCAAGAGAGTGAACTAGAGCCAGCAATGGGGCTTAAATAGAAGCCCCCCACGAAATAGAGTCGTTGTACCCCTTCACTAGGCACTGCTCGGGGTGACCGGACGTAGGACCCTAGCGTACGGTCGCCCGATGCTTGCCACATGTCATCGGCTTCAAACACTGATCACCCGATCTCAACGGTCAAGTGATGACTGGATGCGTCAGTTAGAACATGACTGGACATAGGACCCTAGTGTCCGATCATTTCCAGTAAGGTTCCACTCGCGACCGGACGCGTCAGTTTGATCATGACAGGACGTAGGACCCCAGCATCCGGTCACTTCCAGTAAGCCTCCACTCACGACCAGACACGTCCGATCATACCCGACCGGACTAACCCAACGTCCGGTCACTCACTGTCTCCTCTGTGCACTGCCACATCAGTAGGACCGGACACAGCCAGCTAGCGTCCGATTATGAAGTGACCCAGCGTTCGGTCAAAGACCGACACTAGCGTCTTCACTACTTCCACTGATCGGACGCTCTGGTCCAGTTGAGACCAGCGTTCGGTGTACTCTGTGAAACCCTGTCTTTTCTATACAGGGCGCCGTTGGCACCGTCAGACTATCCACACTTTACGGGTGGACACTCCACCAGTGAAGTTTCTTACCCTTATTCCCAAGTGCTAAACACAATGTGTATCACCTTTGTGCATGTGTGTTAGCATATTTTCACAAACATCTTTAAGGGTGTTAGCACTCCACTAGATCCTAAATGCATATGCAATGAGTTAGAGCATCTAGTGGCACTTTGATAACCGTATTTCGATACGAGTTTAACCCCTCTTAATAGTACGGCTATCGAACCTAAATGTGATCATACTCACTAAGTGTCTTGATCACCGAAACAAAATGGCTCCTACCACTTATACCTTTGCCTTGAGCCTTTTATTTTTCTCTTTCTTCTTTTCAAGTCCAAGCACTTGATCATCACCATGGCATCACCATCATCATGTCATGATCTTCATTTGCTTCACCACTTGGAATGTGCTACCTATCTCATGATCACTTTGATAAACTAGGTTAGCACCTAGGGTTTCATCAATTCACCAAAACCAAACTAGAGCTTTCAGCCCTGCACCAGACGCCTCATCGGCGAAGAAGTTCATGAGGATGCCTTCACAATTGAGCACCCGGTCCTCCACGGCACATGTGGCTGCTAGCTTTGGCGAGCATGAGTACCTATAAAGGAGGTCAGACCCGAGTAGCATGAGCTTGGTCAGCGCCATGGAATACCACCCTGGCTGCGTCGCCATGTACTGCCACCTCCCGTGGGCCAGGTTCAGGTGGTGCGACCACGGGAAGAAGACGACAAGAGGCCCTGCCGCCTATCACTGATGTTGATGCTAGGTGGTAAAGGTGAAGGACAATGCCACAGAGTCAAGGAGCACATTGTCGTCGGCCATTACGATCATGGCGGCAGATGTCAGAGTGTTACGGGAGGAACAGCGAGTTGAGTGACGTTGAGTGGTGCGGCGAAGAGCGACGTGGGGTGGGAACCTGTCACCATGGATGAGGAGGCGATTCGGTGTGGAGGGCTTGCACCAGAGCACAACCACCACGAGGACCAGTGGGTGTGTGGCGGAGGCCCCGTGATGGTACGGAGCAGCGGGAGGCGATGCTTTGAGTAGACGGTGAGAGGATCACCATGAGATAGTGTTGACAACCAAATTTGTTCATTTTGTGAAGTTGCCGAAATATAGAATGGACTCCACCATTGTGTTCCTCTCATCGAGATGGTCAAAAAACATATATGGAATGTTCAATATATTTAGAGATCGGATGGAGTTACGCCCTCGAAAAGGTATCACCGTATCGAAAGTTCCACCCCCTACCGAAAGTTCCAACTTTCACAAGGTCGGAAGTTCCAACAGGGCTTGGCACTTCTGACTTTTTCTAGTACGATCTAGGAGAGTGCAAAATCGATCCAAATTCATGGTAAACTTGGTAATTATGTCTCATGAGGGTTTCCTACTGGGATAAGATCACCCACCTCTATATATTGGAGGGTCATGGCTGATTGAGGTAATCCAACACACAATCGACAAAAAGGGTCTTGGCTGATAGAGGTGGGTGATGTTATCCCGGTAGGAAACCCTCATGAGACATAATTATCAAGTTTCCCATGAATTTGGATCGATTTTGCACTCTCCTAGATCAAACTAGAAAAAGTCAGAAGTTCCAAGCCCGTCATGGCTGATTGAGGTAATCCAACACACAATCGACAAAAACAGTCTTCTATCTCCCTTTTACCCTCTCTTTTTGATCTACTACTTCTTCTCGTTCTTCGTCGCTACTGCATGGCCAGTGGATTGACGATGACAAAGCCCTAGAGCGGTCAATCTGGCTAGGGCATCCCATAGCCGTCGTTCACCCCCAACAAGGTCCCTCTCGAGAGTGTGGGGTTTTGAGTTTTAAGGGACCTTGTCTGCGAGAGGCAGCCACCATGAGGGTTGGGCCACCCACCAAGCTAGCACCTCGAATCTCCCTCCTGACTAATGTGGTGCTAACTTCTGGGTCATGCAGAGGTCCATAGTGTTGTTGTCAACAACCTCCTCTCGTGTGATTTATACTTGTAGGATCAAGTTGTAGAAATTCACTTTAAGAACCAATCACCAAGATTCACATGGTTTGAAATCATATGACAAAATTAATTGAAGAACCTTACATTATGATTATAATTACATGAAATAAAATAGGTTTCAAATACAAGGTGAAGTTTAACTAATTATGGCCATTAACTCGCCAGCTAATGGCGGTACCGTGAGTATGACTGTACTGAGAGGGCTTATTCCAACAAAAATATATATCTCATGGATGCAAGGAAACATTAATAGGTATTTATAATTTGCAAAAAAGCATGGTGTACATATGTTAAGAAAATGACATGCTCATGAGTATTAATCTAACTTGTCAATTCATAACTATTAAAGATGTACATGTAGCAAGTGGTAAAATTTCATCTCAAACACCAGTTTATTAACTCCCACTACACTGAGTCTAGTCTAGAAGAGAGAACAACCAAAATATTCCATCCGAAGAATTCAGGCATTCAAACAAAACTCTAGAGAGGTGTACAACTGTACCCATACGGAGACCAAGGATGAACCTACATACCCGTGCCTGAGTAAGGGTTGCACCGAGGTTCTAACATTTCCTTAATGTGGCTTTCTAACCCATAAATAGTACGATAATGAGCCAAAGTACTCCTCGAGCTACCCCGTGCCACAATCCGAGCCAAATCCACATGATTGTCAAGTTGCCATTAAGTACTCAGCTTACCACTCCCAAATGCGATGTGTGGTCTATAGGGGGTTACTCAAACTCACTATCCCCGAGGACAGTCCTTAGCTACTCCACGAGCTATGCCACTCGAGATCCAACACTCACAGTGACCTTACCCCTTGTTTGAGTTGAGCTCACATCAAGTTCATAAATGAAACCAATTAAGGGTTGGTCCTTAATTAAGGAAATTAAATAGACTAGTCAAGTTAAACCCAATTATAGGTTTAGAGTTGGTTAACCCGGTGAAGCATCTACTACGCGAGAGTGAGTTCCCGCTCACACTCAACTTCTATCTGTTCTGGCTAACTAAGCATGTTATACACCCCAAATCAAGTAATGGTTTAGAAGGCTATGCATCCTTACTTAAGTGAGTTGATCTGCCTTTAGTGGGGTCATATTTAGTTAGTTAAGCACTTTTGAAAAGATATGCAAACACATTATGAACGATTGTCATGAATATCCAAAGTAGGGTTTATTAGTAGTGGTGCCTACCTGTCATGATGTCACGGTGATCAAGGAGGATCATGAAAACTAACATGCATACCTCACACCATAGATTAACATGTAAGAAGACATCGAGAGAGTTGGAGTTGAGATTGATGAAGAGATTGGCAAAACTAAGCGATAAAAGGCATAAGCTTATGATTCAAGATTGAGAGCTATTTGGATGGATCGAGAGGTGAACTAGTTTTGTACTAGGTGGTATGTAAACATGTGCTAGGGTGGTTATGTTTAGGGGTCAAGGGTTTACAGAATTTAAAATTCATCAATTTTACCAGATGACCAGCGGGTGCAAACCCGAAGAGGGTGTTTTCTAGGCTGGGACTCGATGTTCTCTCGATCGGTCCGATGTTCCTCCAAATGGTCCACGGGAACATCGGCGGTTCACCAGAACATTCTGTGCATGCATCTATTTAATATCGTCTCTGAGTGATCCTACGGACGATCCGGTGATCTATCGGTCAGTCTGTGGGGGACATCGACAGAACCTTGTGGTTCATGTGTTCTTGGTGGGGAGGTTTAGGTTCTTGGGTGATGTTTCCTAGGCATGTGTAGTGATCATCTAGGAGTGTTTGAGTGAGGTGTTGGGGTTGTGCTACCTAGAGTTTGAGCTTCCATTTAGGAGATGAAACTAGTGATCAAAGATTGAGCTAAACATTGAGAAAAAGGAGAATTTCATGAACTTAAATCATGGTAACTTAACATTGGGAGTTGGGTGACCCTTTGGCCACCAAGGTCAAGCTCTTGCCTTGCTCCTTCTTGCCTCCAAGTGAGAGACATGGATTCAAGCAAAATCAAGATTTTCTTGCAAAAACCATAGAATATCCATTAGAGGGAAACTTGAGGGATCCATGGAATGATTGAGTGAGGGGGAAGACAGAGCTCACACTTGAGATCAATGGGGGACTCATGGAAGATCAAGCTCCAATGGCTAATTGCTTGAATTCTTATTAACCATGCTACACTTGCTTAGTTGATAAGGTCACTTTTATTCATGTATGAAATACTTGTATGCAAAACTAACTTCATCCCTTTCTAATGAGCCCAATGCATGGTCCTTGTTATTATATTTGGGTAAGTCATGTTGAGTACAATTGAGTACTCATCTTGTTAATGTTTTAACCTTGCAGGTACTCCCGCTCTCGTGTATGGTTTCTTCTATGTCCCTAAGTCCTCTGAAGACCAAGATTGGTAGAGGATGCCTTCGTTTGCATAGAATTCATGAAGTTGACACATTCATAAGTTCTATCTTAAAAACTATATTGTGTTTGAAAGACTGCCACTCATACTCTAGGGTTGATGGTGTAATGAACTATGTCTGAAACAATGTGTTATAACCTAACTACTCTTTTAATGTTATGTTGAACTTGATGTAGGTTGTAATAATCCTTTCTACTTGTATAATCTTGGATGAAGGTTGGACATAGTGCAATATATGTGTAGTGTACTGGGATGACCAATTAAGTTTATTATCTATCTAAAGATAGTCAATGAAAGACTATTTAGTTAGATAATTTACTTAAAGAGGGGGCCAATCCTAACATTGGTCGTGGGAAACTTGTTTTCTACTTGAATAAGACCACCCCCTCTATATGAACAAGAGGAGCACGATTGATTGAGTATTCTAACTTTGAATCATCAAAAAACCCATGTACTACCCTTTTTACCCTAGCTCTCTCTATCCTTGTTGTTTATCATGTCTCTCGACGAGATTTGGTGTTGTTCTAGGTGGCCTTGCGGACCCTAGTACAACCTCATTGTGTCCCTCCCCGATGGGTCTTCCTGGCTACCAAGCGAAGAACGGGCATCACATCGGCCTGACCGCTTGCTAGTTGGTCTCGTTGATTTACTATGTTCTTGATTCTTGATGTGAGCTAGGTTGTGTGCGACCATGGTGTGCTAGCCCTTGTTGGTGTGTGTGACTCAATTCAGTGTCAACACGATGGATGGTGTGCCTTTCAGAAGCACAGAGGTATTCACAAAGTATATGAAAAAATAGAGGTAGAGTGTTGTTTCATGAATGTATTTATTGCCTTCGGTGTATTCTATGAATTCACCAATTATTGGTGCCATTTTTTGAATTCCCCCTCCTCACTGTCGAGTTCAAGCCTGAGAAGTCATGAGTTCTTGTCCAGCCTGATGATAAAATCATGGTTCATCTCAAGTGGTTCGGCGTAGTCCATCCATGTGTCGTCCATGCGTAGTCCATCCATGTTCATCTTAGGGACAATGAATTTATGATTCCTAGAATCTAAACCATGGTTTATCCTATGAATATCGCCATGAAAACATATTATCAATTCAGTCATAATCTATTCAACACAAATCAAGAGACGCATGTGCAGTCACAATCTTCTTATATGTATGTGTGTTGTGTACAAAACCATGATAAGTCAAATAGTTTATGCTCGACTACATATTTGTTGAAAGTTTGTTAGCCTAATATTATGTTCGTGGTGGCATCCTGTTTGAGAATCCTATTGCTCTATATGCACTATTTTGTAATGTAATCTTGCAGTTATATTTTGTTGATACGCTGAATTCATAGGTCCAGTATTCTCAATCACTTTTCTTTTCAAGGTATGCAATGGATGTTGTAATTCCTTGTTGGAACTTGGGTTCCGATCAAGTTAGAGGGGAGAGTAGATAGGAGAGAGCTCGGTGGTGGAGATGGGACACATTTGGGTTTTGAGACAACCAAATGAGTGAGGGGAGAGAGTCCCTTGCCCTCATGCCCTTGGGCACTATATATACGTAATGGTTAGATACTAGTGGCCCCTTGGTGGGGGCAAATTTCACATATCACTACTATAGGATCTCTGGTATGCCTAGAGGGGGTGAATAGGCCTATAACAATTCAACTCAAACCGAAGTCAAATTCACCAGCGGCACTGCCGCTCTTTGAGCACGGCACTGCCGCACCTGTAGGAGAGATTAGTTCAAATTCCAAAATCTACCCAACGAAATTTAGATCGGGTAAATTTCTTAGCTTCCTACAGGGTGGTAGATCACAGATCGACAGCTAAAAGTGGTGGGAACACCACACACAAGTAGATCGGCCTCAATCCTAGAAATCACCTCAACAACAACAAGAACACAAGTGTAGCAATACAAGCACAGGATGACACAAGGATTTATCCCATGGTTCAGCTCGCCACCAAGGCTTGCCTAAGTCCACATTGTTGAGGTATACCACTAAGGCTTAGGGATTTGCAACCCTACCTCGTTCTCAAGTCAAGAGAGTGAACTCTTAAGATGAGGGGTGATTTTACTTGCTGCAAGAGGTGGTTACAAACCTCTTGGGGCTACCACACAAGTTGGCAAGCTCACCGGGCGATGCTCTAGCCGGCTAGGAGCCAAGCTCCAAGAGTAACAAACACAACCACCGGCCAAAACGTGAATCAAGTGCTCTTTAGAGTTTAGAATCAATGGAGATGCTCTCTTATCAAGTTTTGGACCATTATCCCTCAAGGATTGATGGGGAAATTAATGGATTTGCTTGGGGGCTTAAGGTCAACAATGGAGTGAGAGAGAGAGCTCCTGCTCTATTTTTAGTGTGCTGAAGTGAGGAAGAAGGGAGCAGGTTGGTTCGTTACCGTTGGTGAAGAAAGGAAAAGGTATATATACCCCTAGGCCCCAACGGTCACTTAAATCATAGATAGACGTTGGAGAGAAAAAGAAAAGGTATATATACCCTCAGCCCCCAACAGACATTGCACCCAAGAGGTCGGACGAGATGAGGTCCACGGCCTTGAGTTTGGGCGAGACAAGGCCGCCACCAAAGGGTTGGGCGAGCCAGAGCCCGTGACCAAAGGGTCGGGTGAGACGGAGCCCGCGACCAGAGGGTCAGGCGAGACAGAGCCCGCGACCAAAGGGTTGGGCGAGCCGGAGCCTGTGACCTTGGGGTCGAGTGACACAAAGCCCGCGACCAAAGGATCGAGTGAGCCGGCGCCCGCAGCCTTGGGTCGGGCGAGATAGAGCCTGCGACCTTGGGTTCGGGCGAGACGAAGCCCGCACCCAAGGGGTCGGGCGAGTCAGAGCTCGCACCCAAGGGGTCGGGCAAGTCGGAACTCGCACCCCGCAAGACAGTAAGGATAATAGTGAAGTGTAGACTGTCTTGGCTATGAATCTGAGGATGCATGTGGTTGTTTGAGCACTTGGTAGTATAGATTAGCTTAAGCATTGTGCCCCCCTTTATAGTACGGCTTTTCCTACACTCAAATTCAATATATAAAAGAATTTAAACCTCCTTTGAGTTTGAAGCCATCTATATTTGTAGTTGGGGGCTCCTCCGTTTCATGTAGCATCCTCGAATTGAAATTCCCTGCTTGTCATCTCGATAAATCTCATTAGTTCTCTAATTGCGAGGTCATTATCACCAAAACCCACAATTAAGGCTTGATTGCACTTTCAATCTCCCCCTTTTTGGTGATTGATGACAACTCAATTAGAGTTTACAAAAGATATAAAATAAATACTGAGACTTTTTGAGCCATGGGTGTAGAGTCTCCCCCTAAATATGTGAATAGAGAATTGAATTCTCAAATTGGCATAAGAAGCCAAGATTCACATTTTAGTGAAAGTGATGGGGCTCCCCCTACATCCAAGCTCCGGTGGGGTGCAGCATACTGTGTTAGGTATGTAACACGTTATGCAAATGATAGTTTATGCACACATGTGCTTGCTGTTGTGCGGTAGAGCCGCACCTGACTGTACGAGCAAGACAGAGTCAAGCACCACACAGCTAGCTCAGATAAAAGGATATGCAACCTAGCACAATAAGATGACTTCTAATCCACACAATGATACATGTCCATATCCGATAAACAAAGAGTCAAATAGTAGCATTATTTCACAATTTAAAGTTTTTGAGCAACTCTCAAACTTTTCACCTAGTGAAGACTAACACTCATCGAATAGAACATGAAGCGCAGCTGTTGCGAAAAGTTGTTGACCCCTCTAATTTTGTCCCCATTTGGCATAAGGCACCAAAAAGAGAGGAAAAGAAGAAAGATCAACACCTACTTGTCATCTCCCTAGATGTTAGTCCAATCAATATCATCACCTCCTATAGCAGTCCCGGCACCACCATCACAATCATCGTCGTTGGAGTCAATACGTGCATGGCCCTGATGGTGAGTGGTGGCGGTGTAGCAAGTGGAACGCCTCAGCTCCTGTCTCTGACGGTATCCCTCTAGGGTCTCATCCCAATCTGCTGCTCGTCCCTGCTGCTCCTCCTCATCATCTGAATCTATGTCGGAGAGACTCGGAAGGTCATACTATGGAGGAGGTGGAATAGGAGGAAGTGGTGGAAGGTCCTGTCCATGTTGCTGACATTGCTCAAGCTGTGTCTCATACGCTCTGTCAGCTGCATAGGTGCACTTTCTGAAGATTGCCTTCAACCACTTGCCAAACTTCTTCATCTTGCCTCCACTGCGAGACCTAGAGCAGGGAGATTCAGGGATATCTACATGAGCATGAGAGCTCCCCGCTCCCTGAGTAGCTGCAGCAGGCTAGGTTTTCTCAATTTTGTAGACGGTGTGCATCCCATCCTTTGGAAAATAAAATCCAGTGACCCTCTCAATCATGAACATGAGGTAGGGGGCATAGGGCAGACCCCTCCTCCCATCCTCCATGGCAAATCTCAATTCAGTCCACATGAATCTAGGGACATTGAACCTATCCCCACCTGGAGCGAATCTAGCCAACACATTTCTCACATAGTCATTAATATCTAAGGCTGCTCCATCCTTTGGGTTGATGGTGTTCCTAATGAGGTTGTTGAGAATGTAATAGAAGCTGTGTAGACCACTCCTCTTGCCATCTGCAATCCTTCTATCTCTCCACATATAACTGATGTCACGGATCTCAGCTCGAGGATCATCATGAATGTAAGTGTAACATCTGTGCTCCTCCCCAAAGCCAAGAATCCGGCTGAAAGTGATAAAGTCAACTTGGTAGTGCCGATCATCAGTCATCCAATGAATCTCATCAGAGGTCTGGTCATAGAAGTATGTGGCATGAAACTGTGCAAGGACTTCCTCATTCCAGTTATACTGGAAACCCATGATGTCTGAAAGCTGGCACCTGTCACAAATTTTGATCACCTTGTCAAACTTAGGCTTCTCCTCCTGCATCTCATCCCAATCAACATAGTGCATCTTGATGATCTTGGTTTTCTTGGATGCAAGAATGGCAGTGGCATAAAAGTTGGAATGAAACTCATTCTAGAATCTGTAATCAATACCCAAATCTTTGCGCACTGCATAGGGATTGATCTCCCTTGCTTCTTCCACCAGCTTCCAACTCTTGGAATAGTTGACAACTACATGCTGGCGGGAGTCATCTGGAGGTCTCATGATGATCTCACCCTCAAAATCTCTCATGTATCTGCCATCAAACTCAGAAAGATGTTGTGGGGTGTCGGGAATGGCATCAGTGGTATAACCTATCATCTCCAGCCTTTCCTCATCTTCAATGTATTGCTCACGCCTCCCTTTGTCACCAAGTCCCCTTGGAGCTGCACTACTGCCTGCTGTTGTTGACCTCCCTTGACCACGATGAGGTGGATCCTTGTCTCTTTGCTCATTCATCTTCCTTTTCCCCTTCGGTCATTATCTTCATGCTCCATCTTCTCAACAGAGGATAGGAGAGGAGAGGGAAGAAACTGCTTGGGCTAGGGGCAGTAGCAGCCATCAATGTCATTGAGGGAGAGCTAGTAGCTGCCGCGGCACTGCCAGAGATTGGCAACGCGTGGCCAAGAGATGGCGATGGCGCAAGCGCGAGAGGAGAGAGAGCCACAGGCGTCGATGTCTGGGGAGAAAGAGAGGAGGGAAGAAAGTTATTGCGGTCCTAAGGATAAGAGGAAGAATAAATGGGCCCTGCAGTAAAACCGTTTGGGCCGAATCTCAATTGAGATTCAAAGTGCGGCACTGCCGCACTCCCCAAAACAGTGGGAGTTAGCTATAATCTATATGACTCTCTCTATATTAGATATTGACACATGTCACCTATATACCATGACCAGAAACAAATAATCAGTACAGACCATGATCATGATACATAAGTTGTCTTTTATAAATCATTTTCATGCACAATATGAAAATTTTCAACTCTTTTGCCTAGATACTAGCTTATCAAATAGAAGCATGCTAAAATTCAAACCACATTACGAGAATCAAGTATATTTAGCTCACTATGTAAAGCACAAAACCATGACTCGTCAAGGGGCTTTGTGAAGATATCGGCTAGTTGCTTTTCGGTGCTCACATGGCGAATTTCTATATCTCCTTTGGTTTCGTAATCTCTCAAGAAATGATGACGGATGCCCATGTGCTTGGTTCTAGAGTGACTTACGGGATTGTTTGCAAGCTTAATGGCACTCTCATTGTCACATAATAATGGGATTTTGGTAAAATGACATCCGAAATCTTGAAGGGTTTGCCTTATCCAAAGTAGTTGAGCACTGCATGCATCGGCTGCAACATACTCGGCCTTGGCGGTGGAAAGGGCTACACAATTTTGCTTTTTAGAACTCCAAGACACTAGGGATCATCCAAGAAATTGACATGTCCTTGAAGTGCTTTTTCGATCTACTTTGCAACTGGCATAATTGGAATCCGAATACCCAATTAGATCAAACTTAGAGCCCTTAGGATACCACAAGCCAAGGTTAGGAGTGTGTATTAGATATCTCAAGATTCTCTTAACGGCCACTAAGTGACACTCTTTAGGGTTAGCTTGAAATCTAGCACACATGCACACACTAAACATAATATCGGGCCTAGATGCGCACAAATAAAGTAGAGAGCCGATCATGAAACGATATACCTTGATATCCACGGCTTTCCCTTCAATGTTGAGATCAAGATATCCATTGGTTGGCATGGGAGTTTTGATAGGCTTGGCATTCACCATGTCAAACTTCTTGAGCATATCATGGGTGTACTTCGTTTGGCTAATGAAAGTTCCATCCTTCACTTGCTTGATTTGAAACCCAACGAAGAACTTCAATTCACCTATCATGGACGTCTCAAATCTCTTTGTCATGATCCTACTAAATTCCTCACAAAAAGAATGATTCGTACTACCAAATATTCTATCATCAACATATATTTGGCACATAAATTTATCTTTCCCAACTTTGTGAGTGAAAAGGGTAGGGTCAGCTTTGCCTATTTCAATGCCTTGTTTAAGCAAGAATTCCTTAAAGCATTCATACCATGCTCTTGGTGCTTGCTTAAGCCCATAGAGCGCCTTTTGGAGTTTGTAGATGTGGTTGGGGAACTTGGAATCTTCAAAACCCGATGGTTGCTCAACATAGACAAGTGCTTGAATGGGGCCATTGAGGAATGCACTCTTCACATCCATTTAATATAGCTTGAAATTATGATGAGCGGCATAGGCTATAAGCATTCGGATTGCTTCAAGTCTTGCCACCGGTGCATATGTTTCCTCAAAGTCCAAGCCCTCTATTTGAGTGAAACCTTGAGCAACCAATCTTGCCTTATTTCTTGTCACCACACCATTCTCATCTTGCTTGTTGCTGAAGACCCACTTGGTGCCAATAATATTGGTGTTGGGTCTCTCCACCAAGGTCCACACTTGGTTTCTTTTTGAAGTTATTGAGCTCTTCTTGCATGGCCATCACCCAATCTAGGTCTCCAAGTGCTTGCTCAACCTTAAGAGGTTCCAAAGAGGAAACAAACGAGTAATATTGGCAAAAGTTTGCTAAATGTGAACGAGTTGTTACCCCCTTTCGAAGACTCCCAAGGATGTTGTCAATGGGATGATCCCATTATATTGTTTGCCTTAGCCTTGGATAATCAATGGTCTCTTGTCCATCTTTTGGATCTTCATTATCTTCTTGCTCGAATATAGGTTGTAGGTTATGTCCTTGAATCAGAGTTGGACTTGCTGCTGTTGTTAGAGGGAGTGCGGCATTGCCGCTCTTATGTGTGGCATTGCCGCTCTGCTGATTTGCAGTAGGGGTTGGCTCCCCCTCAGCATCAAGTACGTCAGTGGAACTTTGTTCATCGGCAGCTTGAGGAACCACCACTTCAGTGACTTCATCTTCTTGTGGTCTAATATCACTAATAGACAATTGCTTGATTACTTCACATGGTGGATCCTCCTTTCCTACAACACTTGAATCAACTTGCTCCATTTGAGAGCCATTAGATTCATCAAATGTTACGTCTACCACTATTTCAACTCTCCTGGAGGTTTTGTTGAAAACACGATAGGCATGCTCATTTGATCCATAACCAAGAAGAAAACCTTCATCAACTTTAGGTGCAAACTTAGAGGTTTTGGGTTTCTTATTAAGTATGAAACACTTGCACCCAAACACTCTAAAGTAGAACACCTTTGGTTTGTTACCGGTTAGAAGCTCATATGAAGTTTTCTTCAACTTCTTGTGTAGGTAGTGGCGGTTGATGGCATGGCAAGCGGTGTTGATGGCTTCACACCAAAAGAGGTCTGGCGTCTTGTACTCATCTAGCATTGTCCTTGCCATGTCAATTAGTGTATGATTCTTTCTCTCTATTACACCATTTTGTTGAGGGGTGTATGGAGTTGAAAACTCATGCTTGATGCCCTCTTCATCAAGAAACTCCTCAACTTGGGTGTTCTTGAATTTGGTTCCATTGTCGCTTCTCATTTTCTTGATAGGGAGACCGAACTCCTTTTGAGCTCTTCTAACAAAAGTCTTCACTTTGTCTCTAACTTGACACTTATCAAACAAGAAAAATACCCAAGTGAAACAGGAATAATCATCAACAATAACAAGACCATATTTATTACCCCCGATACTTAGGTAGGCGACCAGTCCAAAGAGATCCATGTGTATGAGCTCCAATGGTTGCGTCGTGGTCATGATGCTCTTTGGTGGGTGAGGTACGCCAACTTGCTTTCCAGTTTGACAAGAGCTACATATCCTATCTTTCTCAAAGTGAACATTTGTTAGCCCAAGGATGTGTTCATCTTTTAAAAGTTTAGCCAAGTTCCTCATCTCAACATGGGCTAGTCGACGATACCAAAGCCAACCCATGATAGATTTTGCCACTAAATAAGTCTCAAGCTTAGCTTTACTTTTGTTGAAATTAACTAAGTAAAGCTTGTTCTTTAATTGACTCATAAAGACAATAGAGGAATCCTTCCTTCTAAAGACTTCCACACCCTTATCCGAAAAGACACAATTGTAGCCCATCTCACACAATTAAGAAACGGACAACAAATTGTAATACATTTGTAATTGAATGCTCAAGGGTTATAGCAACTTTACTGAGACCAATCACATCCCCCTTTGAATTGTCTCCAAAGATAATATTTTCTTTTAGTGCGTCATCGAGGAATATGATGAGAACATACTCCTTTCTCCGGTCATATGATTTGTACATCCACTATCAAGCACCCAACTTGATCCACCGGAGGAGTATGCCTACAAGACAGATTTAGTTGCTTGATTTAGGTCCCCAATTTGACTTGGGGCCTTGCATGTTAGTCACAAGAAATTTAGGAACCCAAATAGAAGTGTTCCTATATATGTTGGCTTTCTTTCCAACATATTTGGCAACCACTTTTTCACTGTTGTTGTTCCTCAAAACAAAACATGAAGTCAAGCTTTGTCGAGATGCATAAGTCTTTGGTTGATAGGCATACTTATTCATAGTGCCCCACATTGATTTCTTTGGCTTTGCTAAACCTATTTCTACTGGGACACCTTCTTGGGCTTAGTTTGATCAGGAGCAGAGTTGGTAGCCTTCCCATTTTTGTGGGGAGCGGCACAGCCGGCCTTCACTGCGGCACTGTCGCTGTCTATGCAGGCTGATCTATACCAACTCTTTCCTTCCTCTCAAACTTGACACACTCATAGCCATTTATGATCTTTTTTCCATTTGTCTTGGCTCCTGCAGTGTGCCCAAGCCCATGCTTGATTGAGGGGGTGTCTCCCTTGCTTGAATTGAGGCACTTTTGAATTATTTGCCTTCTTGTCACTTACTTGAGCCTTACCATTCAAGCAGCCCCTGCCAATGATCTCATTGAGTCTAGCAATTTCTTTTCTCATTGCCTCCATGTTTGCAAGGTTAGTGGAATAAGCATTCAAGTCAATATTATAACATTTTCCACTACCTTGACTAGTGAAGGTAGTAGAGGCATCCTTTGCCTTAGAGGGATGTGAGTTGCTATCCCAAAGAATGCTATATTACAGCTCAAGTTCTTTGTCCTTTTCATCTAAGTCACAATACTTTTTCTTGAGAGCAATATTTTCTTTCTTTGTGATAGCATGATCCCCTTGTTCTTTGGCCAAGGCCTTGCGCAAGGATTCCACCTCACTTCTCTCTAATGCAAGAGCTTCCTTGCTAGCAATGTAGAGATCCTCTTGTTGGATAAGAGTTTCCTCTCTAGATTCTAGCTCGGCTTGGACACTCTCTAAGTCCTCCATTAGCCTAGTGATGAATAATTTGGTCTTTTTATTCAAACTTTTAGTTATCATGTTTATTTCTTCATCATTAGAGTTATCATCACTAGAGCTATCACTAAGATCACTACTAGAGATATCACTAGGAGGTGGAGGTGGAGGAGCTTTGGCATTGGATTTGGATTTTACCTTCTCACCCTTTTCCATGAGACAAATATGAGGGGAGTAGTAGTCATCATCAAAAATGTTGGTGAAGAGTCTTGATGAAGAAGATGCTCATGGATAGCAATGGTTGCAACTTTCTCATCTTCTTCACGTGAGCTTTCTTTATTTGAGTCCCATTCATGCCCAATGTGAGCCTCTCCCATGTACTTCTTATTCTTTCTACGGTCGGCCTTTTTGTTGTCGTCATTCTTCTTGCCCTTTCCTTTCTTGTTCTTCTTGCTATGCACTCAGTAGGACTCATCATCATCACCATCTTTGGAGTTGCTAGATAGCTCACTTGAAGATGCAATGGAGGCTTTTGCTCCTTGTTCCTTCTTCTTTCTTGCTTCTCTTCTTTTTCTTCTAGCTTCTCTCTTGATTCTTCTTTCTTCTTTTTTGATTTCTTTCTAACCACTGCTGCTCTTTCTTTTTCTCTCTTGCTTCTCTTTTCTCTTTTCTAGCTGCTCTTTTTCTTCTTCTTTCTTCTTCATTTTGAGCTTTTTCAGCATCGGTTGCCTCCAGCTGCAGGAGCATGGAGTTGCTCGCTGTAGAGGCGCTAAACTCACTGCTGTCGGTGTCATGCAGCCCAACGTCCTTCGGATCAACATTGATGGGCTTCACGACACCGGATCCTCCCCGGGGCTCCATACCTCACGCGGTGAAGTGCACACGAGGTAACCTGGCTCTGATACCACTTGTAGGATCTATGGTATGCCTAGAGGGGGTGAATAGGCCTGTAACAATTCAACTTAAACCGAAGTCAAATTCACCAGCGGCACTGCCGCTCTTTGAGCTCGGCACTGCCGTAACTGCAGGAGAGATTAGTTCACAGTTCAAAATTTACCCAACAAAATTTAGATTGGGTAAATTTCTTAGCTTCCTATAGGGTGGTAGATCATAGATCGACAGCTGAAAGTGGTGAGAACACCACACATAAGTAGATCGGCCTCAATCCTAAAAATCACCTCAACAACAACAAGAACACAAGTGTAGCAACACAAGCACAGGATGACACAAGGATTTATCCTATGGTTCAGCTCGCCACCAAGGCTTGCCTAAGTCCATGTTGTTGAGGTATACCACTAAGGCTTAGGGATTTGCAACCCTACCTCGTTCTTAAGTCAAGAGAGTGAACTCTTGAGATGAGGGGTGATTTTACTTGCTGCAAGAGGTGGTTACAAACCTCCCAGGGCTACCACACAAGTTGGCAAGCTCATCGGGCGATGCTCTAGCCAGCTAGGAGCCAAGCTCCAAGAGTAACAAACACAACCACCGGCCCAAACATGAACCAAGTGCTCTTTAGAGTTTGGAACCAATGGAGATGCTCTCTTATCAAGTTTTGGACCTTTATCCCTCAAGGATTGATGGGGAAATCAATGGATTTGCTTGGGGGCTTGAGGTCAACAATGTATTGAGAGAGATAGAGCTCCTGCTCTGTTTTGAGTGTGCTAAAGTGAGGAAGAAGGGAGCAGGTTGGTTCGTTACCGTTGGGAAAGAAAGGGAAATGTATATATACCCCTAGGCTCCAACGGTCACTTAAATCGCAGATAGCCGTTGGGGAGAAAAAGAAAAGGTATATATACCCCCAACACCCAACGGACATTGCATCCAAGAGGTCGGGCGAGACAAGGCCACCACCAAAGGGTCGGGCGAGACGGAGCCCGCGACCAAAGGGTCGGGCGAGACAGAGCCCGTGACCTTGGGGTCGGGTGACACGAAGCCCGCGACCAAAGGGTCGGGCAAGCCAGAGCCTACGACCTTAGGCCAGGCGAGACAGAGCCCATGACCAAGGGTCGGGCGAGACGGAGCCCGTGACCTTGGGGTCAGGCGAGACAGATCCCGCGACCAAAGGGTCGGTCGAACCGGAGCCCGCACCCAAGGGGTCGGGCAAACCAAAGCCCGCACCCAAGGGGTTAGGCGAGTCAGAGCTCGCACCCAAGGGGTCGGGCGAGTCGGAGCTCGCACCCCGCAAGACAGTAAGGATAATAGTGAAGTGTAGACTGTCTTGGCTGTGAATCTAAGGATGCATGTGGTTGTTTGAGCACTTGATAGCATAGATTAGCTTAAGCATTGTGCCCCCTTTATAGTACGGCTTTTCCTATACTCAAATTCAATATATAAAAGAATTTAAACCTCCTTTGAGTTTGAAGCCATCTATGTTTGTAGTTGGGGGCTCCTCCATTTCGTATAGCATCCTCGAATATAAATTCCCTGCATGTCATCTCGATAAATCTCATTAGTTCTCTAATTGCGAGGTCATTATCACCAAAACCCACAATTAAGGCTTGATTGCACTTTCAACTACACTAGCACCTATTGGGACTCTCTAAGGAGTCTTGTCCCATATACTATACGGGTTCCTCCCAACATTGCCTCTCAGCTATTAGGTCATTGTCGATATAACATGACCTAATAGATGCTCATACTAGAAGAGGCATAAATACAACTCGTGCGCGCCTCACCAAAAAAACTCCATCACAAAAAGGCCATGGAGAAAAGAGCACGCACATGACTCTAGCATATACATGTGCTAACTCCCAAGGCTTCTAGCTCCAAGTGCCTTGATGTTGATTTTTCTGATGTCTTCATATTTGGGCTTCGGCTCCTTTTGCCACTTCTATGGCATGCTTCATCGGCTTCGCACGGCGCGCAGGTCTTCACCTCTAAGACCATCTCGGTGCACAGATCTTCGTATTCGGGCCTTCTCGATGGAAGCTTCGCTTGATGATGCATCTTCCTTTTGGAAATGGATGTAGTTGTCGTGGTTGAAGTAGTCGATGTAGTCGTGGCCAAAGGATGTTGTGAGGCCCCCAAATCTTCTCTCACAAGTGTCGGGCAAAAAACTTCACCCTCCAGAGTGGCCGGTCCTCTGGTGTGCTCCCCTAGCCCCTCTTGGCTAGCGCTCATGACCGAATCCTTAGTTATGCTTGGTGTAGTCAATGTAGTCATAGTAGTCATAGTAGCAGAAGTAGATGTTGAAGCCAAAGTTTTCGGTGAGCCCCTTGAGCCAAAGTGGTCGACGAAGGTGATGTAGAGCTCGGTGCCAAATGAGCTAATGTAGCCCCTTGAGCTCGACGACGAAGGCGAGTCATCATAGGCGTTGATGCCGAAGTTGTCGACAAATGCTCTCGAGTCATTGTCATGGACGAAGATGACGGCAAAGCCCCTCTTGCTGAAGTGTTGTTGAAGGTGAGTCATAGTGGTTCACCGAAGATGTTGGTGAAGCCCCTCTTGCTGAAATGTTGGTGGAAGCATGTCACTGTGATTCGTTGAAGATGTTGACGAGGACCCTCCTGCAAAGGTGTTTGGTGAAGGTGATGTTGGTGTAGACACTGAAGATGTCAGCGAAGCCCTGTGCCGACGTGTCGGTGGAGGCAAGTTGTTTCGTTTTGAGTAAAATACACCAACGACCCCTAAACTTGTCGAAGGGTGTCATCTAGTCCCCAAACTCCTAAAATGCACGTCTAGGTCCTTAAACTTGGCGCATGGTACATCACTAGAACCGTTACTGATGTGGTGGTCCACGTTAGCACAAGCAATGCCAGATCAATCCCTAAACTTGACAGAGTGTGTCATCTAGGTCCCTAAACTTTCAAAAAGCACAACCATATACATGAACTAGGCCCACGCTGCATCACAAGTCCAGTATCTGTATTCATTTTAGTGTCAACATGGATATTCGTATTCATAATCGATTTTAATGTGAATACTAAGTGGATGTATCCATATTTGTTTTCTATAATTTTTCAATATCTGATTCCACATTCATATTCCAAAAAATGTCAAATATCCGACATTAGTTGTATCAGGAAATAACATAGGATTTTTAATTATTCATATATTGGTGAAATTATTTTATATCAACTTTAATATAACAAAAAATGCATCATTTAAACTATTTAAAACTCATCTATGTGGCTAATAACATTATATAATAATATTATTAATAATGATAGAAAGGTTAGTTTTAATATGACTAATCATATTATTTTAAGTACTTTATTGTTCATGTATACTGAAGAATATTTGATCATGTTAGTCTAACTTAATTTTTCGGCCCTCCGTCCGTATTATCTGTTCCCGTATTTCCATATATCCTTGACCGTTTTCAATTCCATTTTTTTTCGAACCTGATCCTATTTTCGCTAAAAATATAGAAACTAAAATGGAAGAGGAGTTTCTCCATCCGTTTTCATGCTAGGGCACTGGGACTGGGTATAAAGTGTCCCTACTCTACCCGTAGCATTTGGGAAGGGTACGGATTGCCCATTTAGTCAGGGTATTAGTAATTGCACTGACATATCTGAGAACCAGTTGGTTCCAGTTGAGAATCAGTTCTCTAGTACTAATTAATAACCTAAAGCAAGTCCAGTTGGTTCCAATTATTCAGAGAACCAGGCTACCGGGCAATGCTTTCCCAGCTTGAGTCCGACCAACATATCTGAGAACTGACATCCACCAGCTGATATATATATATATACACATGTAAACTACAGACAACAGAGCAACCCAACATTTTCCATTGCATGCTACAGCCTAGAGAACTACTACTCCTGTATACTCTTTATTGTATTCTCTTCTTTCAGACATCAGGGCGCAATACAAGGATGATAGAAGAGTAGCTGAGCATAGGGTAGAGATTGGAGTTGAGGAAATGAGAGAACTGGTAGACGGTGACAGCACGGTCTGGTAGGCCGTCGGTGAGGAAGTCATACGGTGCTTCCTTGCCTGTGTCCACCACCGGCTCCCATCGGAACCCAGGGCGCTCTGGAAGCCCGACGACCACCGGCAGGTGGCTGGTGTTGAAGGCCACGTAGATCTCGCCTTTGGTTTCATCCTTCTGCAGCAACAGATACATAAGAAATCATCAGTACTTTTTAGATGTCCCTTTGATGTACTTAATGGTAGAAAAAGGTTTTTGTAATGACTATGGTGATGAGGTGGTACGTGTTATGTCTGTACCATGGTGAAGGCAACAAATCGGCTTGCCTCCGACCAGTCAGGCTTCCCTGGCTGATGACCGTGCCATTGCAACCGTTCTGAAGTCGGGAAGTCCTCAAGGCCAAGGGATTCACATTCCCTGTATTGCACATCAAAAGAACACAAATAGGCAATACGAACAATGTAAACTGTACAGGATCTCACCCATTAGTGAACAGACGAACCATCATTGGTTCCACACAGAAAAAATTTGGTGGGAAGAGTATTTACTTGCGGAATTTGGTCATGAGGCGGCAGAATCTGTACAAATCAGAGGATTGTTCTTCCTTCTTATCCCAACGGAAATAATTGACCTGCACAACAAAAATAAAAAGCTGGAAGATTACAAGAATGTCAAGGAAATTGATTAGAATAATATGTATGATGGCATTGCACTGACATAGTGGTCATGGCAGTATGTATTGTTGTTCCCTCCCTTTGTGTGACCATATTCATCGCCCATGTAGAACATTGGAACTCCCTAAAAATTTAGAAAATGAAAACAATTGACAAGATAGTACCAAATCACTACAAAAAAATAAAGTGACTTCAGCTCCCCTTTAACCTTACCCCAATATTAGGATGCAGGGAAAAACTGAAACCTTGTCAGATAAATGATGTCTACGGTAATTTCTGTTTAAATAACTATGTTTCCCATGTACAAAGACAGCTCGTTGGATATTCAATGCAGCATGGCATAATCTTTTGGAAAACACGGATCCTCACACAACCTAGTAAGTAGTAACCCTCATCAAGTGACTAAACTCAAGGACTGAACCAATGATGCATATTCCAGCATACCACTGACTGCAAATGCAATCTTGAGTTCTACCCTGAACAAATAGGGACCTGCACAACCCATAAAAACTTAAAAGATCAGACACTAATTCTTACCTGAGAAACCATAAGACAAACAAAGAAATTGCGCATTTGCCTCTTCCTTAATCTTCGGACTGACAAACTTGCAAATTCTCCTTCCTGCATTGTTCAAATGAAACTGTAAAGTGTGCTACACTATAAAGATGATTCTGTATATACTTGCCACATAAATTTAGCTGGAAATGCACGTGTACAAACTATATAGCCTGTGGTAGGTGAAACCAGTTTGGTACTCATGACTAGAAAACCATCACAAGGTCATTTGACAGACATTTGACTAACATAAACAAGCTACAAGAGATAAAAGCATGAGATTTCGAATTACCTCCCCACAATTCCAGCTAAGATTATGATTTTCCCCATCTCTGTTGTCCTCACCATTTGACAAGTTGTACTTGTTATTGTATGTGACCAAATCAGCCAGTGTAAATCCATCGTGGGCACATACAAAGTTGACACTGTGCCAAGGCTTCCTCCCCCCTTCCTGATAATAAAAGGCATGCACTTATCAATACCAATATATCTGTAGACAAACACTAAGCCACTTAATTGCATACAATACATGCAGTGCTTCCAAGAAGGGTGAAAATTAAAGGAAACTTGTAGTAACAAAGCAAAGTATTCAGCAGTTCATTATTAATGTTTTCATGAAGTATACATGAAGATAGTATTTATTCATGTGGCTTCTTCTCATCCATGAAAATACAAATATAGTAGGAGTTTTCAATGGCTTGCAAAGGTCCATTACTTGCAGACTGGATCCTAAAGGTTATACTGCTACATAGAATGTGGAACTTGTGTTAAACTTCTAGGTTGAAATATATACTATATTGTCATATTATGTTATTTCTGTTTACCTGTATCACTATCACCACCCAGTTCTTTCAAAAGTTTCTGTTCAGGACATGTAGCACCATGCTCATTGATGGGTACTTATGCTACACACCTGGTATAACTGTGGACTTCCGCATAGGCATTCAGCAAAAGCACCAGCAAATCCATCTGTGCCCTTGATGAACTGACGCACGGTATCGCGATACTGAGAAAACAACATAACAACTAAACGAGTCAGTACTTTGGTGAAACAACTATAGAGAACTAATAAATTTGGAAGATGTCGGTTTAGCTGAAGAAGGTTGCAAAAGATCAGATAAAGACCAAAGATGCACTTACCTTATGTTGTCAGTGAGGCTATTGTCCAAAATGTATATCTCAGCAATCATTCTTGTGTTTATACTTTTAAAATTCTTTTCATCATAGATTATAGTCCAACAAATGTAGAGTTGTTTGTGTTTTCTGTCTAGCTGGGATTCTCTGCTCAACCCACATAAAAATGGTTGGGCTCTGAAGTCCTAAGTGTTGACCTTTCTGAACCCAGCTTCTCTAGAGTAAAAAACAGAATTATGAGATCCAAGTATCCGAGGCTCAGGTTCATTGGACCCAGCTTCAGGAGCTTGAAAACTGGAACTGGAACTTGCCCAAAACAGCCCTCAGAGTCTGTTTGATAGTTGGGCCTGAACGTAGATTCTGGTTCTATCCATAATTCCAAACTGTATCGGTGTACCCAATTACCAGACTAAATTACTGATTTGCCTCTAGAAGAAACTAACTTTAGGCTTTAATAGTATTAGATGCCTGCAACATTTCACGGGTAGCATAGAAGCACTCCTCTATTTAAATCTCTGTTGAAACTTACATTCAGTATTTGACAAGGCTCCATTTGTTATTTAGCAAGTACCAAGTAGCAAAGAGACTTTCAAGTCACTGAAAGTATAAAGTTCTTACCTTTCCATTCCACTCTGACCAAACGTTCCAGTGTGGAAATTGACCTACTTGATAGAGGCCTCCTGCATCCCATGCTTCAGCAATGAGCTATAATTGTAATGGAGGAAGTAGTGAGAACAAGAACCAAGAAACTATAATATGTTGAGGCTGTCGATTATTATATATACTATTCTGCATATTTAACAGCCAATCAGGTTCATATATTACCCAAAAGCATCAAGCAGAAGGTAACTGTGATTAGTTACATAGCATGTGTACACATATCCAAAACCATAAAATGGGTTTGAATCTTCAGTGGTTGCAGGTGACAAAACATAAGTATAAAATATAACAGCTACCTTGACATCTCCAAGAATTGGGTCATTGCTAATCATGTCAACAAGTGGTGGGGCAACAAGAGGTGTCCCTGTTGTAATCATGTCACCTTCCATTGGACTTCCATACACGTTAACTGGATCCCATAGACTGGTAAAGGAAAGGTTAGCTTAAGAAATGTCTAAAAAGACAAAATACGGAGAAAATCAGAATAACATTTTACCTGCATCCTCTGGTCATTATAGATGCAAGGTCAAAACGAAAACCATCAACATGCATTTCTGTTACCCAGTATCTGCAATATCAAACTCAGTTAATAGTGCATAAACAATTTGTCTTCACAAATGAGAGCGAATAGGTCTCGGGAATTGATTGATAGATTAGCAACAGTACAGGGTACAATATATAGGCAAGGATCAATAGGGTTTATAGAAACACCCAATCAACGGTGATCCTTGCCTTATCAATGTAATCTATCTATCTTAACCCCTAAGGCAGCCAGCCTAACAGGCTAGGCACCAGGCCCAAGGCCAGCCCATTAGGGCGCCTATTCTAACACGCCCCCGCAGTCGAATCGTCAGCCACTCTGCACGTTTAGACTGGACCTAAACTCCGTGAAAACTGAAGTAGGCAGCCCTTTGGTGAAGATATCTGCATATTGCGAAGAGGTGGGAACATGCAGAACACGAAGATCACCAACGGCGACTCGCTCCCGGACGAAGTGAAGATCGATCTCAATGTGCTTGGTGCACTGATGCTGAACCGGGTTGGAGATCATGTAGACGGCACTGATGTTGTCACAATACACCAGTGTGGCGCGGAAAACTGTAGAGTCTTGGTAGGCAGTATGTTGAGCAGAACAGTGGCTGTAGAGAGGGCCTCTACCCAGTAGGATGGAGGCATGGACACCTGAAAGAGCAGTGAGCGAACAACATTATTGATGGAGCGAATAATGCGTTCAGCTTTACCGTTTTGAGACGATGTGTAGGGACAAGACATGCGAAGGTGAATGCCCTGAGCGAGGAAAAACTGACG
Organism: Miscanthus lutarioriparius; assembly: GCA_904845875.1. Taxonomy (NCBI): domain Eukaryota; kingdom Viridiplantae; phylum Streptophyta; class Magnoliopsida; order Poales; family Poaceae; genus Miscanthus; species Miscanthus lutarioriparius. The sequence continues at coordinate 95,137,262 of CAJGYO010000007.1, forward strand.
GGAGCTAGAGTTGTCAAACTCTTTCCCGTTGTCGCACTGAACAGCCTTGACCCGGGCGCCAAACTGGGTGGAGGCGTGAGCGATGAAGTGAGCAAGCGTGCTGAAAGTGTCAGATTTAAGCCGCAAAGGAAACATCCACAAATAATGAGTGCAATCATCAAGTATGACCAAGTAGTATTTATAACCAGAAATGCTGACAACTGGAGAGGTCCATAAATCACAATGTATAAGATCAAACTTGCTAGACGCACGGGAGGTGGACTCATGAAAGGGCAAACGAACATGACGCCCTAACTGACAAGTATGACATAACTCTGAGCAATCCTGAATATGATAGGAGACACTAGACGCGAGCTTCGACAACGCCTCATGACCGGGGTGGCCAAGACGCCGATGCCACAGCGGGGAGGAAGCCTGGGCGACAAGGGAGTGTGCTGGGGGTAGGCGCAGAGGGTATAGCAGCCCAGAGCTATTGCACCTGACGATCTCGGTCCGAGATGGAAGAACCTTCACAGAACAACCAGCGGGGTCAAACTCAACAGAACAATTATTGTCGGTAGTAAATTGACGAACAGAGATAAGATTCTTAATAATTTGTGGCGACACAAGGACATTATTAAGACGTAAATTACGAGACAACTCTGTAGAGCCAGTGGCAGTGACAGGAAGAAGAGAGCCATTACCGACAACAATGGATGAAGGAGTAGGGTACCGCGGGAGAAGAACATGTGAAAGAGAGAAGGACTGAGATGTCATATGTGAAGTAGCACCTGAGTCGAAGTACCACTCGTTGGACGTAGGAGGGGTCAGCGACGTTGTGCTGAAGGCGGAGGCGAGGGCCGTCGGGTCCCAAGAGGGGAGGCCGGCCACCGGGTTGTAATACCCGGGGGCGACCCACTGTCCAGTGCCATCAGGAGCAGGGAGGGCAGCGGCCTGCTGGTGGACAGCAAGGGCGTGCTGCTGCTGTTGGGCGAGGAAGGCCATTCTTCGCGCGTGATGTTGTGCTCTTTGTTGTGCTCGCCTTTGCGCTGCGTGAGAGGCATCGATGGGTGCCGGCGGTGGACGAGGTCCCCCTGGCCACATCTGAATGGTTCCGATCCAAGGGTTGTAGACGCTGGGCCATGGCATGCCGCCGCCGGGCCGCCCGCTGCTGCTGCCAGGCGCGCCACCGATGGGGCGTGACCCCGTCCAGAGGGCCACCGCCCCAAGCTGTGTTTTGCCGCCACCGCCGCGCTTGCTGCAACGGTTGTTAGGTGGCTTGGGGTGCCCACCAGCACCCGTGCCGGAGGATGTAGGGGCAGGGCTGGGAGTGGTGGAGGCGGCGAGCGCAGTGGCAGGTGCGTCCTTGCGGGTCTCCATGGTGAGTTCCTCGAGGATGAGGTCGTCACGAGCCTCCAGGAAGGTGGGGAACGGTCGAGCTCGACGAAGGAGCGTCCCAACGTGGCTGAAGCGCTCGTTGAGGCCGCGGATCACGTTGAGGACGAGCGTGCAATCGGTGACGACCTCGCCAAGGGCCGTGAGATCATCGGGCATCTTTTTCAGCTTGCGGCAGTAGTCGGTGACGGAGAGGTCGCCCTGGACGAAGCTGCGAAACCGTGTCTCGAGGTGGATGGAGCGAGCCTCGCGGTTGCCAAGGAACTGCGACTCGACGGCGAGCCAGGCATGCCGAGCGGTGGAGCCCTGGGCGGAGATGATCTCACCAAGGTCGTCGGTGAGCGTGGCGACGATCCTGGACTTGACGACGCAGTCCATCCGGGCCCAATCAGGAGGAATTGGGGCTGGAGGTTCCTCTCGAACGTGATCCTGGAGGGAGAACTTGCCGAGGATGAGAAGAAACTGATCACGCCAGCGGTTGAAGTTACCGGAATCGACGTCGAGGATGGTGGTGACGTGGTTCCGGATGTTGCTGACCGCAACAGCCTGAGCATGGAGCTGCAGAAGGGCAACGGCCTCGTGATGCAGCATGGCAGCCCGAAGATCGGGTGGCGGCGCTGAAGTGCCTCCAGGTGCGGCGCCAGAGGGTTCCGGAGCAACGGCGGCAGCAGCGGCCGCCCGCTCCTTGGCAGCGCGCACCAGTGCCTCGCTAGCGCGTTGGGCGGCGGCGTCGCGTTCCTTAGCCGCGGCTGTGGCCTCCATCTCGGCCTGTAGGGCGCGTGCTAGGGCAGCATCACGCGTAGCCTGACGCTCGCGCTCGAGACGCTGAGCAGCGGCGGCAGCCTCGTTGGCCTTCTCCGCGGCGAGGCATTGGGCGACGGCGTCTTCCTGGATGGTGGCAGAGGAGGCGGCCAAATCGTCCCCAGCCCTAGGGGTTGCTGGAGGGGTGGAGGGCATGGTGGCGCAGCACGGTGGGTACCGGCGCGCGGAGGGGCGCAGCGCGGCGAGGGGCCGGCGCGCGTGGAGTGGGCAGCGGAAGAGGAGACCTAAACCTAGGCGGCTGATACCATGAGAGCGAATAGGTCTCGGGAATTGATTGATAGATTAGCAACAGTACAGGGTACAATATATAGGCAAGGATCAATAGGGTTTATAGAAACACCCAATCAACGGCGATCCTTGCCTTATCAATGTAATCTATCTATCTTAACCCCTAAGGCAGCCAGCCTAACAGGCTAGGCGCCAGCCAGGCCCAAGGCCAGCCCATTAGGGCGCCTATTCTAACAACAAATATATAGCCTAAACACCGATAGTCAATGACAAAATATCAATTAAACATAACTTGTTTCTCTGTTTTGTTGGAATACAAGAAATTCAAAATGCTTATATATTCAGGCAGCAAAGCATCAGCATTGCTATCTATCCCTCAAAAGCTTGCATCATCCATAGAATGACAAGCGGCAGAAGGAAATTAGGAGCAATTTTAATAAAAGTTATATACAGATTTGTACCTCAAGCAATCCACTATAAATTCACGGACTACAGGATGGTTACAATTGAAGGTATTTCCACAACCAGAATAATTATAGAACTCTCCCTGCACAAATAAATGCCCTTCAAATAGCTTGTTATATAGACGTGAATCTATGAAACAGAATACATAACAAAATTATACTTTGTGGACCAGGAAAGAACAATTGCAAGATGAACAACGTATCTCACCTTAGGTGCAAGCATGTAGTATGTACTATTATCTATCCCCCTAAAGGATAATATTGGGCCTTTCTCATTACCTTCAGCTGTATGATTGAAGACAACATCCATGATCACCTAACAGTGACATATCTTCATGTCAAAAATGATATAAGATAAGGAAGCTGTTATTTCAGTTAGCATTAAGCCATTAGCTTAAATCGGCCTGGTTACCTCAATTCCCCGTTTGTGGGCCTCCCTTACAAAAGTTTTAAATTCATTTATGGCACCGCGTCCAGATTCTCTTATGCCACTTGATGAATATCTTGCTATTGGTGAGAAAAAATTTATTGTGGAATATCCCCAGAAGTTCATCCTAGCACATGGATGAGCAATATGAAACAATGTCACAGTATAAGCCAGTTGTGATCATGCTATAAGAGTAAGGCACAAAATTAGAGACCACACTAGTAAATCTGGAAATGGGGGAAATAGCATGGAAAATAGAACTGAAAAGGTCATATATGATCATGCTGAATGAAACAAAAAGATATCAATTCCAGAGTCCTAAAAAACTAATGGCATCTATATACTGTAATCCAAGTCCACATACTTGAAAGAGGAGCTGAAGTACTCTAGCTCGTTGAACTCATGGCAGGGCATTAACTCTATACAATTGACTCCAAGTTCCTGCAAAGGGAGTTTATGCAGGTCATACAAAGAGTTTAGTCATAAACACATGCCAAAAAGTCTAAAATGGCCAATACTGAGCTGACGAGTTTACTGAGCAAAAACAATTATGTAATATAGATGCTTAGTCAATTCAGCAATATATACAGCACAAAGTAAAATATGTGTTTATGCCTATGAACTAATAGACATAGAGCAGCATTACTTGGCAGAAATGCAAATTCTAAACAAATGCATGAGAACACTTTCTCAGGCTTATAAGTAGTCTGTTCACAACAGTACCTTTAGATGGTCAAACTTTGACACAGCACCAATGTAAGTTCCTGGGTGTTTTGTGTTGCTTGAATCATGCTTTGTGAACCCACGCAAATGCATTTCATAGATGACAAGGTCCTTCTGATGATACCCCAGGGGTAGGTCGCCTTGCCAGTTAAACTGCAAATGCAAACCCTTACCATATGAAATGAAATAAAAAAGAAGACAACAAGAATACAAGTAAAGGTAATTTCACTTCATTTTAACTTGCAACAAGAAACTAAGTAACACAATCAATGATCCTAACCTACATTTGACAGTTCTAGTGCTTCTAGTCAGTTCATCAGACTTTTCACAATCATCAATGACCAAATATATGCTTTGATTGCTTTAATTGTTTAATCATGACTGGGTCAAACATGGGAAAATAAAACTGGAAGAGAAGGAAACAGGCATGAAAGAAAACAGGAAACTAGTGTGAGAGTGGTTCTGGCTTACCGTACTATACGGAAGAGGGATCATACCAGCCATTTGAGGCCAGCAATTATCACCAGGCGCAGGCACACCATATTCACCTCGGCTTACCACTGCCTAGAGAAACAAGAAGAAGAAGAAGAAGAAGAAGAAGAAGAAGAAGAAGAAACTAAAACATGAGCAAAAACCCAGCAATCAATTTCTGAGTGTATCACACTCACACGCATAGCCAAGTAAAAGCTAATAGCTCGTCACCTTGGCGTACGGATCCACCACGACGTTGGACACATCATAGTACTGGCCGCGCTCAGGGGCAAACACGCCATCGAACCTGTATCCGTAGAGCATGTCGTGCAGTTGGTCCCCATGGATAAACACGTGCCACACGTTTCCCGTGCAGTTGAGCAGGGGATCAAGGGGCACCTCCTCAGTCACCGTATCCTGCATCATACCAGCAATACACAGAACTCAATTCATTTCATCATCGGAGTAAGCTATGAACCCAAAACAAATCCCGATAAAAAAAACAAATTCGCGAACAAATTAGCGTACAGCATCGGAGTAGTAAGCTATGAAACCGACACAGGAGGCTTTTTTCTTTCATTCAAATTCAAAAAGAAAAAAAACGACACAGAAGGATAGCAGCACGCGTTGCAGAAATTGCATTCAGCAGAGAGTGGGGGAAGCTCACCGCCTTGAGGTCGTCCGGGGTGAAGAGGCACAGCGACGCGGCGGAGGCGCCGCTGGAGTAGACGGCGAAGTTGACCCCGCCGTGGAGCGCGGTGGCCCCCAGCGGCGCGGGCATTCCCGCGAGCACCCTGCACGCGCCGCCCAGCGCGTACCTCTCCTCCACCACCACTTCCTCCTCGCCGTCATCCTGCTCCGCCTGCACCGCCGTGGCCACGGGCCGCGCCGCGGTGGCGCGGAGCCGCCCCCGCCCTGCTCCCGCTCCCGCCGCATTGGGCCGCGCCCGCACGCCGGCGCGCCACCGGCCCGCGGGCATGGCGAGCAGCGGGCGCGGCGACGAGACGCAGGGGAGCTGCGCCATGCGGAGAGAGGAGGAAGGGGAGGGAGCCCAGTTCGCTGGGCCGATCAAGTGCGTCGGAATGGGAGGGGGAGTGAGTGAGGTGTGACGAGACGAGGCAAGGCGGAGGGGGAGGGGGCTCGACTCGGCTCCCGTGCGCGACGGTGTGAGGAGGCGTCCTCGTCACGCGCGCCGCGTGCGGCGGCCGCCCGCTGAGTCCCTGACAGAGTGGGGTCAGAGCCGTACCGTTTATCAGCCACCGTCCACTCGGCTCGTGTCGTTAGCGTGAGGCTGGGCCCCACGGACGTGGGATTTTTTTGTGGGGCCGCATACTGGCAAACAAGATCTATTTGGCGCTTTTGAGGCACTATTTCATTTTCATTTATACTCTTATATAGTCCAAAAAGAGAAGAAATAACCGTCTATTTTGTGGGGCCGTTTTCTATATATATATATAAAAGAAAGCCAATGTGAAGTTTCTTAAAAAATGAGGTATATGTATTATTATATATATAAATACGTGGAGATAATAACACAAGTTTGTTTAGTTTGCATGGTGTAGGCGGATCGCAGAGGGGTTAATTAACACAAAACAAAGCCCCTTTTAGCATTTTTGTTATGGCGCGCAAGTTTCTTTTATTGGTTATGGTCCAGTAAAGTAACCAAAAAAAGGCATATTGGATGTGATGTTGAAAGTTGAAGATGACGTGTAAGAGCAACGAACTGTACAAGGTAGGAGTCACTAAACTTCATTTTAGCTCTGGATCTATCCTGACGGTCTGTTTATTTGGGTAGCTCTGTTCTACGAGCCCTCTCACTCGGTGTGTCTGCGTGTGTCGGCAGCGAGGGGTGGGCCCCGTGGACATGGGGCTTTTTGTGGGGCCATGAGCTGGGCGGACAAGGTATATTTGACGCTTTTTAGGTAGGCATAATAGCCATTTTTGTTTCTTAACTATTACTCGAAGCTTAATTTTATCCCTAAATTTTTAAAACAGTTATTTAGGTCCTCAAATTTTAGTTTTAGATCAATTTTATCCTACGACTATGAAGATGATCGTTTTAGTCCTCAAACTTTGCATTTTGGGGTCAATTTCATCCATAAACTATCAAAGTGCGTTTAACTTTTATTTTCAACTCAATTTTATCTATTCAAAAAGATAACCTTATATTTTAGGCATAATTTCATCCATAAATTATCAAAATTATAGATCTGCTATTATTTCAATATATCCATGTATTCTTAATGAATAAATAGTATTCGATGCAACTGTAATTGCTCACGTAATATCATTTAGTCGGATATATATAAATGGTACCATTATAAGGTAACACTAAAAATAATAGCTTGAAATTATTAATGACCACGAATGAGTTTTTGGATGAATATTATTTTTCTATCTCCATCGCTGATGGTGTTCGAACTAACCAGGTGCAACAATACAGCGTTCCACGTAGAACGTAGACAACGTTGTGTTGAAAATAAAAGTTTAAAGAACAAAATATACTTTGACAGTTTATAAATGAAATCAGGCCCAAAATACAAAGTTCAAGGACTAAAACGATCATATTCATAGTTTTAGGATGAAATGGAGCCTCAAAGTAGAGTTTGAGGACTAAAACGACCGTTTTAAAAGTTCAAGGACGGAACTGAGGTTCGAGAAATAGTTGAGGGACCAAAATAACTATTTTGCCTTTCAGGTACTTTCATTTCAATAGGAGTATCCGACTATTATGGAGTATGTCCTACAGAAATAAAAATGAAAACAAATATATATCTATTTCTATTTTTGCGGCAACATCCCTTTTGCAGATGATGAACATATTTTGGTAAAAGAAACGTCATATAAAGGGTGACATTTGATTTCTCTCTTTACAATTATTGTAAACTCCTAAGGAATATAAACTTTGAATACGGATCTATTCATACACACAATTTTGTTTTATTTATATATTGTATTATATATAGGAAGTGTCTAGTTATCTGTCGATAGATTTTATATGGTTAAATCTGTCAGATTTTTTATAAATGCTACCCAGGAGACAGTTGCAGCATAAATTTTAAAGCACAATCAAACGCTTAAGAATATGACCGATTTAGTAACAAAAAAATCCGTGTTATAAATAGCAAAAGTCTTTATATATATATATATATATATATATATATACATATACATATATATATATATATATATATATATATACGTCGGATACCATAAAAGGGATACCCTAAGCAAGAACCGAAAAGAGTCCTGAGGCCTCGCTTTATCAATGCCAAAGGACGATCACAGGGCCTCAGCCGATTCTCCGACTTGCCCGAGGCCCACGTCGCAACGACTCCCCGCAAGGCCTCGGACGGGTTACCGATTTTTCGATTCGCCCGAGGCCGGCTCGGCAACAATCTCGTCGCCTCCGTCTCGATCGACTTCTCTGACAAAACGTCGCGTCCGGGCTTAATCGCGCCTAACCACTCCAAAGAACGTCGATCGCACGTCGGCCAGATATCAGCAGAGTGACCGACGGACGGGAGATGTGGATCGAGCGAGGATTACTCGCCACTATGCTCAAAGATCGCACCCATGATCGGGGGCCGTACTATGCTATGCTACCTAATACCTGCTCCAGGAACAGCGCGGCGTGGGGAGTCCAGTCCGGGTCACTATAGCCTCGGAATCAGTGTATAGGACCGACTGCTCCCTCCAAGCCTCGGCAATCCACTCAGGGGCTTGGCAGCCTCGAATTCACGCCGCACGAGCCCCCATGACGGCTCGGCCTCCGCCAAATCGAGCCTCGGCTCTTTACACCATCAACGCGACAACACGACCAAAGACGTCGTCGGCCATGCCCTGCGTCAAGCTATCACTGGAGCGCCCACGTCGTACAAGATCAGGTGTGACCGGCGCGTTGCTCCAGTACATCAAGGATAAGACCACTTTGTTGACCATGCCGCCACAGTAGCAAGCTACATGACTCAGACATGCCACCTCCGCTCGCCGCATAGTGAACACATGTATCACCCCGGTCCCTCCTTCAACTATAAAAGGAGTGACCGGGGCCGTTTCTAGGGGGCGGACGCTCACGCCCACATGCACACACAGGCCCACAACGGGAAAAAGATAGACGAACATTCGCATAAGCTCTCGTAGACTCAGACACGCTCCCCCGCTGCCTGAGAGCAATGTCTCAAGCAGCCCGCACCGCTCCGCGCAGAGACCTGGGACCAGCTCCCTCTCTCGCCCAGCTTGTAACTCCTACTACAAGTACCTCGGTGCAAGGAATACAAGATCGATCTCTCAGACTGGACGTAGGGCTTCGATTACCTGAACCAGTATAAACCTTGTGTCTCTTTGCATCACCATCCGGGATTAGGGGCACGTAGTTCAAATTCACTGGTTGGTTGAGGACCCTCCGGTCCGAAACACCGACAATATATTTATATACACACACACACATACTAGGTAAATGCCCGTGTGTTGCAACACACGATAACATATGTATAAGCATGTGTTATATTGTTATCTAAAATAGATACCGCAGTCATAATGTTACAATCAATATTACATAAGTCTTTACGAAAGATAGATAGCTAAAATATAACTCTAAATTTGAATGCAAAACTAAAACATCAACTTCAATTGTCGTATCACTTCATGACTACGATACGCGAAAGATAAGTTTGCACTTCTTTAGGAATCAAGTGCTACGGAAAGATAATCATAACAAGTTTGTGTTTCACAATACATGTTTTAGAATCTATTCTACAATTAAGAATCTAATCTCTCAATAGTTCGACTAAGAGGACGTGCTTTGCACTAATACCAAGCTGCAGTTGGTCACCAATCAATGATGATTCAGAAGATTTTTTAGTCCAAAATGTGGCGTCTGACTTCTTGTAGCTGAAACATGCAGATGGCTGAAGCTATAGTTAAAAGTATCCTGCATAGAAGTTGTTTGTTAATTTTTAAAGTTAAAGTACCATTTGATATTTAAAAAAATATGTATCGACGTGTGATGCATTACCTCTTTTATGGAGTTATATCCTCTTTATATACGATATTCTTTGTGAATATATCCTTTGTCGCTTTCTTCTTAGGTTTAGGAGGGTTAGGGGCAGAGAATCGAACTTCCTTGTCTTTGAAACAAAGTATTCTAAAAGGTTATCATCCAAAGGAAGCTTTATTTGCTTATGCAATAAATAATCATACCTCTTTTCAGTCTTCTTGGCAGTAAATAAAACCTCATAAAATCGAATACTTTAGATTCATTCTAAAATTCAGAAGCTTTGATGGCCTTTCTATTTGATTCTATTCAATAAGTTTGATGAGCAGAAAAAATGGGGTACTCGCCTTCTATTCTTTGTCGAAGCAAAGCATAACCTAAGTTCTTTGACTAACCCCTCTTCGTTTGTGATCTGTGATAGTGATGCACATAAATGGCATCAGGATTTGATTGTTGTTTTTTTTTGTGGTTTGTCCGATTTTCCTTGAAAGAAAAAAATACCGTAGATCTTGGAGCGCTGGGGTGCACGCAATCGGGCACAACCACGTCCTGCCGGTGGACGTTAATATTTCCCTTATTGTTGATTTTTTTCCATGATCTGTGCTTTCTGGATTTGCCGAAAAGATAAGAATACCGCGGCTGCATGTTGGAGCGGGGTGCACCTGCATGCATCCATGCATGGAAAGACCCGAAGGAACCTGTGAGGGAGGAGCGCGGGATAGAGCCGGGCAGAGCAGCCATGCAGGGTTGGGGGAATTTCCTTTTCTGTGTCGGGTAATCATGGATCGCAAGAAGATTTTTGTCCTGCCGGGTAGACGTTGACAATCCGTATGTTTTAGTTGTAGAGATAGAGATAGAGATATATGTCCGGATGGGTTAAAATAAAGGGATTTGCTGGCACCAGTAAGCTACCGTGTAAACAAAGTGCCGAAAGGGCTTGGCGGTGCAATGCAACCGCCGGTAGCGAAACGTGCCGAAAGGGCCACGGCGTCGCTAGCAGCTCGCTCGATCCCCGACGTTTCCCGCACCGGCCACGCGCGCGCGCGTGCATCCTATTCGCTGACGTCCGAGCTGGCTAGCTCCAAAGTGTGATGAAAAAAACGTGAGCGCGGGGCGAAAGGCACCCACGGAGGTAGAGAGACGGACACCAGGCAGTTACGGAGACGGAGCCCACCACCACGGAGGAGGTGGGGATCTGTTATGATCAAGGATAGTGGCCCCGTTCGTTTCGCTGAAAAAATAAACCGAAATACTGTTTCAGCTGATTTGTTGTGAGAGAAAAATACTGTTCCGACTGAAAAAATAAGTTAAAAAGTACGGATCATAAGACAAACGAACAGGGCCAGTAGGAAATCTAGGATAGTAGCATACAGAATTCAGGGTAGCAGCAATGGATTGGAGTGGAGGAAGGGAAAGCAAAGCACGAGGAAGGGGATCGGAAGAGTGCTTGCAAAAGAAGGCAAGTGGTTTACAATTTGCATCAATCAATGATTCTTCTCTCTCTCTCTCTATATATATATATATATATATATATATATATATATATATATATATATATATATATATATATATATATATACGAGCTTTGCTGCTCGATTACGCCGTCTTTCAGTCTGGGCCAAACACCCGCACGTTCTGAGTTGTCGACCTGGTGGACCTTCGCGGTAACGGGCCGGCTTCAGAGCTTGCTTCAGCAACTCGTGTTGTCGGACCCTGAACAGTGGTCGGCACCGTAACAGGATCGTGTCGCGTGCATTGCATATTTGCATGGCCTTGTGGAGCTGACGGATGAGGAGAAGTGCGGACTTTTTCGTGTGATGAAAAAAACTCGCATATTTTGGTCTGCTGCTGCTGCTTGGATGGGCCTAATTTGATACGCTGATGCGGGAGCGTTCGTCTGGTGGGTCGGCCGCTACGGGCCTGGATCGCTTTTGTTTCTTCGAGATGGGCCTGTTGCCGGTTCGCCTCGTCGAACCCTGGCAGGCAGGCAGGCCTCGATGTAGTCGTCGTGTGAGTGAGGGAAAAGCCCTCCTCTGTGCGAGTTGGCATTTTGCCGTACTGTACACTACACTGCTCCGCACGGGCTGGCCGGCCTCGTTGCCACACAACTGTAGATGGCGAACGGGGACTGATGATCCATCGACGGACACGGACGTGTCAACACAGGTGACACTCCCGATCCAAGGCGTTCGTTCGTTGGTAGCAGTAGGCACTAGCAGGCGTGGCCGGCGCCCGGCGAGCGAGGACGACGCCGACGCGGGCCTCCGAGCGCAGCCGCTCCGTATCGTTATTCCGTAGCTCTTTTAGTTTTGGAGTACTCCGAAGCTACAACTTGTGCCAAAAAAAAAAAAAAACCATCGTGCCCAACTCGCCATGCTCTCTCCTATAATCAGCATTATCCCGTCGTCTGGCAATCGTCATTGGTGACACGCCAACACGCATACCCAACTCGATCGTCAAGATTTAGTGGGGAACCGACCTGAAACTCCTATCGTAATCTGCAGACGTGTAACCATGCACAGCACGCTTGCGCGCACATTCTTTTCTCAGGAGAATGGGAAATGCATGCTGATGGGCTGCAAATGCAATGCGTCGGTACGCTGGAAATGCCCAGACATCTCCCCCTGCCCTTTCCGGCCAGGGCACCAACACCAAATCGTTGTGTCCCCTACCTACTCGACTCCTCGTCACTGAAAAAAAAAGGTTCCCTTTTAATTTCTTTCCTTGAGATCCCCTGTGCTTTCACACAAGGGTGATTTAATTATTCTAAAGACTTTGTTCATGGCTTTATTATCTACTACTGAATGTAGACTCTAAGCTGGCCAGTTTCTTCCATGCACTCATACTGATAGTGTAAGGTGATGGCAATGCAATGCAATGGTTTTGTTTGTTTCTTTTCTTATTAATTACTTTGTGTATATCTGGCCCTTATTTTATTTGGCGGTGGAGTTGGCCAGATGCTACCTATTAATTTACCTACTTTTGCTTTGCCAGAATTTTAAAAAATGACAGTAAACTAAAACTTGAATGTTTTTTTTTTAAGAAAAAGGAATATGTGTTTACGTTATTTTGCTTTCGCCATGCTAGTGACCTAGCAGTGTCGCCTTCAAAAAGGAGATTGGTTTCTATAACCGGTACAATGGTATAGTCAGTTTCTATAACTGGTCCAATGGTAGAGTAATTTAGATGTGCTGCTTACTAATTTACCTACTTTTGCTTTGCAAAAATTTGAAAATGGCAGTAAATAAACTAATTTAAAAAGTCCTTACATTTTTTTTGTTTTGCCATGCTAGTGTGGCCTTCGGAAAGGAGTTTCTCAAACAGGCCCAATGCTTACATGACTACATCCGCCATGAAAATGATGCAAGTATAGTTATGTCCTTAGTCAAATTGTTTAAAGTTCGACCCATTCTATATAAAAAAAAGGAGAATTGTGTTCTTGCCCTTGTCCAGTACTCCAATTGTGATTTTACCTCTATTTTTTTAACTTTGTGTTTTTGTCCTTGTTATTTTGAACTGAACTGTCCGTCTGCCCCTGCTTTGGATGTCCGTCAGATACCCATTGAATAGATGAATTAAAAAAATTCCAAACCTGAAAAGAAAAGTTCAAATGCCCACACTGCCCCTTATCCCTTTCTGGCTGTTTCTCGACTCCACAAGACACCGACCGCATCGGAGACGGAGGGAGCGGACGGCGCGGTTCCAGGCGGCAGAGCGTGCGGCGTGGGTGCGGCTGCTCGAAGCAGCGTCGGCATCAGGGCGGGCGGAGCAGGTGCGGCATCGGGGCGACGTGGGCGCGGAGCGGGCCGGGGCGCAGGGGCGGACGGAGCGACATCAGGGCGGGTGGAGCGGGCGGCTCCGGTGCCTGGACGCGGGTCTCCGCGGCGCCCGTCTGCGGCTCCCGACAGGTGAGCGACCGCGCCCGCCTTGAATTGAATCCTTCCTTATTCGTGCTCCCCCTTACTTCCGACGGAATCTCGATTCGTATCCTTCCGGTGCTGAATCGCTTGCTCTGCGCTACGTGGTTGGTTGATCTGCTCTGCTCCCAGTGTCCGGTTTCATGTGGCTGTCTAATTTTGCTCGATTGTGTTCTCGTCCTTTGGTTTTCTGATCCAAGGTGGCCTAGCTTCGCTATGCTTAATAATCTGCTCACGTCAGAGATTTGCTCGTTGCCGCAGGTGCGAGCATTATTGGCGGAGATCAAACAAGTGCATGTTTGATGTTCCAATTGTTGTTGTGAGCTTAAACTTCTTCACTAGTCCTTCTTCCTTAGCTATATTCATATTTCCCTCACTTAATTGGAGCTCAATGTAAATGTCTTCATTATCACCTTGCGCTGTGAAATCCTGTAAAATAGTTGCAATTGAGGAAAAGTGTTTATGATATATGATGGTGCAAACATTATGAACACAAGCGAATGTGTTTTCTGTTGTCAACTACCTCTAAGAATGATACTTTGTCCTTGTTGTGCTTATCTGGACATAAACTGTCAAGAAAATCTTTGTAATCCCCTGTCCAACGGTGGATTGACAGTTCTGTGATCCTCAGTGTAGTGTTGTCAACAACCTCAATGGTTCCGGTGACGGTATACGTGGAACCAACTACCTTTGTATTGACTGTCTTCTCTATAGAACTCTGTAAAGTTGGGCGAAGAAAGTTTGCTTTAGTACAACCAATAATTCTAGAGTAGTATAGGCATAGCTATTACATTTGTCACCTGAAAGGTCTGTAGTTTGGTTCTATACTTTTGTTAGTCTTAAATATTGACTGTGTTCATTTTGGTGCGAGATAGCCGCATGGCTCAGTTCTGCTACGTGGATGGCACCGACGACAGCTTAACGCACGGGATCTATCAAATCGACCAACATGGAAGAGCAAAGGTGGTTTCAGCAAACTCTAACCATTATCTACTGTTGGTTTTTTTTTGGCCGAGTGAGTGCATTGTTGATGGTTTGAGTTGGATAAACTAACCACATACTACTTCTGTGGTTTGTAGGCCAAATCATAGGGGTATACGACTTGTAGTTAGAATTCGATCTTTTTTCAACTTGCCAGACAATGCTCCAAAGTCATGGCAGCAGGGTAAAACTTTGCTAACTAAAGTTGTTGATGACATACATAGCTTTGGGCTGCTGCAGTTGGTTGATTTCGTAGCTGAGCATTGCATGTGGGGGTCTAAGCAATACATAACCTTATGGCGTGATTTGGAAAATGATTCATTTGAGATGAAAACTGATGAACATCTTTTAGAGTGGTTTGTACTCAATGTAGACAAGGGGGTAGCTTGCATCAATGCCCAGATAAATGATTTTGAAGGGCCACTGTAGTTTTCACCAACCAAACGTAGGTGTCATCCTAATGTGAGGAGTAGAATACACCTAATTGAGGGGAGCACAAATGAGGGAGCCACCACAAATGAGGGAGCAACAAATGATGATGATGATGAGGGGGTAGGAGATGATGATGAGGGGGTAGGAGATGAGGAGGAGGTTGGAGATGATGATAAGGGCATATTCTTTGACAGCAGCTATGAACTGATTTAGGTGCATCTTCCGACTCTGATGATGATTGCTTTGATCCAGAGTTTGATCCTAATGGTGAAATACTTGATGATGTAGATGAGTATGATGCTCCCATGTTTTCATATGATCCTAATGATCCATGCATTGATGTAAATGTGGTGTTTCTAGATGTTGATCAGTGTAAGTCTGCAGTGACACATCATGCTATCTTGCATGACCATGCTTTTAAGATTGTCAAAAAAGATCAAGAAAGATTCAGAGCCATATGCAAGAGAGTTGATAAGGGTTGTAAGTGGACTTTTTCACGTCTACAAGCAAGAAGTACGTTGGATGCAAGGTAATTTGGTCCTCTTTCCATAATGTAGTGTATTGACTTGAGATGTAATTTGCTAACAAAATGTTGGATTGTCATTATTATGTTGTAGGTGAAGACAAGTGGACCAAAGCACACTTGTGGTTCTTTCAACAAGTGTGGTCAGTCCATGGCCTCAAATATATGGGTTTGTGATAGAGTTATGGACTTACTGCGGGATGACCCTGAAATGGGTCCAAAGGAATTGCAAGATGAGTTAAGGAATAAGTACTCAGTGGATGTTCCATATGATAGAGTCTATAGAGGAAAGATGAGAGCACTTGATATCATATATGGGAAGTGGGAAGATTGTTATGACTTGATTCCTACTTATCAAGCTAAGCTTCTGAGGTCAGTGCTTGGCAGTGTGGTTGAAATGGAGACTGAGGAGCACAATGGCCATGTATGTTTCATGAGATTCTTTGTTGCTCTAAAGCCATGAATTGATGGGTTTTTACAAGGATGCAGACCATACATTGCCATGGATGCAACTCACTTGACAGGCAGGTCAAGAGGTCAGTTAGCAGCAGCTGTTGCAGTAGATGGTCACAATCGATTATTCCTAGTGGCATATGGGGTGATTGAGACCGAGTCTAAGGAAAGTTGGACTTGGTTCGTCCAAAACTTGAAAAAAGCAATTGGTACTCCTCTAGGTGTGTACATATGACTGCTATTTGCTTGTTTTCCTTCAAGTTTAAATTGTTGTTACCTAACATATGTCAATTATGTCACACAGGTTTGGTCATTAGTATAGATACAGGCAAGCGAATTGAAGTTGTTGTTGAAGATGTCTATCCAGGAATTGAGCATAGAGAGTGTATGAGGCATTTGTGGAAGAACATGAAGAAAAGTTACAGTGGCACTCTTTATGGGAAGAATATGTGGGCAGCTGCCAAGAGCTTCATAACTGACAAGTTCAACTTCTTTATGAGGAATATAGAAGAGAAGGATCCCAAGGCACTTGAATGGTTGGATGAGAACCATCCATACATATGGAGTAGAAGCAAATTCTCAGAAGATTGCAAGGTAGATTACATCAACAATAACCTTTCTGAGAGTTTCAATAGTTGGGTGTTAAAAACAAAGGAACATCAAATTGTGGAAATGCATGACAAGATAAGACAAATGATCATTGAGAAATTTGTCTTGAGATCAAAGAATGCTAGAAAGATGTCTGAAAAAATAATCCCAGATATCATCAAAGATCTGAATGCTAAATCGAAGGCCATTAAGGACCATGATGTCTTAATTTGTGGGCCTAGAAAAGCAGAAGTGACAGTCAATAGATTTAGGCATGCAGTTAACTTGGAATTAAAGACATGTACCTGTAGGGCTTGGCAAGTGACTAGAAAGCCTTGCAGCCATGCTCTAGCTTTCATTGCAAAGCTTAGTAGAGAGGTTCAAATGGATGACTTTGTCCATGAATACTTCTCTATTGAAAGGTTGAGAAAGGCATATGCAGGTACTTTCATTTCAATGACATCCAAAGATCTTTGGCCACGTGTTGACTTAGGCTATAAAATCCATAAGCCTAAATTGAGAAGGAAACCTGGGAGACCTAAAAAGTCTAGGTTCAAGGCATATGATGAGGTCAGCAGTAGCAAGAAAAGAAGATTGTGTTCTGAGTGCCATGAACTAGGGCATTTAGCCAAGACTTGCCAAGGAGGTCTCACTGCTAGTCAAAAGAGAAGGCTCAATTCTTCACAACATGGATCACAAGAGGACAACAATGACCCAATGTAAGTCATGGTTCTATTGGTGCTCACTTCTACTCATGGCATAATCTGATAATATTGAAATCATGTTTCCTCTCTTTTTAGTGCAAGTGCTACTGGGAGGGGAAGGGAGGGGAAGAGGAAGAGGAAGGGGAAGGGGAAGGGGAAGAGGAAGAGAATCACGAGAGGGCAGCAGTGAGCCAATGTAAGTCATGGTGCAGTTGCTACTATTGTGTAAGTAGAAGATTGTAGAAAGAATCTAAATTAACATGACATCAAGTGATTTGGACTCCTCTTTGATTCTATAAACTCTACTGGATTAAGTTGCATGGATCAAGATGCGGGCAGTCAGACCCCATATTAAGTACTTCTGGATTCCTTTCTCGTAAGTGAAGTAATGAACTGTGAATGCCTGTCCCATCTTCTCTCGCTCCTCGGATGTCCTGTTCTCATCCTATGCCATTCATAGCAAATTGGCCATGGGATAAATGGATCTAGGTTCAAATGAAAATGGCACAGACCTTTTGGTATTTGCAATTGTTAGTTCTGCCTGTCAACCTATCATAGTTTGCTATTCTCTACAGTAATGTAATTACACACTATCATGATCCATGCACTTATTTGTTGATGTAATCATTACTAACCAACCTGTTCAATGCTTTTCAGAGGGAGGGGAAGAGGAGGGCGAACAGGAGGAAGGCTAGCTAGTTTGTTAGGTCTTTAGGTGGTCCTTGAATGAGATGGATGTAGCTTTTGTGCACATGTTTTCATGGTGCAGACTTGTTTCTTTTGTGGACTAGGTAGCGTGCCCATGCGTTGCTACGGGATAACTAACAATTTATACTAAAAACACACGGATTGCACGATAAGATAACAATACTGTAAAAATTAAATACCAATGTTAAAGTGACATTTAATCCAAAAAGCAAAGCTTTATGAATTTAACACAGTCATGGAGTGCGTGGTGTCGCAGGCCCACAAACTCTACTTTATAGACCTTTCCGTGATGCGGCTAAGATAATGTTTTATATTGGTAGGAAGAAATCTCCGATATCCATTTCTTTCATTGTAATCCATTTATCTGGACAATGTTTGAGGTGAGGGCATGGTTATAGTTTTTAGTAGCTTTGTGATATTGTCCGAAGCTATGAGATGATTGATGTCTTGTAATGATCCTTCTAGAGATTGGGTCGAATCCAACCTAGAGCCTCGGAACCCTGCATCTTTTCCTGGACGGGCTTCACTTCGGATGCGCCGGTAGCAATATCAACGATCTCTAATCGATGGACCAAGTCGTATGGATCCCCATACAATGGCTTAGACATATAGATTTTGTTCTCCTTGTACTTGGATACACTTGTTCCACTAAAGCTTTCATTGAAATATTTAGACACGAACAGTGTCTGATCACCGATGTCCCTCACCCTAGACTACTCCGGCGTACGGTCGTGGAGGTTGCACTTCTAGATCGTGCTACTGTAGGTGAAGCTCTGTGTCTCATGGAACATGCTCACCATGGCACCCACAATGTGCAGCTCACCATTTGATTCTAGGTAGCTGCGGTGGCAGAGCCCCGTATGTGGGCAGCAGCGTCGTGGTTGGAGTAGCGCCGGCGGCGTTGCTGCTGCAAACGGAGATTTCTCCAGTGCAGTCGATTGCCAAGAACTTATCTTGGCAGTGGACGATGGACCCCACGGAGAACTCTAGTTTGGTGTCGAGCAGCGTCCATGCGCTGTCGACTCCAACCCGATAGAACGCGACCTCCGTGGAGCACCCAAGTATGGCCATGGCCATGCACTCACGGCCGGCGGTGTCAGGTGGCACCGAGAGCACGATCTCACGGAAGAACGTGTCCCTCATGTCTTCTAGCTTGATGGCTCTGCCTGCGGCATCCGTGTCCCTCGTAGCCATTGGTGGGATGGAGGACCCACCGGCCGTGGACCCTAGACACGTGTTCCAATGAGGACATAGCCGCGACGTGTTTGCCTGCTGGCGGGAGCTCAACGCAGGGGGCACGGGCACCGGCGAATGGATTCAGCAGCATCACGGACGCCGCCTCATCCATGAGCGCCAGCCACCCACACGAGGAGCCGCACGCCACCTTGCCGCGCACATCGGGCAGCGTCTTGGACAAGACCTTCTTCGGATGCAGTAGAAGCCGACGCGGTCCGAGTCGGGGTCGAATGAGAGTAGCAGGAGCGGCCCGATGGTCACAAACGAGACGGCGGTGTGCCATGGGGAGCAAGCGGATCGGAAGGACGCTGCGTCGTGGCCTGATGCGAGACGCTGCCCGATGGACTAGAGGAGATCCTCTGGCAGGCAGGATCTCTAGTCAGGGAGAGGTAGGGACCTTCTCTTGGGATTGGGAGGCTGAGCCATGGAAGACAGATGACATCAACTATGGTTCACGCAAGAAATGGTGTCTTGTGTCTACTGTCGCGATGGACCATGGATTGGGGAATGGGGATATGGGGAAAGGATTCAAAATGAACAGACCCAAGGGCAATTTCAGCGAGAAACAACAAGCGAGGCGATGGAACACGTGAGCGTGAAACCAAATGAAAGGAGGAAAAAACTATCCCTTTTGCAAATGCAAAGAGGGGAAGTAATTAAATGTAGACAGATTTGGCAAGGTTCTCAGAAATATAAAGAAGTTCCTTTTGTCTTAATTCTCTTTCCTTCTGTGTTAATTCTCTTTCTTTTGCTTGTTGGCATGTATGCTGGTGCATGCAAACATGCAATGTGTATATGGATAGCACAATAATTTTCTACTTCCTATTTTACCGTGATTCCTCTATCACATGGCAGGCAATATTCAATCAAGGAGAATGACATGATCAATCAGTAATTAAGATTAACATGTAATCAATGTGTAATCGGTTTGACCAGCATATAATACGATGTATATTTATTTATATAGTAGCGTGCCCGTGCTAACACTATGGCAACATTCGGGTGTGCAAATTAGAACCACCAAAAGATATCACAAACTGGTACTCCCTTAAATTAGGTTGCAATGGTTTCCTTTATGGATAATTACATTGCAACTCCGCTAATTACCATACAACTACATATATAATTGAATATATATATATATACACACTAACCTCTAAAATTATTTTGACTAAATTGACCAAATGTTGGATCAAGAAAACGAAGAAAAAATATACATAGTGCATTATCTTATTCTAACAGAAGAGCTTACGATTTTATATATCGACACATATCTACATAATGCCCATCTTATTTTAGGCATCATAAAGAAAGTGTGCTACATTAGTTTTTTTAACAGAACCTTATGTTGTTTGATAAACCTCTTTTGATATAAGTATTAGTGGAGAACAACACCCTTGTTGCTGACAACATATATAATACAATACTAATAACATATAGACATCTGCAACATAGGTTGTTAGAAGTGAAGGCTTGCCTGAGATGATGATAGGTCTCCAAACCTATCTGCATCTGAAGGCGCATCATGATATTGAAAGTTACTGCTTACACAATCATGAAGCTATTGAACTCTCTTTGAAGATGATGCAAAGCTAGTAAGAAAAAATAGGAGCTTATACAGTGGCTGATCTGTAGATGGTTGTAAAAGTGTATGGAGATAACTTACCTTCCTGGTTCCTGCGACGTAGCAAATGCAGTAGTCATATGTTTTCACTAATGCCTAATAATCGAAGTTCTCACTGTAGTTCCGACTGAAATGCAAGGAAATAGTTAGATCCGTTTTAAATAAACTAAAAAAATCCTCGGATTCACTAATGCCTAATAATCGAAGCTGTCACTGTAGTTCTTGCAGATCGATTTTTATTCACTAAATCAAACCAAAAGCTTTACACCAACTAATTTCCGCCCCTACAAATCCTAAGAGACCAGCATTACACCTACTAATTTCCACCACTACTATCCAGATCTAAGATTGAGAGAGAGCAACAGTACCTCGCGTCCACAGGAAGGGCTCCAACAACGTGCGGCCATGAAACCCAAGATGCGCCGGCGTCGTGGAGGCAGCTTCGCCCTGCTTAATGGAGTGGATGTTGCAGGCTACCGGCGTCGCGGACTCGCAGAGAAGGTGGCCAGCGACGTGGACTCACGTAGAGGTGGTCGGCGGCACGGACGCGCGGGAGGTGGCCGGCGGTGCGGAGACGTAGGTCGTTCCTAAAATTAATACAACGTCTGGTCTTCCTTTTATTTATTGAACTGCATCCGGAATCCCATCAGCATCTTGTGTCATTCCTTCAGTTGTTCCTGAAATTAAACATTCAAAATTTATATATAAGAACCTAATCTAAGCATGTCAACACAAACAAGTACTATGAGGCAAAAAAAGCCTAACAATAACTGAATTATTTTTTTTATCTTTTCATCTCAGGTCTGGTTGTGAATGGCTAATTGAAAAAGAAAAACACAAGAATTCTCAAGTGCACTGAATTGTTGGTTGCAGATATGATGAATCTTCACAGCACCCAAACTGGAGAATGCATGGATAGTCATGATAGCATACACTAAACCTGACAGTGCAGCTATCTAAAATTGATATGAATCATCGCAGCAACCAAACTGGAGAATCGATGAATACCCATGATGGCATATACCAAGTAATAAAAGCAGGAGTAAACTCACGTTTTGTCATTCAAATTTCTGATAGAGAAGGGTTAGAGGGTGGGTTTACACAGTAATAAACTTCAAGTAGGACGTTCCACAAGTAGTCAGATTTACATATTTTCTGTTTTTTAATATTAGGTGACCAAAAATTTTTCAACAAAACTGATAATTAGAAAGGCTGGTTTGACAAAACAACAAAGCATACCCACAGGCTTAGAGTTCTTGTAACCCGTAGCTAGGCATGGAAAATTGATTGTCAGGAAATTATAAATATCTTCATGACAGTCAACTTGAATAAATGATAACCTTAGCAGATTTAACCAAAGAGCCAGTAATGAAATAAATTTTGACAATGATGAAATGGTATTCTGATGTCTAGATTATTTATCAGACTCTTTCAGCAACTGTCCAATCTACATACAACTCAAAGAGCATCCCATGAGTGATGTACAAAAATAGTTCATATTATGGAGAAACGATTAGCATTTTTACAGTGTAAAAATAGCAGAGAAAGAGCAGCATGGATATATTATATAAAAGCATAGTAGGTTTGATTTTGAATCCCACGCCGACTTTCAGTTTCCTCATTCCCCCCTTGAGTATATATTCCATGCTAAAATTTAGAGGGTAATTGTGCAATCATATGTAACATGCAGCATGAGACTAATTAATCTCCGGAGACCTTTTATGGTACTACTTGCTAAAAATCACATGTGCTAAAAATTCTCGACGCAGGTCCTTCTCCTTCTCGATGCAGGTCCATCTACGAGGACACAACCACCAAGGTTTGCTAGCATGGAGACACATTTTGTCGAACATGTTGCCGCGTTACATTCCCCACTTAGGTGTCCGCTTTTTCGCACAGAAGGGAGAGCAAGGAAGGGGTGGGCATACCCTGGTTGACCACCTGCGCCACCGGGATGCCGCGCACGGACGTGTGCGCCGCCTCCAGCACCGAGACGCCGTGCCACCTCATGGTGGTCGGCTTTGGTGGCACTAACGAGCTGGAAGGCGAGCCCGGTGTCCTGGCCGAGGATATGGTGGATGCTGTCGAGGAGCGACGCCTGGAAGTGGCCCAAGCTGAGCACGTCCTTCTTCACCAGCACCATGGTGCCCTCGATCCAGCCCTCCAGCACCGTGGACGCCGCGCTGCCTCACGGTGGTAGAAGGCGTGTAGCACGGCCAAGCGGGGAGTCACGGAGGGGAGGGGAGCAATGCCGCGATCGCAAGGGGAGCGACGAGCAGGGAGGAAACCGAGGCAGCCATGGATGGTGATCGCGGGATCAACGTAGGAAAGATGCCGCGATTTCCTACTGGGTGAGGCAGGCAGGATGCGGCAGCAATCTTTCCTAATAGGCGATCGATCGCGGGATCTTCGCGGTCCCACCTGGCGGCGCAGGAAGTCGCGTGGGGGTGCCGTTCGCATGAGGTGGCAGACGGACGAACCAATTTTTGTCGCACCAAAATGTGTCCATCTTTTAGTCTTTTTAGTTGTGGGAGATATGTTGACATGGTGCAGTTGTTTTTGTGGACATGTGACATGGTGTAGACCTGTAGCTTTTGTGGACATGTTTTTTTCACAACTTTTGTGGACATGTTGACATGCTGTATGGCAGACTTTGAAATGCTGTGGTTCTCCATGATTTTTCTTATGTGTTTTATATGTGCTTCATATTGTTGTCATGATGCTAGCAAAATATAGCAAATGTGCTGCCAAAATTTTGAATATTTATCAATATTAAATCTGAGTTTAAATAATTGCAATTAGGCATACAATAAAAAAGTCTAATTCTAAATCAGGGTAAAATCACAATTAGGCATAATAAACAAGGGCAAAATCGCATGGGCATTCATGTCGGGGTGGATGACGGAGCAGGGGTAAACTGGTGCTTCGTTTTGAAATCATAGGGGTAAATTCACAAAGTCAAAAAAGCATGGAAAAATCACAATTTCAATACAAAACAAGGGTAAAAACGCAAGAGCCCCTATAAAAAATATCAATATTTATGACAAAATAGCTATACTCTAAGAAGATACTCCCTCCATCCCTAAATATCTATCGTTTTTGACTTCCCGTGAAACAACTTTGACTAAATATATATAAAAATATTAATATTTAGGGTACATAATTAATATCATTAGATAGATATTTGAATCTAGTTTTTTAATAAATTTATTTGGAGATATAAATGTTGCACGTGTTTTCTACAAATCAAGTCAAACTTTCGTCACGGAAACCAACGGCGACAATTAATTAGGGAGACAGAGGGAGTAGTTCTTGAGGAATCTTATGATACTTATTTGGTATCATAAATATTGATATCTTTCACATGGTCAAGCTCAAAATGATTTAACTCTATACCATACATGTTTTCCGACCAGGGCACCAACACCAAATGGTTGTGTCCTGCCTACTAGCAGCCTGTTCGTTTGGCTGTGGCTTGTCGTAAATGATCGTAAATTTTCAGCCAGAACAGTATTTTTCTCTCACATAAACCAGCCAACAGTACTTCTTCACGAACCAACAACGATACGAACCAGCCAAACGAACAGGCTGTAGACTCGTCGTCACTGGAAAAAAAAAGTTCGCTTTTCTTTTCTTCAGATGCTCAGTGCTTTCACACACAGGGTGATATAAAGAATTTTTCATGGCTACTGAATGTAGACTCTAAGCTGGCCAGTTTCTTCCATGCCGTCATACTGAGTGCGCAAGCTGATGGTAATGCAATGCTTTGTTTGTTTCTTCTTTTATTACTTTCTGTATGTCTGGCCCTAATTTGGGCACTGGAGTTGGTTTACCTATTTTTGCTTTGCCAGAAATTAGAAAATGACAGTAAGCTAACTAAGAATGTGCTTACGTTATTTTGCTTTTGCCATGTTAGTGCCGCCTTCAGAAAGGTGCAGTTTTTCAAACTGGTCCAGTAGTATAGGATCCGTCATGAAAAGGATACAATCATAGTTGTCCTTCACTGCCCCAGATCTGGACATCACTGTCGGTTCAAAAACCCACTTCACTGCCGGATTTTGAACCGACAGTGGCATACCGGCAGTGATGGTGGGTTGACATCACTGCCGGTCCTTAAAAACCGACACTGATCTACAGGAAACAGTGTCGGTTCCTGGCTCCACCCGACAGTGTCCAGTTGAACAACACTGTCGGTTTGTAGTGCCAACCGACACTGACGATTGCTTCAAAGAGTGTCGGTTCTTGGCTCAAGCCAGCAGTGTTGAGCAAGCCTACACTATCGGTTCATGGATCAAACCGGCAGTGTTGTAGTAAATATCAGTGTCGGTTCATGGATCAAACCGGCAGTGTTCTCGTAACTATCAGTGCGGTTCATGGTTCAAGCCGGCAGTGTTGAGCAAGCCAACACTGTCGATTTCCTTCTAACCGGTAGTGATGGTTACGACAACACTGCCGGTTTGTTGCTAACCGGCGGTGATGGCCCGTTCGTATTTTATTATTTTATAATTTATTTTAATTTATATTTTTTGTGGAATCGGGTTTCGCTTTATATACACTACGTAGACGACAGGTCCATCAATATTAAACATTACAAATGTTACGATTGCAATTCAAATGTTCTTATCCATATCAAGAAATGTTCTTGGACTTCACACATGTTTCTCGGACTTTCTACAATAATTTAGAGAGCCGCTTTGAGTCATACTGGTCCTTGTACTTCACGGATTGTGCAATAAAAAATACTCCATCTTTTTCCAATACCTCGGCTAAGATGAATTTTGCCAGCTCCAATTGTAGTGCGACCGATCTCCATGTCTAGCAGCCTTTCGTGCTTATATTTCTTGCGTTGTCATTCAAAAAAGATGATATCCAAAGAGGAACAGTAAATCATTTTGTTGAATTATTAACAGACATAAATGAAATGGAGATTATACACAACAACTTATCGGCTTCTTCCGATTTCCCACCGATGTAGCGAATCATTGCCCACATTACATAAAACTCGCATTCATTGTTTCCCGCCGATTGTGATAGGTACTTCCCCTCCATTTCGACAACCTTGAATGGGACCAGCGTTCCATCGATATGTCTTCTTCGGACACTGAGCAACATTAAAAGGATAAACATTAGAAAGCGGTATGTGTGATTAGAAAATAATAGTTATTAGGATCGCTTACTAAATCAGCACTGCCACCGGTGCATCCAGATGATGAAATGGTTTTTTCTTCGAGTCCCACACCTCGAGCAGATTTTTGGCAAGATTAACACAAATGAAGACGAAATGGTTGCTGCAATCACAAAATC
Source organism: Miscanthus lutarioriparius (assembly GCA_904845875.1). Classification (NCBI taxonomy): domain Eukaryota; kingdom Viridiplantae; phylum Streptophyta; class Magnoliopsida; order Poales; family Poaceae; genus Miscanthus; species Miscanthus lutarioriparius. Next base: position 95,163,237 of record CAJGYO010000007.1, read on the forward strand.
CTAATTATCGAATAATCTTAAAAAAAGAAGCATAAAATTAAAAGCCGAGAACACATACTCACAGTTGTAGGCTAGAAGTATGTGGGTTTTCTTCTTCATCGTGAATTCGTCGAAAACAGCAATCAATCTCTGTTTTAGGTCTTCCACGTCACATCCATAGAGGCCCCCACATCCATAGAGGCCTAGACATGTCCTCTCATTGACTCGCATGGGGTCCAAGAAGCCTATGTAATCCCATTTGCTTTTTAGAATGCAAAATTTTGCTATACATCTACATAAAATCATGGGAAGTGCTCAAAAGTTAACAATTTGTGTCTCGAGAGAGTAGTTAATTGTAATATCGTACGTGTAGGGTACTTACATAGTCCACAACGTCAACATTTGAACATTGAGAGAGCGTTTCTAGTATAGCTGGAACAAGCACTCTCACTCGACATCGAACTTCTCTTCTTCAAGATATTGAAAAACATGTGGCGAACGGATAATAATCTCAAAACCAAAGTCGTCCGTCTCTGTTGCTTGAGCCAGGTAATATTCATGTAACTGGCGCATATATATTGTCAGATTTTTATACTCATGATCGGGAACCAAAAGATTGCCCCTTTCATATTTCATTGCTGGTGTTTTCGTCCCTTGTACATCATAATAGATGTTCACGGCCTCTTCCATGGTTAAATCAGGGTTGTCTTCGACTAACTTCATAATGTTCCTTAAATCTTTATTGTGTATTTCTTCGTCTCTTGTTGTAGCGTATTTATTCTGTGTTTACCTTTCGAATTCGGACTTCAACAAAAACGGAGGCAGTGAGGCACATAGATTGAAGAAACTAACACAATCTTTCTTCGAGATGTGTGCTATAAATTTGTCTTTCATCAAGGTGGTAACGCTGCCATTGAATGGCCTTTTTCTTTTATGTTGGTCCACTCTGGGAGCATTAGCGACCGAATCCAAGGACATTTTCTGCGACTGCGAGGATGTCCTTGATCTTGTTTTGGGCTGAGGTGGAGGAGGAGGATGACAACGAGAATTCTGTTTTCCCGGCGCTGATAGAGATGGAGGAGGAGGAGGAGGAGGAGTCTCTTTTCTCGGGGCTGATGAAGATGGAGTCGGACGAGGAGGAATAGAAGGAGACCTCTGTCTTCTCGGGGGTGATGGCTCTGGATGAGGAGAGGAGTGATCTCTGTTGCGAGATGGTGAGTGATCATCGCAGGTGGACAAAGACTTGCAGTCGTCCTCATCATCAGAGGACAATTGATGGTCAAGCTTAATGAAGCGCTTGCGCCAGGCGACTTGAGAGCCCTTGTTTTGACCAAGTTTTGGCCTGTCTTCGGCTACGGGGTACTCAATGGGTATCTTGTTATACTTCTTATCAAGTATTCTGTCAATGGTGATGCGAGCGTACCCTAGTGGAATTGGGTGGCCATTAATTGTCTCGTCTCCCGTAGGCCAGGCCTGACCGAGCGCCACCTTGTCCTTTGTTCATTCCTGATGGATGTACAACCTGACATTGACGGGTTCAGTGATGTCGTCCACCGAATGAGGCACATTCGCCTCTTCTTCGTCGAGCGGGGTCGATCCGCAGCTGCTGCGACCCCTAAACTGTGGGCTAAAGGCACTAGGAGTAGGGTTTTGTGGTACTACTGACCCATTGGATAGCAAAATTTGCTCGACTCATGCTTCAACGGTTGCCTCAATCCGTGCTTCCATTCTGTCTTCCATCTCTTTTAGTCTCCTCAAATACTCTGCCTCATGTTCCGCTCTACCCCTCGAGTGGCTCCGGTAAGTGTTAGATTCTTGGGGGAATGCTAGTTTCAAGGAACAACACCGGTTCCTCTAGTGTGATCAGGGTGCTCCTTGGTTCCGAGTGCTTAGGTGAGCACGTCTTTCTCCCTATTAGAAGTGCGAGTCCATTGCCTCACCTCCTCAGTTACCTGGGAGATCCTCTGGATGAGTTCGCTCATGGGTTGATTTGAGGAGCTAAAGCTCCGTCCTCCTCGGTGTGCCGTACATTTCTCTCCATACAGTATAATACCGATCTGGGCTCCCAATCATTTGTTGAGCTTTGAGAACGGCTAATATTTATAACACAAGCATGCTTCATAAGGAATTTGATGACACTTATTTACCTGGGAGATCCTCTGGATGAGTTCGCTCATGGGTTGATTTGAGGAGCTAAAGCTCCCGTCCTCGGTGTGCCGTACATTTCTCTCCATACAGTATAATACCGATCTGGGCTCCCAATCGGCGGTCTAGAGTTTGTTCGAGCTTATGGAAAACGGTGCTAATATTTATAACACAAGCATGCTTCATAAGGAATTTGATGACACTTATTTGCAAATATTGTTATTTTTTTTATAAATTTGGTCAAATTCAAAATGGCATAACTTGATACTATGCTAGAATTGTATTCTTTTCATGATGGATGGAGTAGTTTACAAGTTGGTCTATATAACGAATAAATAACATCAACAAGTTAAATAAAAAAAGAAACATTGGTTACACAAGAGTCACAGCTTGCACTTTGTTGCTAGCTTGTTTTCCATTTTACAGAAGACAAGAAAAAGACCTTAATAAAAAAAGAAATTTATGATTAAATTGACAAAGTTTTCTTCTGTCGTGCAAGCATCACAACCACGGCCACATTATGTTGTTTCTATCACCGTCGATCCTTCCAACCAGTGGAAGAGAGGATATAGAGCCAAACAAGATCTGAGATGAACCCTCTAGCTCAGTTCGCATCCATCAACGCGTCGTGTGATAGAATGAATGCACTCCGAGTAGATATATATGATATGATGTGCATGCATTGCATTGGTGATAAGTAACACACGCCTCAGGCCCTCGCCCAAATTAAACTAAATTAAATTTAAATTAATCAAAATCAGCACGCGGCGCCGAGCTCGGTCAATAGGTCCGCGCACTTTCCACTTTTTCAGGACATGCATGCACTCTCGAATCGTGTTGGTCCGCGCACTTTTCACTACCTCGTGTTTCCATTAATTTAGTTTGATCGATTCGAAGCGTGTTCAGATCGATTAAGGCATGCATGTTCCCTTGTTTAATTGTGAGTATTATACTCGATCTCTTCAAACTTATCAGAGATTAATTTAGAATCTTTTGAGACAGAAGGACACTAAAAAATCTCCCATGAATGAATAGGCAGGTTTCTGCATAAACCAAGGATGACAGATGAGCAAAGTAGTACTGTCTATCTTAGAGCGCTGCTTATATAGATTGAGAATCCTAATGAATAACCCACACCCAACTAATAATTGGCAAATGTTTATCTCATAGCATTTTCATGCAGCAGCCGGAAATTAAATGTAAAAAAAAAATCTTTCAAACCAAACAAACGGAGTGGAGTACGTAGCTCTCTAGCTTTAAGTAGCATATTCTTTTTTTTTTTGTGGAATTAATAAGTAGCATATACCATTAGTGCGATTAGAGTTAGACTAAAGAGAAGGCCACTGGCACCTTGTCAAAAGATACCTACCAACAACAATCTATGCATGCACCATGGAATGCAACCTGGCCAGTATACTTTCTTATATATATTACTACCTTCTAAAAAATGTCCACGAAAAGCGAACAAACACTACCGGAATGCCCAGGTTTACTGTGTGCCCACGGCATACGGCAAAGGCAAAAAAAACACTCGGCAAAGCTGTCTTTGCCGAGTGTTTTTTTGTTGAACACTCAGCAAAGACGTTGCCGAGTACTAAAACCGAAACTCAGCAAAAAAAAATTCAAAAATATAAAAAAAACCACCCCGCACGCGCCTCGTCCGCACCGCCACCCGCCCGCGGCTCGCCCCGTCGCCGCCGCCACCACGCCTCCCGCTACCACCATCGTCCACGGACAGGCCGCCCGCTGCCACCATTGTCCAGCAGCAGGTAGCAGCCGCAGCGCCTCCCACAGGTTGCCGTTGGGCATGTACTCGTACACCAGCAGGTTGCAGTCGGCGCCGGAGTAGCAGCAGTAAAGCTTCACGATGTTCTTGTGCCGGATGCTGGCCAGCGACTCCACCTCCGTGCGGAGCTCGCGATCGCCGAGCCACCCGCTGCCGTCGCTGTTGCCGCTGTCTCTGCTGTTGGCGGTGGTGGTGTTGGTCACCGCCGCAGCCGCCGCCCAGTCCACCTGCTTTCTGCTCGGTGGGCGCAGCTCAGCTTGTGGAAGCTCGTCACGTCGTACGACGCGCTGGACGCTTCGACAACGCCAGCGCCCCGTCCTGCTCCGTGAGCCGCCGCGCACGAAGCACCCACCGTGGCCGCTAACGGGCACGCAAGGCTAGATCCGGTAGTTCTGGGTCCCAGCCGACCGGCCGCCACCGCCGCTCTGGCCCTGCAGGCCGCGGGCGCGACCGGGCTGGCCACAGCAGCCTCGCCCAGGCACACGCGCGGGCGGACACCCGCCGCCGCGGCAGGACACGCGCGTACGGGCGCCCCTGGCCCCACCGCCGCTTCTACCGGCCCCCGGCCACAAGACCGCCGCTGGCCGGCCACCACCGCCGCCACGCGAGCACTGGGGCACGAGTGCGGGCCCGCCTGAGCCAACCCAGGAGGCCGACACCTCCTCTCCTTTCCCTGTGTGCGTGTTCTCAGGAAGAGATAAGGAGAGAGAGAGAAAAGGAGGGGAGGAGGCGGTGACGGATATATTAGTTATTTTTGTCGAGTGTCAGATCACGGCATGCCGAGTGTCTAGGGTTTTGGACACTCGGCAAATATATTAGTTATTTTTTCTTTTCATTGTGCAAGATGTTCGAAATTTCTTTTTATTTCCCGGGTAAGGCCTCACACCGGACTCAATAACATGAATATCATTTTTTACTCATTTTATTCTATTATTTGAATCACTTGCCGTTCAAATTTGACATATACCAAAAAATTCTTTGAAATGCAATAAATTAATTAAATATAGCATATAAATCCACAAAATATACCAAATTTTAACATGGAATACCACATGTTGTATGTGGAGAGTAGAAAAAGTTTCAAGGCCATTTGAGAAAAAATTGAAATGATTTGCCAAGTGTCAAATAATTATACTCGGCAAACATATTTCTTTGCCGAGTGGCAGAAATTACACTCGGCAAACATATTTCTTTGCCGAGTGTCTAGTTTTACCGAGTGTTTTTTTTCTAGTTTGCCAAGTGTCAAACTTTGCCGAATGTTTTTTTGCCTCGTTTGCCGAGTGCAATTATTTTGCCGAGTGTTTTTTTTTTGCAGCACTCGATAAAGAGCTTGTTTGCCAAGTGCCCTATGGATTGCACTCGCTAAACAATATTGCACTCAGCTTACCTTCTGTTTCCGGCAGTGAAAAATGTCAGGAGAGGGAGATCCAGCACGCTTAGTCATTTCGGGCGATCGAGACAGTGTGTGAGGTTTGGTCACGACCACTGCCCCCTTTAGCTCTACCACTTTTAGGTCGCTGGGTTTTTTCTAAGCGTCGTGGCCTTCGAGTAAGTTTCCACCATCACCATGGGAGCTGAGCGAAAGGTAGCGTACGTGCATGTGCTTCACACTCACACTCGCTGTCGTAGGTGTGTGTGCCGCCGCCTGTGCGTGCGGTCGTCGTCTCTTCGCGCTACCCAGAGCTATCGAGTGGTGGTCGTCGTCATCTCTACCGGCCGGCGCCTCCCCGCCAGCCTGGCGAGCTGCCTATATATTCTCCATCCTTGACGGTGCGACGACGACACCTGACACACCATCATCGTCTAAGCGAGAGAGAGAGGGATCGCGTGGAGCCGAGCGAGCCTATATTAGAGAGAGGTTTGTGTGTGGCGGTCCATCAGGTCGTCGTCGTCGTCGGCCATGGCGTGGAGGGACGGCTACTTGGACATGGTGCTCATCCCGCTCGCCATCCTCTTCCCCGCCGTGTACCACCTCTGGCTCTACCGCGCCGTCCGCCGCAGCCCGCTCAGCTCCACCGTCGGCATCAGCGCCGCCGCGCGCCGCATCTGGGTCTTCTCCATGATGAAGGTACGTACGTCGTCGCACTTTCTTTCCTCCCTTCTTCTCGTCCATGGCCGCCGTCCATGGCGCACACGCTCATGGTCATTATTGATTCACAGAACAACGAGAAGCTGGCGGTGACCGTGGTGCAGTCGATTCGGAACGTGCTGATGGGCTCCACGCTGGTGGGCACGACGTCGATCCTCTTCTGCACGGGCGTGGCGGCCGTGCTGAGCAGCACCTACGTCGTGAAGAAGCCGCTCAGCGACGCCGTCTTCGGCGCGCACGGCGAGTACATGATGGCGCTCAAGTACCTGCTCATCCTGTCCGTCTTCCTCCTCGCCTTCCTCTGCCACAGCCTCGCCATCTGCACGCTCAACCAGGCCTCCTTCCTCGTCAACGCGCTCTCGCCGTCGCCGCACCTCCACCTCCCCGGCGTCACGCGGGACTACGTCGCCGACGTCATGGAGAGGGGCTTCCTCCTCAACCTCACCGGCAACCGGCTCTTCTTCGCCGGGGCGCCCCTCCTGCTCTGGATCTCTGGGCCCGTGTTCCCCTGCATCTGCTCCTTGGCCATGATCCCTTTACTTTATAACATGGACGTGGTCGACGACGGCCGGAGCAGCAGCGGTGGAGCTAATGCCGCCGTGGTCATGGATGGCGAGAGTGATGATCAGAGCATTGAAGTCGTCTGACGAGCTGATGATGGAATGGAACGCAGACAGCAATTCTCAATTTCTCATCCAAGAGGCATCGGCATATGGAATATGCTGTGCTTTACATTGTTGTAGTGCCCAGCCATATATATGCATATGTAGACTTACTTTTTCACTAGTTTGTGCTCTAGCAACTGGCTAGTGGGTTGGGTTGGTGAATTTTTTTACTAACCCTTATAAGAAAAATATATGGCATTTATATATTGACATAACAGCCGCGTGCTGATGGAAGATCTTCAAAGATAGATGTCTCTGCTGTTGTGGTGTTTGTCTTGTGAATGCTTGGCTACTTTTGTGCATTTTGGACTATGTTTTTCGGTTCAGTCGAAAAGGTTTCTCAGCTGAATGTTATGAGCATGTTATTATTATAAGAAAGAGAAAAGATTAGGATGTTTTAGAGGAGTTCTATATTTAGATAAAGGTGTTGTAGGAATCAGGTGACATATTTCCTTCCCACCCGAATTTTAGTTACACCATTTCTATTTAGAAATTACATCAAAATAGTCACCGAAACTTAGTACAAGTCGAGTGTAAATTCAGCATAAGTTGATAGTGACTAAAATTGAGGTGTACTGGAGAGAAGATTTTCCCCGCATCTTAGTCTTATATCCCCTTCCATGCATGCTATTTAGGAAGAAGAAAGGGGACAGTTTTTCGAGAGAGTGGAAAACGCACTCATCATCGTTTTCATGAGGGTGATGTAAATCCCACAACAAAAACTTATTTTCATGAGAGTGCTCCACACACCGTCATGAAATCAACTATTTTCGTGAGAGTATTTAGTACCCCCTCATGAAAATGACTAGCCCGCCATGAAATTATCTATTTTTATGAGAGTGATACACTACTACATAAAATCTTTTGCGCAACGTTTCCAAAATAGCCTCGAGGCGGGCGGGAATTTCAACTGCCTCGGTTAATACCTAGGATTAACCGAGGTGGGCAATTTTATTAACCGAGGCGGTCACAATCAACCGCCTCGCAAAATCGATTTACGGAGACGTCCTAAAATCTATTAACCGAAAAATACCCCAATTTTCGGAGGCGGACCTTTTTAATTGTGCCCAAGCCCACTAGCAATGAGAAAAGCCCAAACCAGCCCGATACACACCCTAAATATATATACTGGGGGAGGTTAGGGTTTCACTCACTCCTCCACCGCCCCGACCCTCAGCCCAACGCCGCGCCTCTCCCATCACCCCCACTCGACGCCTCTCGCACTCGCCCGTCGCCCCCCACTCGACACCTCTCTCACTCGCCCACCTCTCTCTCCCTCACTCGCCCTCCCCTCTCCCTCCCTCATAGTGCGGGCGGCTTCCCGGCGATGGCGGCGCCTCTCCCTCTCCTCTTGGGCGGCAGCGGCGCCCTCTACCACCCTCTAGGCAGCGGGAGCGGCGGCGGCGGCACCGAATCTGGTGGTGGAGCGCTCCTCCCAAAGCTCCTCCACCAGCGACGCCCTCCTCCCCCGAGCTCCTCCACCGGTGGCGCTGGCTCCTTCCCTGGCGTCGACACGCTCCTCCCTCGAGCTCCTCCACCGGCGGCGGCGCGACCTCCTCCCCCATCTCCTCCGGCTACCGTGGTGGTCGGATCCGCCACTGGTGGCCAGATCCGTGACCGTGGTGGCCGGATCTGTGCCTGTGGTGGCCGGATTGAGCTCCCCCGGTGGCAGATCGAGGAACCTCGGCGGCGGCGGCGCGCAGCCCGGATCCTGGCCTAGACCTGGTTTAGGCTGCGGGATTTTCCCTTTTTTTGTTTTTTATTTGATTAACCAAGGCGGGCATTTCAACCGCCTCGGTAAAGTTTGATTCACCGTGACCTTTGGTTCGAGGCGGTTGGGATGCCCGCCTCGGAAAATCGTTTTTGCCCGCCTCAGAAAAGATTTGTGTAGTTGTAATAGTTTTTTCATGAAAGTCAACTTGCGCCGCTATGAAATAGTAAAAATTAAGCATTAAAATTTGAATTTTTTAAACAGGGCTTGGATGGAGAAATGACCAAAATAAAAGTTGTAGATCTCGAAAAGTTATAGAACTTTGTTGTTTATAACTTTTTCATTTGAAATCATTTCCTATTTCAAAATGCTGTTGAAAATTCAATTTTTAAATTATCGAAGAATTCATATTTCTCTTTTTAATCTTTGACAAAAACTTGTAACTAGTCTTTCTCCCTCAAACAAACTTCATATTTGATGATATTTTTCCTAAAATTTTCTAAATTCCATGCTCTATCAGTTAACTGTGTTCTTATCGCTATTATTTTGGTCATCTTTTCATGTCACTGTTTTATCAATTGAAAAATTGAATTTCAAAAAATGGCAAATTTAAATAATATTTTGAAGCAGTAAATGATTTTAGCTAAAAGATTATAAATATAAAAGTTGTAGAACTGATCATGATCTACAACTTTTATTTTGGTCATTTCTATATCCGATAAAGTGATAGTAACATTGTTCACAAATTTTTTATATCTAGAGAGAGATATAAAATTTATGAACAATATTACTATAACTTTATCGGATGAACAAATGACCAAAATAAAAATTGTAGATCTTGATGACTTCTACAACTTTGTTGTTGATGACTTTTTTAGCTGAAATCATTTACTCTTTCAAAATATTATTTGAAGTAGTTATTTTTTAAAATTCAAATTTTGAATTGTTCAAACAAAGTCACATGAAAAGATGATCAAAATAAAAGTTGTAGATCTGAAAAAGTTATAGAAGTTTGTAGTTGACAAATTTTTTATTTGAGATCATTTTGTCAAGTAAAACTACGTTTGAATTTCTTAAATTTGAATTTTGAATTTTTCAAACGAACTCCGACGGAGAAACAACCAAAATGAAAGTTGATCTCGAAAAGTCATAGAACTTTATAGTTGACAACTTTTTTATTTGAAATCATTTTATCAAGAAAAACTATGTTTGAATTTCTCAAATTTGAAATTTAAATTTTATATAAAAAAGGAAAAAGAAAATGAAAAAAAACTTTAAATTTATCCCATTCCACGTATTCAACCCACAACCACTCAGCCCGAACAGAAGGGCGCCGCGATCTTAGCCGCTTGATGAAAATTCGATGGTGAAAACGAAATGCAGTTGAACCCTAACCCGCCTTGCCCTTACAAAATTTCCCAATCTCTCTCGTTCCCACCGCCGGCTAGGGATGAAAATGGATTAGATACGGATGGATATCAATGATATTATATTTGTTTTTATATTTCTGTACGGATTCGAATCCGAATACGGATAGTGTCAACCATGACGGATAGAGTATGATTGGATATCTGAATCATAAATATACGATTTGAGTATTTGGATACGGATACGGTATCAGATTTTAAATATCCGGAGTCAGATACGGACAGATCTGAACTTCTCTAAGGGTCCGTTTGGATGTAGATATTGGAGACTCTGGAATTGAATTGATACCATTACCAAATCAGGCTAGTATTGGAAATGGACTAAATACCAAATCTGTTGTTTGGATGTAGATGAATTTGCTAGCTGGAATCGAGTGACACATCAAATACCATTTCATGTTTGGATGTACACCTCCATGAATTCACCGCCTTCTTCCCCAATCCCCCACTCACTGCACGACGGCCTCGAGCCTGAGAGGTGAAGGCGCCTTGGCCCCAGCCATGGGCACGCTGCAGTGGAGGCGGTGGTGGCCTCGGCCCCACCTCGGCTTGAGCCCAGGGGGAGGCGGAGGCAGGCTGCCCGCCCCGCTGACGAGGCTTCCCAAGGCGCTGACATGGCCCGACCTCGGCCATGACGAGGCTCGGCGTGAGCGGAGGCGGAGGTGGCCATGGCCTCAGGCTGCCCCGGCGGGTGTGGTGGTGTGCCACGCTGCTGGGCGTGGGGCCCTAGGCTTGGGCCCGGCGGGTGTGGTGGTGTGCCACGCCCGGGCGCGTGGGCACCACCATGGGGAACAAACAGAGTCACATGGGGAAGAAGAAGGGAGGTGTGTCGGAGCCACGGGAAGAAGGGGAGGTGCACGCCGCCATGGGGAAAAAGAAGGGGAGGTGCGTCGCCGGCCACGGGGAAGAAGAAGGGGAGGTGCGCCGCCGGCCATGGGGAAGAAGAAGGGGAGCTCGCATCGGATGGGGAGGATCTCGGCCATGGAGGAGCTCGGCCTCGGTCCGGCCATGGGGGAGCTCGACCCTGCCAGCCATGGGGGAGCTCAACCCCACCGGCCATGGAGCCCACCTCCATGACTGCTCACACTGGTTGGGGAGGAGCTCGACCACGGAGGAGCTCAGCCCCGGCCCGGCCATGGGGGAGCTCGACCCCGCCGGCCATGAAGGAGCCCACCTTCGTGACCGCTCGCTCGACCTCGGTCACGGATACGCTCATCTCCAATTCCGCCCACTTACGGAGGGTGCATACTTTGTATTAGGGTGACTGGTTGCAGTTGTAGCCAATACCTCTTGTCATTAAAGATAATTTCTAATTTTAATACCTAAGACATCCAATCTGAAACATTTTGTGCTATCCGATTCAATGCCAATTCCAGAGCCTCAACGACTGTATCCAAACGCAGCCTAAATGAATTCGGTCTCGAATACCGGCACCCAGTCTCTCTCTCGCTTCCCTTCCTCGCGCAGTCCGGCTGCCGCCCGCAGGTTCGATGCCGTCCGCCGCCCCCAGCTCACGAGCGGCTGCGGCCCCTCCCGTGCGCTGGCCTAGGCTGGCCGCCGGCCACCGGCCCTCCAAGGCGCGGCCTCAGGCATGCCGCCGATCGTCCAGGCGGGGCCCCAAGGCCCGCCGCTGCGGGACGCGCCTCGACCCTCCTCCAAGCTGCCCGTGACGATGGAGCCGCCGTCTGTGCCTACCACCCTATGCCCTGCGCCTCCGTCTTGGCAACCTCTGACCTGCACCCGCCGCGCTCGCTCCTGCTCCACCCTGGCACCCAGGCGTCCAGATCTGCAGCGATGAGCACCCACAACACCGGGTATGCTTGTTGAGTGTCACATAAGGACATCAAATTTGGATGATTTTGATAAAAAGTAAAGGCAGCCGCTAGTTATCTGTGAAATCAGCATACGTTAGTCATAGCAATTACATATTCCTTATTTGTGTATCTACCATATATTCCTTATTTGTGAATACCATCTTCGGAACCCACATGTTAAACTTTTATTTAACTTTTTCCAAAGATTCATGTTCAGAACCCATATGTTAGGTTTCTTTCCTCCACTGTTGAAATGGGATTTACCATACTTCATCACTGCTTAGTTCTAGAAATTGTGGATTTTGTGATACTGGAGCGTCTTTCTCTATCTCAAAAAATTGTGTGGCTTCCTATGCTAGGGTTATGATTATGATTGGCAGCCCATCACCATGTTGCTTACCATTACCAACCATCCCTGTGCTTCAGAAGGGTTTCAGGTGCTTACAAATGTGAGTGATGATTTCTTACTGTTTGCTTCCCTCCAAGATTTGTTGAACAAATATACCAATATCTGTTGTTAGTTTCCTGCAAGATGTGTCCCAGGAACGGACGATCTTCAGTTAGCCTGTGTATGCATTTGCTTGGGCTAAATATCTCATATAGGATTGGTTCCTACAGCAGCAGCTGCCCATCAATTCATAATAGCTTAATATTCTGGCGATTAGCAGCAGTGCAGTTCAGCCATCAGTTAGAACAATTCGACAGGTAAGCAGCATACCAGCAAGTTCGTTTTTTTTGGGTTACTGAACCTTGAGAGCAGCAGCCTAGTCTTCCTAAATTAACGGCGAGGCATGTTGTTTTCTTTCTTTGGAAAAAAAACGGAGCCACATCATCGTATAGTATGCTCTATGCTCTGAAACAATGGACTAATATTATTTTGTTAAGTGAAGAACCAATAGACTAATAATATTTTGTTAAGTGAAGAACCATTTCTGGTTAAGTGCAGATTTGGCTGTGCATTCAGTGAGTATTTTTCATACAAATAGCAGTCTTTCAGAACCTGTTTCGAGTTGTTTTTTTCAGTATTTTTTTGTAAGTAAGGATCGAAAGCTCTTAGCTAATCTACACGTGTCTTGGTAGCTTTGATGCTTGGATGACTTACTCAGTAAAACTGATATATGAAATGCTTTTGTTAGTATTATCAAACAAGGCCACTAGTCTACAGCATCATATCTGTCTAACCTTCAGACCAACAAGGCTAGAGGTAAAACATCAATATTATATATGATATGCCTAAGTGTAAGAACAACTAGGAAGGCATTATGTACTCCCTCCGTCCCAAAATAGAAGTCATTCTTGCATCTCGAGAAGTCAACTTTTTTGAACTTTGACCAATTATATATTAAAGAATACTAATAATTATAATACATAATTAGTATCATTAGATAGATCGTTGCATATATTTTCATAATAAAATTATTTGGAGATATAAATGTTGCACACATTTTCTACAAACCTAATCAAAGTTAAGAAAATTTGACCTGCACGCATGTGACGCATCCCATAACGACCTTTTTTTGAGACGGAGGGAGTACATGTTAGGTTTATTCTACTGTACATGTTCAGGCAAGTTTTCCCCAATGTTATGCCTCCCCAACTGTAGCTGTTGTCTATGCTTACAACAACAACAACAACAACAACAAAGCATTTATGTCCCAAACAAGTTGGGGTAGGCTAGAGTTGAAACCAGCAGAAGCAATCAAGGTTCAGGCACGTGAATAGCTGTTGTCTATGCTTGATTGGTAAATTCCATATTGTAGTATCCGTGGGTGTAGAATTTTATCTCGATTTCACTAGATTAGTTTAGACCTTGTCCTTGCGGATCTGCTCGAAATTGAATCTGAAGTACTTAGACGCTAGGCCATAACCCATAATTCTGTTTTGATCGAATACAACATGCTAGTGATTTTTAATCTGGGACAACTTAATAGTGTTTTTTTTATTGGTTGATTCTTATGTTCAAAGACTTGTATTTTCTGTGTATCGCCTTGTATTCTCAGTGTAATAAATTTTTTATCACTGGGTACGCCCTTTTTTTCAAAAAAGGATACGATCTTCTCTGTACCTATTGCTAAGTGATCAATTTTATGGTACTGTTGTCCAAGCATGTCACCTGGAGTCTACTACTATATTACCATATCTTGTTCTTGTAATGATTAGTTTGTAAGTTGAGTTTCATTCTAGTTTAAATTAAAGCTGATTATACACATTCTGTTTAAGCAGCCTTCTCATGCTTGATAAGTGTGATACAACAATATTTGCTCTCTGCCTTTGTCTGTAATTTAAGTTCATTTAGTAATATTTCATACTTTTTTATTGACCTATCAAGGTACCTATATAGTATTTACCAAAGGAAGATTAGTATTTTATAGATACACTAGATCAGATAGTTTTTACTAGATGGAGAATCACTCAAATAGCACTCAGTTCAGTCAAAACAGTTACAGAGAACAATTCCATAAGCAATGCTACAGAATGAGTAGGCCACCCTTTTAATAATCTGTAGAAATTTTGAAGTCCAACTGATATTTACATAGTACTATCTGTTTTCAGCTAATCACTAGTTTCATCTCATGTTGATGAGGACACCCATGGTGCCGACATGGACAGCGAGGACATATGGACGACGAGGACTTGTCTTTTGAACAGCTTATGCCAGTCTTTTGTCTTTTGAGCATGTATGGTTGAGCTTAGATAACTTAGTACAATGTTAGATGGTCTTAGCTAAAAGCAGGACGTGGCCTGTAACATGGCTGTACAAGAATAACTTAGGAAGCATGTGCTGGTGGTAGTAGTAGAATTTTAGATGGACTTGTAATTTGTGAGGTCTTATTTTGCCTTTTAGTGTAATTGTTGGATACTTGGATGAAGTTGGAATATATTGGGATTGGATTCAGATGCATATATCCAGTATTGGAATTTATTGACATTTGGACCATATGTGTGCATTTGGAATTCGGATTGAGATGCTCACGTTGGGTAATTTTCATGGTGGTTTATACTCACGAAATAACTTGTTTTCGTGGTGGTGTTCTCTCACGAAATACTATATTCTCTGTGTGTTTGTGATACTCTCACGAAATCAATTTCATGAGGGTGACTCTCACGAAATACCAAACTCTCACGAAATCCATTTCATGACGATGACTCACGAAATACCGAACTCTCACGAAATCATGAAAGTTCATGACGGTGACCTCTCACGAAATAGCACAAAATACCACCACGAAAACATTGATGCAAGCCTGGTGGCAACGTTATTTTCAAGAGGGTGGCCATCACGGACTCCCACCACGAAAAGAATCCGTGGCGGTGAACTCTCATGAAAATGAGATTTTCGTGTGTCTACTATTGTGAGAGTTGATGCGTGACGGTGTACCATCACGCATTATTTTCATGAGAGTAAAACCATATTTCATGACATGTTTTGCACTCACACGAAATCTCCAGTTTCTGGTAGTGAGTAGACAAACCCATTATGAGCTTTCACTTTTCTCGATTCACTCCAATTGGTAGCCACATATCACAAGTAAGTCAACTGGCCATGTTTATATTTTCTTTCTTTGATGACCAAAAACACGTACTTAAAAAATGAGATCATTACTGATTAGATTTTTTTTGAAGTGATGGGCATTAAAAAGTATAGATTATTTAGGTGGACAGTATAGTTTGCGCGCACAAGGATCAATGTGATTAGGATTAGGAATAATTAAACTAAATGTCCAAAATGAGTGCTTTGTAAAAGTAAATTGTTGTTTAGTTGATATAAACGAAGAAAGGGTATGGAAAAACGTTTTTTTTAAGAACAACATAAAAGATAAGATTGTTGCACAAGTGGAAAACAATCTCAACGCATGGTGGGAGCCATGTGCACTAGTTTTAGGAAGATGTTGGTGAGGAAGATGATGAACCCTCAAAGACCAATACGCCATGTTGTCTAGTATTATGAGGAAGTAGATCAAAACAATAATAGCTAGCCTGCTTAAAATATAACCCAGTGTATCTATCTTTCCATACAAATTTCAAAAATAGCATATGAGCTGGTCAAAAGGGTTGTGAATACCCTTTGACTTTTTTTCCATTCACCCTTTGACGAGCAGCAAGATGCCTTAGATGGTCTTTTTACCTAAGCATGGATAATATTTCATTGCAATCTACCTAGTCTAGGTAGAACTTCAATAAGTTAACCAGCAAGATCAATGCAAGCAACCATTTCATTTGGAAACCGGAGCTCCCCATAATGAATGAAGTTTTTTTTGTCGCACTCCCTGTTAGATATTTAGGCAATTTTAGTAGCAATTTAATCCAGAAAAATAATAATGCCAAGTTTGTGACATCAGACATGTGCACATTTGATCTAAATGTCACAAACATGTAGACGATACTAATTATTATGATTTTAATCGCTGAAAATAGGGGATGAACTACAACATACCCCGCGGCACCAGAGCCGGTTACGCTAGTTGACATAGCGCTTCTTGGAGTAGTCGTCCCGCTCGATGCAGTGCAGAGAGGTTGCAGTGCCGATGTCTCGTCGCCGCCACGAATGCGGAGAAGAAGATGAGGTTGTCGTACGATTGAGCAGTCGCATAGTCGCTCCCCAAAAACCTAATTGCCGGTCTTCACCCGAGCAGATGAACTCACGAACGGCGCCAGTTTCAGAGGCCTGCTCTCACTATTCCCGTGCGCACAGGAACCGGGACGGGGATGGCAGATAGCAGCACAACAGCAATGTGACGATGTTCTGGCTATGTGTTTTCAACTCTCGCGAACAAGAGAAGGAGTGCCCCTTTTATGCAGCAACAAAGGAAGACAAAAGTGAAGAGACGAGCGCATGAAAAGGTAATGTTCATCATGGCAGAATCCGTTACTAGTAACTCACGAAACTGACAAATCAATTGTCAGTTACTAGTAACGGAAACCACTAACGCATACATCATAAACCACTATCACATAATAGTCATCATGCACATAAAACTCATCAAACCGTAAGTTACACTGCATAAAAGCACCCAACAAATTACACATAGCATTAATTTTAATCTTAAAATTTCCTTTGATTTAATTGCTGAATAAATTGAGACAAACCCAATTAAACCCAACAATCCCTACCAAATTTCAAGACATAGAAAAATGCTCTTAGTTCTGCTGATGTTTGATATACCAGTTTTTCGGTGAAGACTGTTAAGTTGAACATCCACCTAGGACAGAGGTTACACTTCTTCACAACTGAACAGTGGACTACGCCTTGAATTGACAGTTTTGTGCGAAATAAGTTTCACCTAAGTCCTTTATTGATACAAGGCTGTCTAAAGCATCCCCTCTAGTAGGAGCATATAAGTCAAACTCCCATGCCTTTCATGAGTATCTAGAGATTACTCATATCTCATAGACTGTGACTGGCAGTCGAACTCATATAGGTGTGTTCCTTCTAAGATGTCTTGTAGGCTGTCATCTCTGCTTAAATAAGCCACTCGGATCACATTAAAATGTATACCATGCTGCCATACAGCATAGGAGAAATGTGCATCTCAAGCAATATGGACCTTATTTCAAATGATCTCTCCATTAGTCAATCACTAGCTTGTTTCACCATCCTACTTCACGGGATCTACGATCACATAGGACAGGTTACCACTATGGAATGACTTCACGTGGGTCTCAAGCCCATCTCCCTCGATGCACCATCTATCACATTACGTAACAAATCCTTTGTGAACTGGTCTGCTAGATTCTTAGATGTATGGACATAGTCCAACGCTATTACTCTAGAGTTTCTCAGTTTTTTGACATATTTTAACCACCTCTTCACATGCTTTGTAGACTTCATGTTATCCCTAGAACTGTTCACTTTGATTATCACAGTTCATGGAGATAGACGGTATTGGTTTTTCAACCACCGATAAATCCATAATGAGTTCACAAAGCCACTCGGCCTCAACAGTGGCAGTATCTAATGCTGTGAGTTCTGCTTCCATTGTTGACCTCGTTAAGACGGTCTGCTTGCAAGACTTACAAGAGATAGCGCTACCTCCAAGTGAGAACACATATCCACTTGTGGCGTAAATCTCATCAACATCAGATATCTAATTTGCATCACAATAACCCTCTAGTACCCTCGGATACCCAGTATAGAAATGTCATAGCTCATAGTCCCTTTTAGATAGCACAATACCCTCTCAAGATCATGCCAATGATTATCTCCCGGATTTGAAACAAACCGGCTAAGTTTGCTCACAGCAAACGAGATATCAGGCCTCATTGCACTAGCTAAATACATAAGTGAGCCAATTATTTGAGAATATCTTAATTGATCCCATGCTATTTTGTGATTTTTCCTTAATAGCACACTTGGGTCATAAGGAGTTAAAACAGGTGTGCAATCACTGTATCCAAAGCGACTCAATACATTTTCCACATAATGGGATTGCAAAAGCGTTACCCCACCATTTCCTTCTCTTAGTAGCTTTATGTTAAGAATAACATCCACCTCTCTCAAGTCTTTCATTTTAAAGTTACTAGACAAAAAATCTTTCACTTCCTTAGTCACATTGATATTATTTCCAAAGATTAGTATATCATCCACATATAAGCATAAGATCACACCTTCTCCCCCACCATACCGATAATAAACACATTTATCAACTTCATTCACAACAAAGCCGGCTGATGTCAAAGTTCTGTCGAACTTCTCGTGCCACTGCTTAGGTGCTTGCTTTAGGCCATACAAAGATTCAATAATTTACACACTTTTCATTCTTGATCATTTGCTACAAATCCATCTAGCTGATCCATATAGATCTCTTCCTCAAGCTCTCCATTCAAGAAATCTTAACGTCCATCTGATGAACGAGAAGACCATGTGAGGCAGCCAAGGAAAGTAACACTCATATAGTCGTTAGATGGGCAACTGGTGAATATGTATCGAAATAATCTTCACCTTCTTTTTGGTACAACCCTTAGCCACAAGACTCACCTTGTACTTCTCAATAGTACCATCAGGCCTAAGCTATTTCTTGAACATCCATTTACATCCCATAGGTTTGCACCCGTAAGGACGATCAACAACCTCCCAAGTTCCATTAGACATAATAGAGTCCATCTCACTCTGAATAGCTTCCTTTCATAAGTCAGCGTCAAGAGATGAATATGCCTCTTTTATGGTTCTAGGAGTATCATCCACGAGGTATATAATATAGTCTTCACTAAAGGACTTTGTAGTCCTCCGTCTCTTACTCTTTCGAGTGACTATATTATTATCCTCCTCATGATTTTCCACATGGGTTTCAACATCAGCATGTTCTATCGGTTCATGCAACTCAGGTAATAAAATAGATTCATGACTAGAAGTGCTAGGTGTATTTTTCATAAAAAATTCATTCTTAAAGAATATAGCATCTCTAGATTCCATAATAGTACCAACATTCATGTTAGGGACTCCAAAATTTATTATTAAAAATCTATAACCCATGCTGTGAATAGCATAACCGAGAAAGACACAATCAACACTTTTTTGGTCCAAGCTTTCGCTTCTTGTTAATTGGCACATTTACCTTTGCCAAACAACCCCATGTTCGCAGGTAAGAGAGATTTAATCTCTTATTCTCCCATTTCTCAAATGGTGTAATTTCTTTGTTCTTTGTGGGCACCCTATTCAGGACATGACATGTTATCAAAATTACCTCACCCCACCATTTCTTAGATAGTCCCGCTGTCTCTAACATGATGTTAACCAACTCAGTTAGAGTACGGTTCTTTCTCTCGGCAATCCCATTGGATTGTGGTGAGTATGGCTGTGTCCTCTCATGAATAATGCCATGCTCCGCGCAAAACTCAGAAAATTCATTTGAGAAATATTCTCCCACGCGATCAGACCACAACCGTTTAATTTTCTTCTTAAGTTGGTTTTCTACCTCAGCTTTATAGATCTTAAAATAATTCAATGCTTCATCTTTTGATTTTGACATATATATACGTAGCAAAATCTAGTGCAATCATCTATAAATGTCATGAAATATCTTTTGCCACATTTGGTCAACTTGTCGTTCATTTCGCACAAATCAGAATGGATTAGTTCTACCGGTGCGAAGTCCCTTGCCACAGCAGCCTTGTGAGGATTGCGAGGTTGCTTTGATTGCACGCATACATGACATTTAGAACCTTTGACCATATAAAATTTCGGGATTAAATTCATACCAGCTAAATGAGTCATACAACCAAAATTTATATGACAGAGACGTGAATGCCACACATTTGTCTCATTATCATGGTTCACATGGTTCATAGAATTAAAACAAGCATCATTTAAAGACAAGCGGAACAAGCCTCCGCTCTCATAGCCTTTACACACAAAGGTTCCATACTTTGAAAGTATACACTTATTAGACTCAAACACAAGTTTATAGCCATCTCAAAATAGCAATGGGCCACTAATTAAATTCTTCCTTATTGAGGGGACATGCTGCACGTTCTTTAGTTGTACAGTCTTTCCCGAAGTAAACTTTAGATCAACCATACCAACACCACGAACAGCTGCACGCGCTCCATTCCCCATCAACAAGGAGGAAGTCCGCCCGACCAGATAAGAAGAAAATAAGGAAATGTCAACACACACATGAATATTGGTGCCTGTGTCAACCCACCAATCAGGTGAACGACAAACCGAAAGAACTGTAGGTAATAAATTACCGTACCTCAATGTTCCTTCATCAGCCTCAATCATGTTTGCAGACTTTTTCTTAGGTCTCCATTTTCCCTCCTCGCAATCCTTAGCATAATGCCTAGGTTTGCCGCAGGTGTAGCAATTGCCTTTCTCCTTGTTCTTCTTCTTCTTAAAAGGAGTGGAGATCTTTTGTTTGAGTTCTTACTTGAATTTCTTCTTGTGGGAATTTTGAGGATTTTTCTGCACCACATGGGCACTAGAACTTCCCTCAACAATTTTCTTGTCGCGGACATCCTTAGCTCTCGCCTTCTCTTCAACATCTAAAGAGCCAATGAGGTCAGCAATGCTAAACTCCTGCCTCTTATGTTTCAGAGAAGTAGCAAAGTCTATCCAAGCCTGTGGTAGCTTAGCAATAATGCAGCCCGCCACAAACTTGTTTGGCAGCACAGTACCAAAATTCTCGAGTTCTTTTGCTAGTGTTTGTATCTCATGAGCTTGTTCAACCATAGAACGATCATCAACCATCTTGTAGTCATGAAACTGCTCCATGATATACAACTCACTACCAGCATCAGACACTCCATATTTGGCCTCAAGTGCATCCCACATCTCTTTACCAGTTTGCAGAGTCACATGTGCATCTACTATGAAGTCCGCTAGCACGCTGATTATTGCCCCTTGAACGTGGTATCAGCATCTTGAAATGCGCGCTCCTCCTTAGGAGTATACGGTCCATCTGATCTAGGTTTGGCAAAAAAAATAGCAATGCATAGCGGTCAACCACAATATGCATTTTTGACGCCACCTCTTGTAATGTGTGCCCTCAAAAACATTTGGTTTCAGCATACCCGCAAAGCTGACTACCAAAAAATGCCTATCAGGTTTTTGGACTGTTAGATATTTAGGCAATTTTAGTAGCAATTTAATCTAGAAAAATAATAATGCCAAGTTTGTGACATGTGCACGTTTGATCTAAGTGTCATGAACATGTAGATGATACTAATTATTACGATTTTAATCGCTAAAAATAGGGGATGAACTACAACATACCCCGCGGCACCAGAGCCGGTTGCGCTCGATACAGTGCAGAGAGGTTGCAGTGCCGATCTCTCATCGCCGCCATGAACGCCGAGAAGAAGATGAGGTTGTCGTACAATCGAGCGGTCACGTAGTCGCTCCCCAAAAACCTGATTGCCGGTCTTCACCCGAGCAGATGAGCTCATGAATGGTGTCGATTTTGGAGGCCTGCTCTCCTTATTCCCGTGCGTGCAGGAACCAGGACCGGGATGGCAGATAGCAGCACAACAGCAGCGTGACGGTGTTCTGGCTATGTGTTCTCAACTCTTGTGAACAAGAGAAGGAGTGCCCCTTTTATGCAGCAACAAAGGAAGACGAAAGTGAAGAGACGAGCGCATGAAAAGGTAATGTCCATCATGGCAGAATCCGTTACTAGTAACTCATGAAACTGACAAATCAATTGTTAGTTACTAGCAACGGAAACCATTAAGACATACATCATGAACCACTATCACATAATGGTCATCATGCACATAAAACTATCAAACCGTAAGTTACACTGCATGGAGTTCCCAAGAAGATCATGTCTGACAGAGGTACTCAGTTCACATCTCACTTTTGGCAGCAAGTACATACTTCGTTGGAAACAAAGTTGAATTTTAGTACAGCATATCACCCTCAGGCGGACGGACAAACTGAGAGAACTAATCAGATACTGGAGGATATGTTGAGAGCTTGTGCATTGCAGTACGGTACGAGTTGGAACAAGAGCTTGCCATATGCTGAGTTCTCATATAACAACAGTTATCAGAAGAGTCTCAAGATGGCACCTTTCGAGGCTTTATATGGACGAAAGTGTAGAACCCCGTTATTTTAGAATCAAACGGGAGAAACCCAAGTATTCAGACCGGATGTTCTAAGAGACACAGAGAAGCAAGTACGGGTGATTAGTGATAACTTGAGAGTGGCACAGTCTCGATAGAAGAGTTATGCTTACACTCGGAGAAGAGAATTGATTTTTGAAGTAGGAGATTATGTTTACCTAAAAGTGTCACCAATGAGAAGTGTGAGAAGGTTCAATATGAAAGGAAAGTTAGCACCAAGGTATATCGGACCTTTCAAGATTCTAGAGAGACGTGATGAAGTGGCTTATAAGTTGGAATTGCCTAAGAGTTTGTCAGGTGTGCATGATGTATTCCATGTGTCTTAATTAAAGAAGTGTTTGCGTGTACCTGAGGAGCAGATAGCGTTAGAGGAGCTTACTATTAAGGAAGATCTCACCTATGAGGAGTTTCCGGTAAAAATCTTGGAGACGGCAGAAAGGGTTACAAGGAGTTGAATTATAAAGATGTGTAAGGTTCAGTGGAATTGGTATACAGAGGATGAGACTACATGGGAAAGAGAGGAGGATTTGAGGAAGACATATCCATAGTTTTTTGAGTAAGCATCATCCGAATCTAGAGGACAAGATTCATTTTAAGGGGGATAGAATGGTAACACCCTAAAATTTGCATCATTTAAAAATAGGATAATTTGATTTATTTATGTATTTATGTGTGCATACAAACTTAGAGAAATAATAACTTTTGTTAAAATAAAATCAACTATAAGGTCTAGCTACATATTTATGCATACATGTTGCTGCATATTTATTTGTGATGATTGGGTTTGATCAAAACTTCAAAAGAATTTAAATTTGATTTGAATTTGGTTTTGTAAATGTGTTTAAGAAAAAGATAAGGAATTTTACCTCTCCCTTCCTCTCTTTCGGCTTTTGGTCCGCTCAGCCTTGCCTCCCCCGCAGGCCAGCTCCACTCCCTCCAATCCCGCACCCAGCAGGCCGGCCCAACTGCGGCTAAAGCCCAGCGCAGGCGCCCATCACCCCGTTCCTCCCTTGGCTGATAGCTCTAGCCCATGCCTTGAGCCACCTATAGGTGGGCTCGCTCTGCCAGCATCATCCCTCACCACCAGCTCGTGTTCGAGCCGGACTCCTACCGAAGGAATCCGCCGCCTCTCCCGATTTCATCGCGATTTGGCGTGCGCCCCACGCCGAGCCCCCTTATATAATCTGAGCGTCCGTGCCATGTTGCCCTCATCTCGAACCCTAGCTTGTGCAGCCTCAATTTGAGCTCATAGCACCACCGTAAGCCCTAACCCGCCGCCGTCAAACTCGCCTCGCGATTTCGCCGCTTCAACACAGTCGTAAGCTTTTCGTCGAGCTTCGCGTCGAGCTTGCGAAGCCACCGAGCCCCTTCTTTCACTTTTTCCCATTTTGGTTTGCTCACCCCCTTGCCACCGACGTCTGCAGGAGATCCGCCGTCGTACCAAGATGCTGGTCATCTTCGATCCGTTCCCGCCTTCATTTTCGATCTTGGTGAGTTCATCGTTCCCTCTTTCATTCCGTACTGGTCCCGAGTCAAACGGTGGCCTGTACCGTTGAATCAACGAATGCTGGTGAGGTTTTCTCACCGCTGGCCATGGCAGCCACCGCGCTGGCCTTCTTCTTCGGCCACCGGGTCCTCTCCCTTCCCATCTTCTAATCTCTATCGTCAAATCTCAATCCAATCGTCCAGATCACGGCATACCCTTTCGGCTACTACTTTTGTTAAAGAGCCCCTACACTTTTCTATATTCAAACCCGCAGTCTCTCGGTAAGATTTAAAATCATTTTTATTTCTTTTTATTCTGAAATCAGATCCATCTATTTATAGTTTTGCCACTAGTCTTACTTAAGCTATAATTTCTTCGTTTTAACTCCGTTTTGATCCGTTCAAGTTGCGTTAGATTCGTAATTGCGTAATCTACATGCTCATGCTACTGTTAAACATGTTTTCAACTTTTAAAATTCGAGATTAGGTTTAATCTATTATTTTACTAAAGAAAAACTTGTTTAATTCATAACTTATTCATTATAGCTCTCGATTTTTGTGATCTCTGTGTGTTCATAGCGAGATGTAAATTCATTTTATAAACTTTTCATCTTGATTCTATGTTGTTGGTGTACTGTTCTAATCGATAGCCTTTGTTTGCTATGCATGATTGTGTCTAGATGCTTGTGTGTTATTGTATTGATCGAGTATAGACAATGAGCAATTCATGGGAGATCAAGAGTACTACTTTGACGAGCAGGATCAGCAGGAACACTTTGATCAAGGCAAGTATAGCATGTGATCATCCTTGTTGTCCTATTCACTTTTATAACAACTTAATCATATGCATGTGTCTACCTTGGCAACCGTAGTAAATTTCCTAGTTGTTTGATATCTTGGATTCCTTGTCACCCGTGGGATATTGCATTGAGTAGTGATGCTAGTGCTCAACTAAAACCATGATCATGTAATTTGACTAATGATATATGCAATAAACACTAAAAGATAACTTTTAACAACATGGTTAAAGGGGACTAGAGTGTTTGGCTACTTTCCAGATGCTCTAGATTCCTCTCCCTAAGGACTTATCTGTAAGTGGTCACTGGGACTTACAGTACAATTATGAGGGCCACATGGCTCTAGCTTTAGTCAAGTATGAGGACCTTTTCTAGCTTGTTGGTGGTTACCTTCATGGCGCAAAATGGGCTTGCCGAATCGGGTATAGTGTGGCCTCTGTCTTTATGTGTATAGCCTATGCGAAATGTGCCATTAGAAATGGGAGCTCTATATCTGTTTGCCAATTGGAATCCTAGCGGCCATAACTTGTTAGACGAATCTTTGAAAGACTTCATAGTGAACCTTGCCTACTCACCTTTAAAGTATTTTGGGAGTTATAAACCCGGGCATATGGGTAATCATGACTCACAGTGAAAGTGTACAACCTTTGTAGAGTGTAAAACTGTTATATCAGTCGTGCTCTCGGCACGAGTGGCCTTGGAACCCTTTTTGGAATAGATGATCACTATTAATTAATTGTTTTTGCTATATATTATTCATGTTTACTTGATCATGTGTTTTTATTGGGTTTATGACAACTTGATGCTATTCATATGCTAAAATAGTGACAACTAAAAGCTAAATGTTGTTAAACCAGTGTCAAGCCTTTTGAGCCTCATGAACCCCATGTTACACTTGTTGAGTATGACATGTACTTATGCTTGTTTATTTTCATTATTTGGATAAAAATCCTGGATGGATAATAGATTACTATGTTAATGACGACTTTCCTGAGGTTTACTAGTCTTGTGGTCAACCAGTTGATGTCCCTGTGCTATGGAGCTTCCGAGAGAGAGTTATCATTATATTTCCGCTATATTTATGTGAAGACTATGTGATAATATTCGTGATGTAATAAACACCTGTGATGGTACTTTCTATAATTTGTCGGCTTATGTGTGTGACTGATCTCTGGGTGCACATAAGATTATGCATCCCATTTTATCCTTAAAATTAGGTGTGACATATCGATTTTTTTTAACACTTTTTGAAACTAATTTTAAATCTAACACGGTCGGGTTTTTTTTAAACTAATACTTTTGGTCAGCGCTATTTATTGCCTCGTGGCCCAAATGCATGCCGCGCCAAGCATGGTGGCGCTTGAGAGGGTCGACGTGGCGGCAATCGGAATCGCCGATCACGACGGGCGGGGCTCGCCAGCGCCATCGACCTTGGCGTGGCAGTAACGCGAATTGATCCGTGGCGCGGCAGAGCCGAATAAAACCCCGTGGCCAGTCCCGCCTGCCCGAGCAACAAGCCCGCCTGGCCGCCATGCCCGCCGCCCGCCCGTCGATACCTGGACGGTTTAATCGGAACGCGTCGCGCCAATAGTGGGAGTTATTCTAAGTATTGCGTGACGTAAGATCAATAGTGGATTTGTTTCTGTCTTTTGTTGAATTAGTTTCACGGCCGAATAGAGAATTTAATAAGGCAATGATTTTTTTCGTCTTTCATAATACGGTTAACCACCATGTTAACTAATCGATTACGAAAAATTTGATCGGATTGAAACGGATATTTTTAAGGAACTTATTTCTTGGGCTTTTTGGCCCCATATTGTAGGATCGGCGGCGACACGACCATGGACCCCGGCTTCCTCGACCCCTCACGCAAGACGTCGGCCACCGGCGTCGAGATATGGCGGGACTACCGGTTCCCGAACTAGTTGCTACTTAATCTCGTCGGCAGTGCTACCGTAATGCATAGAAACGAATATGAAGCAAATAAATGAAGTCCGTGCGCAAGTAGACAAGCTGCCACATAACATTTTCATTGGTTTGACATAAGTTTGACATAACATAACCAAATAACCCCGCAAGTTTCGGACGCCAATATTCGTTTGACCTAACAAACTAAGACCCAGGAGTGTAAGGGTCCCTCAGATGAATCTGTCTCTTTGAATTTGTTGGCAACACATTGGGAGTGTAGCCAACATCGATATGGTCACGTCGACGGTGCATACGGCTCGTACCCTGCAAGTATATGATACGCACGATTACTTATAATTCTTTATGATCGTTAGTTAAAAAATTCATACGTATTTAAAGAAACTACCTTTGTTAGTACCTGTAAGGCTCATTGGGTACCAAGCGGGGCACCACCTAGCTGAGACATGCCGATCTCGTCCTGTGGCCAATCGTTCCACTGGTCGTGCTGTCTGCGGAAGCCCAGGGGGTCATCATCGTCGTCCTCGGTTGCAGGGTCCTTCCCAGCGCTATGATGTGATGGTGTACGCATCGCGGAAGTGGCACCTATCATCGGCTGAGAAGAGCCGGCTGGTGTCCTCAAAGAGGCTGAAGATGTGCCACCCGACCACACCGGGAGTGGCGGTTCCTCATAAGGAGTGTCCATGTAGCTCAGCTTCTGAGCTAGCTTCCTACAGCTCTTCTTCACCTTCTGCATAAATAGACGTTAAAGTTAGTGTATGTTCCAAACGCATATACACTAAAAAAATATTTTCGGAATGGACAAGTTTATGTTTACCTCCACAAAAGCCACGAGAACGTCTGACCCCTGCCCTCTAGACTCGTGAAGTCGAAACGTTGCTTCGTTGGACAGCTTTGACAATTGTGTCGCCTAGGTACAAAAACGTGGTTGGACAGTTTTAGTACGCATACTTAATACCAAAAGGATAACAAATTGTACCATTCAAGTATCTTACCACGTATCTTTGAAGTGGGGCTCTCTGTAGCTGTGTGTCCTCCCTAGTGGTAACGTCATAGACATCTTCGATGACATCTTCCTCCGAGTCCTCGTCAATCGCCTCCTCAGTGTACGGGGGCTTGATATATGTCCTCGTAGACCTGTGAAGCCACCGCAGGTACTCGTCGAATGTGTGCTGGTCATGTGGAGGACCCGCATGGACCTGATGTCGTACCCTGTTCTGCCACAAATGGATGTGCGCGCTGTGTGTCACGCGCCAATCCTTGGTCTTATACCTCTTCCTGTGGTCATACCTGCAACAAAACGATGTTAGTTGTACCACACACACCTATGAATTGTAGCTTTGTTATTAATCGATAACACACCCGTGCAATTCTTGGTTGGTGGAGTAAAGCGGTGCTGGGAAGCCTGTCATTCTTCCAAACTGTCTGCAGACCCTGATGGGAAAGTGAATCTCGACCACATGGAAGAAAATAAGAGGGACATCGCAACGATATTCGTCTAACTCGTCCCTAGTGATAGGACTGAGATAGTACTGAAGCTCAGGAGTATCCCAAGGACACCAATGCACCTGAAATTTTGTAATTGAGTTAGGTTGTGATATAGTGTACATCGAACAAGACACATATATGATAGTAAAGAGAGCGTAACCTGATGCTGTGTCAGGACGTCGAGACCGTCCATGTACTCCATGTACTTGCGCCTCGCATTCCCTCTAACTAACTCTGCTTCCGTCCAGATATACAGAGCTGTATGGAGTGTATCCTGCCCGTTCCATTGCTGCATTGAACACGATAATGAATTAGCCATTAATAATTTAATCATATGTAACTGCCTCGAAGAATATAGTGAACTAAAGTACTTACTGGTAAACCATTATTAAGGGGCCTCCCAACGGGCCATCGTTCCCAACACTAAACCTGGAGTAGGTAGGAGCAACCCCCAAGGTTCGCATATCCTGAGGTGCGACGACAGGCAACGCATAGCTGTCGATACGTCCATGCCAGGACTGCGCGGCCCCAGCTGTACGCCGCTATGTTCTCCCACGGCTGGCGTAGTATGTCAAGGAAGATCCAGCTGATGGTGTTGCCCGCGATGTCTGGGAAGAGGAAAGCACCAAGAAAGTGCCAGAGCCACACTCGAGTGAACCTGTCGATCAGAGCCTCCTCAGCCTGTGGATCCAAGTAATCAAAGCGCTCTGTGATCCAGGACGACGAAACACCGGAACTTTTCCTGAAATTGACCAAAGAAAATGAGACCCGATGACTGCAGGAAAGCAATGCAAGTATTAAATAGGCTTGAATTACTCACTTATTTTTTTGGAAGCCTCGTCGTCCGGTGGAAGAAAGCCAGTAAACTGAGCCACCAGCTCCCTCCAGTGATCGTTGTCAACTATCCCTGTCACTGGAAGTCCCCCCAACCGAAGGCCTAAAATAGCCTTCACGTCCTGCATGGTCAAGGTCATCTCGCCACAAGATAGGTGGAACGTGTGGGTCTCAGGCCTCCACCTGTTATAAGAATAGAACGATTGATTAGTTGCCTCAAATTTGTTACAAGAAAGTTTACGTCAAGAGATGCACTCGCACTTTGCTTCTACAAATTGCTAAGTAGTGCTTCAAGGGGCGGAAGACCGTGGTTGACAACACGGACAAGCTCGAGGAAGTCGGCACACCGTATGTACAACTGTGTGCGCCCAAAGTGTGCGTCTTGGGCCTCAAAGTAGGCAAGGCCACCTCTGCACTCAAGATATGTGCTTTCAGTCTTTGGTCGTCAGACTCCACCTCAAGAATGGGGTACAACGGGTGCTACGTGGGAGGGGCCATCCTGTTACAAATTGATAAACAAAGCGTTAGAGTATTCAAATTAAAAAAAATCAAATTAACATTATGTAGCATTATAAAATTTGAACTACTTGTTATGCAATTTGAAAGCACATGTATATATTCAAAGTAAAATTAACAGATATATCACGCACTAGTAACATAAACAACTTCACTAGGAATATAAGCATTTGACGAAACTTCATGAAGTCATCAAAATCGACGTATCACGCACTAGTAAGTACCGACATTTATAAACTAGTATCTATACCCAAAATCCCTAACTAAATAATTAACTATAAACTAAATAATAAATACCTAATCAATCCATAAACCCAAAATCATAACCTCAAACCTAAAAACTACCTACGTAAATCACAAACACATTCACTAACCTAACTATCCTAAATCACTAACTATCATAAATCACTAACTATCATAAATCAATAACAATCATAAAACCCTAACTATCCTATATTACTAATTATCATAAATCACTAATTATCCTAAAACAATAATAATCAAAATAACATGAAATCGAGAGGGAGGTACCTTAGCAGTGGGCGGCCTTGATGCGCCGGCGTTCATGGCGCGGCCGGGCCAGGCGCCTACGCAAGCGCGGAGTGGCTGGCGGCGCGGGCGTGGCGAACACGGCACGCGTCTGCGTGGCGGCCATGGCGGCGCGCATGCGGGCGGCGCGGCGCGCGGTCTCTTGGCGGCGGACGATGCGCGGTGGCGATGGGGTGGCGGGGGTGCGTGTGGGCGGGGGGGTTCGCTCGCGATATTTATTTGGCCCAGCCGCGCCATGCTTTCGTGGCGCGGCACTGCCGCGCCAAGATCGGTGGCGCGACAGAGCCCTGCCACGTCAACGATCGCATTTTCGGTCGTCGCCACGTCAGACCTCTGCCGCGCCACCATGCATGGTACAGCACAGGCATTTGGCCGCGCCAGGACAATAGGCGTGGGCAAAAGTGTTAGTTTAAAAAAAACGACCGTGTTAGATTTAAAATTAGTTTTCAAAAAGTGTTAAAATTAAAAAAAAAATCGACATATCAAGCATATTTGCAACCGTTGGTGGAGGTTTATGAATAGGATTTTTTTTGCAAAGTTTATTAATAGGATTTGTCCTTGAAAAAACTTCCATCGTGCATGGGTTTCTTTTGTTAAGAATATTACGAAACACTCACCTAACATGCCACACCCTATCCTATCCATACGAGCACTGCTAAGAGATTAACGATACCACATATACATCTTATAGACATTGGTTACTTTACATACCACTGAATAAATATCATCCGTCTTTCAAGAAAATGCGAGCATGAGTGCCAATACTCAAGTCTAGAACTAAACCTCTGATCGGTAGTTCTAATCATTAATGGAGCTACACTCCCTTTAACATGCCGCACCATATTTACATCCCTCTGAGCACCACAAAATGATTTACGAAACCACATGCGTCGTCACTACTTACTTCACATACCACTGAATAAATAGCATCTGTTTTTTTTTTGAAAAAAATCAGAAAAAAAAATCGAGCATGAGTGCCAACTCTAGCTAGGACAGTATAAACCATTAATGGAGCTATACGCTCAGTATACCATGTTTTGGGATTTACAACATGAAGTTTGCCGTTTGTGCTTCTCTTTTAAACGGAGGATGTAATGATGAACAACTTTGTGCATTGGCTAATATGCAACTGCTAGAATATTTATTCTGTTATATCTTGGCATCCGTCATCTGTATCAAGCAAGGACCCCTACATCAGAAAGGACATCCCAACCGACCATCTACATTTCAACCAATCACACACGGTATTTTCATGAACAATGAAAACCCGTAAAAATCTATGACATAGCTCATATATAACAGAAAGTCTCCACAATAACTATCAGTTTTTATCAAAACATTGTACAGAAAATACGTTCCTTCATATACTTGCCTCTATAAAATTGTGCGTTCACGCCCTACTCTATGAGCTCCTAGACTGAGTAGATTGATAGGGCTGATCGGCCTACAATTTAGGGCGTGTTTGCTTTGAGCCCAGGCAGTGTTGATGATCCTAGCCCCAAGGGAGCGTTGCCTAGCCCAGGCAACTCTGGTCAGGAGCCAACCAAACAGACACTTAGTACTGCAAACCTACAACTACTGTGACACATTCAAGCTGCGCAAGCAACTACTCTAAGCTCATAGAGCAAAAGCAGCGACAGATAGCGTTAAGGTTAAAAGTCAGCACACACGCCTGGTTGTCGACAATCACATTGTCTATTTATTAAAAAAGTAGGATTATTTTTTAAAATAAATCCAAGAATTTGGATTGGACCATGGATAGATGCCACTATAAGAAACATGTTTGCATATAGTATCAACCACTACTAAAAATGATTTGAATTAGGAGACATCCCCAAATAGTCCAAAAATGCATGTTTCCAAAAACATCTAGGAGTGGATTTCAGAGGCTGAACAACTCATTTACAGAGACAGTCCAAGAAATACTACCGTTATAAATAAAGGCTATTTATAGAGACTGACTTATAAAAACCAACAAATCTCAAAACAAGCATTGTGGCTCATATATTTTTTTAAGCATATATATATTGGATCTCCTAGGGTTCTTTCTGACCTCAGCCCTCTCTCACCTCCTTGTCCCTAGCTCCCACCTTTGCACCTTGAGTCCACGGCCTAAAAGTGGAACCACTTAGTTTGATCATTATCTACTAGTCGGTTCAATAATCAACGTTTGTGATGCCACGACGACCTGCACAAAAGTGTCAAGTGATGACTTGCGCCATCTGCCCATCAAGGAGGACCGGAGGTCCGGAGGCCGGTGACCGTGGGATCAGTACGTAACCGACCTAATACACTTCCGGTCTTGCGCAGCAGGACAGTACTGATTGGGATTTGTGCTTTGGAGTTGTATTATTATGCGGTTGGATTTTCAACGTCCGCAGTGGTACCAGCTACATAGCTAGCTGACGTAGAGGTAAGAGATAAAAGCAAAGACTATTTTATACCGTAGTTGCTCCTACACGCCCAAGGTAATCATGCCGCCGCCCACCAAGTCGTCGGGTGCATCTCCTTCAGCGTCATCGGCAAGCACACGGTCTTCTCCAATAGCAAGCACACGTTCAGCACCACCAGCGACTTCCCCTTCGAGTGCTGGTAAGACTCGTTTGCAGGACACGGCTAAGAGTGTCTCAACTGTGGCTTCCACCGGACGCTCTTCGGCCATTCGGTGCCATCGCTGCTAGGGACTTGGATATGTGGCAAGGGAATGTCCTAGCAAGCGCGCATACATTGCTATAGAAGATGGAGGCTACGTTAGCACTTCTGATGCAGAGGAAGACATTGAAGAAGAACATGCTTCAAATGAAGATCCATCACATCTTTAAATTCAACGTCATTAGCATATTGTTCCTTAATCGTTTCAAGCCCAAAGATATGAAATCAAGTTGGGACAACATAGTATATCGTTGAGACAAGGCATCAGCAATAATATTATCCTTCCCTTTCTTGTGTTTGATGACATAAGGAAAAGATTCAATAAATTTAGCCCACTTAGCATGTCTACCGTTCAGTTTGTTTTGAGTTCTAAGATGTTTTAGCGGTTCATGATCAGAGTGAATAACAAACTCTTTAGGCTATAAATAATGTTGCCACGTTTCTAAGGTGCGAACAAGTGCATATAATTCTTTATCATACGTGGAATAATTAAAAATAGGCCCATTCAATTTCTTACTAAAGTAAGCAACGGGTTTACCTTCTTGCGTTAAGACACCACCAATGCCAACTCCACTAGCAT
This sequence comes from Miscanthus lutarioriparius, assembly GCA_904845875.1. Taxonomy (NCBI): domain Eukaryota; kingdom Viridiplantae; phylum Streptophyta; class Magnoliopsida; order Poales; family Poaceae; genus Miscanthus; species Miscanthus lutarioriparius. Next base: position 95,196,243 of record CAJGYO010000007.1, read on the forward strand.
CACATTCTAGCTCAAAGATCTTACCAAAATCAGGAAGTTGCAGCAATGGCGCGTGAGTAAGCTTGTCGGCCTGCACCTTGGATTCATCTACCTCAATTCCCTACGAGGTCACAACATAGCCTAGAAACGATACTCGTTCGGTGCAAAAAGTGCACTTCTCGATGTTACCAAATAAACGTGCAGCCCGCAAATCATCAAAACAGCACGTAGATGATTAAGATGTTCAGTTAAAGACTTGATGTATATCAAGATATCATCAAAATAAATCACCACAAATTTGCCAATAAAATGACGTAAAACCTCATGCATTAATCTCATGAAAAGTGCCAGGTGCATTAGTTAACCCAAAAGACATTACTAATCACTCATACAAGCTGAACTTGGTTTTGAAAGCAGTTTTCCATTCATCACCTCCCATACCTGTTTTATTCTTGAGGAGTCGTGGTGCTAAGATTGTAGGGTTCGAGTCTTTTAATCTGAAGCCGGATCGGTGTGTTACGCTCTACCAAAACGATAGTTATCATCAATCTGACAAAAGATCAGGAATCACGTCCCCATCATTGTGAGACTATTATTATTGTATGCTGCGTTGAAGCTGCCCTTATACATACATCCTTCTTTGTCATGACGCCGACGGTGATAGTACGGAGCTTAGAATCTTTATCGATGTCACACTATTCGTGTCGTCATCTGGCTACCTAACCTTGAGCTCATGCACGTTGGCCTGTGCGTGGGTATATATTACTTTTCACTTTTTCTAACCTCATCGGGTAGACAAAATAGCCAGTTTAGCTACTTATTAAAGTTGATTCGATCTCTTGTCAATTTTTTATACTGAATTAATTCTTTATTACATATAGCATTTATTTATTATGGTCTTTGGAATTTAACTAAAATAAAGTTAAACCAAGTCCAATTAAATTTAACAAATATAGCTAATTTCAAATAATAGCATAATAAGTTGTACGCCCAACCATGTTGTTTGCCAGACTTGTCCTCAGGAATTTGCAACCACGCCTTCTACAAACAACTCGATAGGACAACCACGTAGAACACCTACGTTGCATATTGGTTAACCACAATTATAAGTAGCACAAGTGCACCTGTATATCTGCACATTAAAACTGTACAAGTTTAGAAATTCAACGAGGTACTTTTAGTCTTTCGCTGGGATGTGGAGTTCTGCATTTCTTTCAATAACATGAGTGGTCATGATGTAAGCAAGCTTGTTGTGACATCAAAACATGCTACGCCGCCAACTGGGGATCAAAAGTTCAACGGTAATACTTTTTTTTAGGGAGCAGTTCAACGGTAATACTTGGCCACCGGCGTTCGTCCGGACCTGAGAAATAAAAAATCAAATCTCCCTATGCAAGCTCATCTCCCCACTGTCCGTCACGGCTTCGCGCTGTGCGGCCGCCCACCCATCCCAATCCGGCACGCCTCAATAATAAAGTACAGGATTAAGTTCACTTTTGGCCCCTTAACTATTGTGCTGGTCTAATTTTAACCCTCAACTACAAAACCGTCTAGTACCGGTACCCCAACTGTCAAAACCGTTCACTTTTAGCACCTGAGCGGGGGCAAGGTTGTTTTGACCGACGTTGAGCAATTTTGACCACGCCACGCTGGCGTTGACCGCCACGTAGGACACTGGCCTGTATCTCAGCGACATGTGGGGCCCACGCGTCACCCACTCATTCCCTCCCTCACACCGGGCAGAGCGAGAGAGAGCAGAGCAGCGGCGGTCGGCAGTGGTCTTGGCCGGCACAGGGTCGGTGGTGGCCCTCGGCTCGCATCCGTTCCCAACCGCAAGAGAGAGAGAGAGAGAGAGGGGAAGGAGGCGCGCCGGTGGAAGTAGAGCACAGGGCGCCGGCGGCGTGGCTCTGGCGCAAGCCTGGCTTGGCGGTGCAGAAGGGGAGAAGGGCGCAACGACGGTGACGGCCTCGGCTCCGACGGCAGCGTTGGAGATGGCCGGGGTCGCGGGGCGCAAGGCAGCAACAATCGGGCAGAGGGAAGAGAGCACGGGCAGCGGCGGGGATGCAGTCCGTCTCCGGTGGCGCTCATCCCAATTTGGTGGCTAGGCACTGCAGTGGCTCGCGGCGCCCCTGCGGCTTCGACGTGAAGGGCTTTAGCATCCGAGGAGGGGGTGGCGCTTAGCCTCGGGGCGACGGTGGCTCCGTCTCGGCGGCACGGCAGACGATGGTGGAGCCACGCAAGCAAGCGGGCCAGGGCGGCGGCTCGTGGCGTGCTCCTCAGCACCTACGAGATTTCCCCCTTCTTCCCCACGGAAGCATAACAGAGTGCGCGCTCGGCACTGCTGATTCCAGCCAGGGGAAGAGCGGCCGATGGCGATGTAGCCTACCCAGGGCCCTCGCGCACCCGTGCGACCACGGGCGCCGCCGGCTGCGCCTGCGCGGTTTGGCAGTGGCGGTAGCTGGTGAGGAGGAGACCGTTCACGGGCGACCCCCGCACCTCCCTCCTCCTCCCGACGTGGGTGGAGGCCCCAGCGGCCCCGACGCAGGCGGGGTGCTGGCGCGGCGGCCCTAGCCACTCCTGTCCAGGCCATCCCGGCGTCGGATGAGGCCCCATCAACCCTGTCAGCTCTCGCCTGTAGCGCACGCCCAGGATCCCCTTGATCCGGTCGCTTCCACTACCTCTGGTTCTCGGCTGCTGCGCTTCCTCTCCCTCTTCTTGCCGGCCACCTTTCTCATTGTCTCCATGTCGGCCACCGCCAGACCTTTGTTGAGACGACGCAGCATTGGGCCAGGGTGCGAGATGCCGGATCCATCAGTCTGCGCCCGCCTTGAGCTGAGTCGTTCCTCCATGGCTAGCCGCAAGTGATGTTGGCATGGATTGCGTCGACGATGGCGGTGGCTAAGAGACGTCGTTCTCGGCTGGATGAACTCCGCCATGATTTATAGCCGAAAATCCATGGCGTCTGTACCTCGCTCTCCCACAGCAATGGAACGGCGGCACGAACGGAGGCCGAGTCACTAGAGAACGCGTGCGCGGGCGTGGGAGTCGTTGGAGAAGAGAGAGTCGCAGCAACCCGGCGGCGGCAGCCCCTGTCCTCGCCGGAGCTCCATGGTGAGCTTGGTCTGGCGCAGGGAGGCGACTGTCGCCGTATCCTGCTCGTGCGCCGCCGCCGCAGCCTACTAGCGTGCCATCGCTATAGCTAGCTCGCCGCCGTTGTCTCCTTCACGCACGCAGGAACGGAAGGAAAGAGAGGGCCAGCGTGGCATGGTCAACGCCAGCGTGGCATGGTCAAACCCGCTCCACGTTGGACAAAATAGCCCTGTCCATGTCTAGGTACTAAAAGTGAACGGTTTTAACAGTTGGGGTAACAGCATTAGATGGTTTTATAGTTGAAGGTCAAAATTAGACCAACCCAATACTTGAGGGCCTAAAGTATAATATTACGATAGGCTGAGCTATTCTTGCAGGGCCCAATGATGCCGAAGCCCGTAAGAATGTATAGCCCATGAAATCAAGTAGCTACCCGACTGTCCGAGCTAACCAATTTATCTAGACAGAATTCCTTATTTGACACCCAGACAAATAACCCGTTTCTTTCTTGGCCCTCAAAAAAATTTCGTTCCCTATTTGACACCGAGTTCAACTTTAATTCCTTACATGACACTCCGTTGCATTTTCCATCCGGCCACCGTTAACTGCCCTGTGAAAAGACGATTTTACCCCTGTGGGCCCCACCACCCTTCTCCCTCCTCTCTTCCTCTAGGCCGCCGCGTCCTCCCCCAGCCCGTGGCCACCGCCTCCATGTACGTGCGGCCGCACCACCTAAGGAGAAGGTCGCCGGTCGTCCCCGCCGCTGCGGCCGGAGCCCCTTCCCTCCTCCGACGAGCCGCGCCACCCTCCTCCTGCCTGCTCCGACGAAGAGAGCGGTACCTGGAGGCGCCACGGGTGGACATGGGCTTCCGACGCGCGTGCGGACGGGCCGCTGGCTCCCATGGCCGACGCTGCGGGCAACCGCGGCGGGGAGGCGGCAGCGGCCGCAGCCGAACTGTGTGCGTGGCTCAACGGGTTCGCCAAAGCCTCCATCGTGTACGTCTGCTTCGGGAGCATGGCGGTGCTGCAGGAGCTTCACGCGGCAGCGATGGCCGCGGCGCTAGAGCGGACACGGGTGGCCTTCGTGTGGGCGGCTAGCCCCACGGCGCCGCTCCTGGCGAGGTTCGAGGAGCTCGTTGCGGCGGCGGGCGGCAGGGGCACGGTGGTCCGCGGGTGGGCACTGCAGGGAGGGGGCTCGCCGGCGGAGGGAGCTAGGGGAGGGCGCCGCGGGTCGTCGGAGTAGGGAGGAGGAGGGTGGTGCGGCTCGTCGGAGGAGGGAGGGGGCTCCGGCCGCAGCGGCGGGGACGGCCGGCGGCCTTCTCCTCAGGTGGCGCGGCCGTAGGCTGGGGGAGGACGCGGCGGCCTAGAGGAGGAGAGGGAGAAGGGTGGTGAGGCCCACAGGGGCAAAATCGCCTTTTCGCAGCGCAGTTAACGGTGGCCGGATGGAAAATGCAACAGAGTGTCATGTAAGGAATGAAAGTTGAACTTTGTGTCAAATAGGGAACGAAAATTTTTTGAGGGCCAGAAAAGGAACAGGTCATTTGTCTGGTGTCAGATAAGGAATTCTCTCATTTATCTACCACATCTCCGTGTGATTTCTAACGGTTTATTTTTGTTCGAAAGGACAGATTTTTAATAATGATGGTTTATATGTGTGAAAAAAGTGAGGTTGATGAAATATTCAAAGGACAGATTTTTAATAATAATTTGCACAAAATAGATCCTCCATTCACATAATTAATTGTTTGTAATAGTTTTCTGTTGAGTTTGCTGGAAATTGGTCGGTGGTGTGCGATGAAATCTAAAATCCCAAGTAATAACCACTGCTGTGACTGAGAAAAGCAAACTAAGGTTCGTGTGATTATATATAAGTAAGTCTACCACCGCTTACTCCTCCGGTTTCTCTTTAAGAAACGACTTTGATCCAAAATCTACCACATTTCGGCATGAATCAATATCACTTTTATATTTTGAAACTCAACCCAAAAGAAATTATTTATAGTCAAAATTTAAAATGTTTGAGTTAAGACCACCTCAAAACGACTTGTTTTAGAGAACCGGAGGGAGTATAAGAATACACCGTACTAGTTTATGCTTATGGTTTCACATTTTTTGAGCTCATCAGCTTGATGCACACAACACCACTGTCCCTCCCTATTGATCGATTCCCGGCCGGTTCATGTCGATGATCAATTGATGGCAACGTCACTGTAGTCCTCGTCGTTCACCGTCGAGTAGAAGGCCTGCTCGTCGTCGGGGCGCTCCTTCGCCTTGAGCTCCTCGATCCTGTCGATGGCGGTCTTGAGCTCCCACCGGCTGTCCACGTTGGTCTCGCAACACGCCATGCCGACCCTGATCAGCTTCACCATCTCCTCCTTGTCCTCCTCCTCCTCGCCCCGCAGGTCCGGGTCCACCACCGTGTCCAGCCACTCGCCCTCCGGCGTCGACCCCACGACGGTCACCAGGTCCGTGGTGTTGCCTGCAGCCGGACCCGGCTTCTGCGGTGACGACGACGACTCGCCCGAGGGTTTGGGCAGGTCGTAGCTCGGCGGCTTCCCGGTGAGCATCTCGAGGATGAGCAGGCCGAGGCACCAAACGTCGCTCTTCTTGGACGAGCGGCCGAACTGCTTCCGCTCCGGGGACTTGAAGGCCACCATGAGCTGCGCGGCGTGCGACTGGTTCATCACCGGCACCAGCGCGTAGTCCGTCAGCAGCGGCTCGTAGTGGCCGTCGAGCAGGATGTTGGACGACTTGAGGTGGCCGTGCGGCACCGTGAGCATGCACAGCTCGTCGTACAGGTAGCTGAGCGCCCGCACCACGCCCTTGACGATCTTCAGCCGCGCCGCCCAGTGCACCGCCGCCTTCTTCATCCCGCGGCCCTCGCCGCCGCCTGTGCGAATCAAGCATCCCGCCAGCCAAAGGTTAGAGGGATGATTGGTGACGACGATGATCACGACGACGGAGGAGATGAACAGTAGAGTACTCACCGTGGAGGAGGTTCGCCAAGCTACGGTTGGGGACGTAGTCGTGGATGAGGAGCTTCTCCTCCTTGCGGTAGTAGTAGGCGACGAGCGGGAGGAGGTTGGGGTGGCTGAGCCGGCCCAGCCGCCGCATGTGCTCCTCAAAGTCCTCCCTGCCCACCCGGTTCATCTCCTTGAACCGCTTCACGACGACGGAGTGCCCCGTCGTGAGCGTGGCGCAGTAGCACACGCCGAGGTTGGCGGTGCCCAGCACCTCCGCCGTCGCCTTGAGCAGGTCCTGCAGCTCGAAGAACCGGCCGCGGTCGTCGCGGACGAACGTCAGCCGCCCCTGCTCCACCTTCCGAGCCGCACCGGCGCCGCGCGCCACGGATCCGGCTGCGGCGGCAGGGGGCGCCGGCGCCGCGCTGGCTTCGGCCTTCGCCGCCGGCGGGTGCGGCTCGACCCTCGGCGGCCCCGAGGGCCGAGCCGACGACGCGGTCGGGCCGAAGTTCTTGTTCTTGTACCCCCTCCGTCTCCGCAGCGCGACGAACGCCACGCCGGCGATCGCAAGCGTGCCAAGGAACGCGCCGAGGACGCCGAAGGACGTGGAGCCCCGCTCGGCGGGCTTCTGGCCTTCGTCTTGCTTCGCGTCGTCAGCTGACGACGAGCCTGTGGACCCCACGATGTCCGCTGCTGGTAGCGACGGCGTCGTGCCTTCTTTGACGGAGGCCGGCGGCGGCGCATTTGGTGATGCCTTCGGTGATGGCGACGGCGACGGCGACGGCGACGGAGGGGCCTCGCATTTGGCACCAAGCGGTGGGCCGCAAAGCTTCTTGTTGCCTGCATGCATTATTGTACAACAACAAGATCATATGGCTGCGCTGCACGTGGACATTGCACGAACATCATGCAGGCATGGTGTAGAAAACTAGAAATCCATGTTGCTCACCGGCGAACATGTCGGGTGGCATGGATTTGAGGCTCGCCGGGATCTCCCCCTCGAGCTCATTGTTTGCGAGGTTGACTTGCGTCAACTCGTCCTGTTTCAGGTCAGGGATCTTGCCCTGAAACTTGTTGTCATTGAGCTGCAGCTCCAGGAGCCTGGGCGCGTCGGCGAGCGACGCCGGGATGGGGCCGGTGAAGTCATTGTTGGAGAGGACCACCTTCTTGAGCGAGCCCATCCCGGCGAACGCGTCGGCGGGGATGACCCCGGAGAACTTGTTCCCGGACAGAAAGACAGCGCGGAGGCCGCTGAGTTCCTTGACGTCGGGCAACGGGCCGGCGAACTCGTTCTCCATGAAGCTCAGCGTGCGGAGGCCGGGGCCAGGCAGGCTCGTGAGGGCGCGCAGGTCGAGCGTGCCGGAGAGGCCCATCCCCTCGAGCTGCAGGCCGTGCACGCCGTCCCTGTTGCACATGACGCCCTTCCAGCTGGGCCCCCTGCCGTCGCCATCGCCGCAGGGGCTCGTGCCGGGAGTCCAGCTGCCGAGCTCGCCTCCGTCGTCCTTGATGCCGGCCTTGAGCTTGAGGAGCGAGTCGGCGGCTGCGGCGTCGTCGCCGGGCGCGAGGGACAGCGGGAGCCGCGCGGCGTCAGCGATCAGCAGGAGCAGGAGGAGATAGAGGAGGCGCGCTAGCAGCGACGATGGCACTCCGGCCATGTCCGCGAAGGCGGCCGCGGCGCCGGTGCCAGGGAGCCAGCCCGCCGGCGCCAGCGCTTGACGACGGCGGGTGAATTGGCCAGCGGCAATGCTGCGGGCGGCCTCTGTTCCCGGGCGCGCGCGAGGGGGGAAGGCTGGCCGGCACGCTGTTTTTTTCCAGGGAGGGAGGAGAGCGGGAGGTCGACGCGAAGAGAGAGAAAGGGAGGCGGGGAAGGGGGAGGAGAGAGGATTCAGGAGCTCCCCGCGCGCACGCACGCACCCACGCGCGTGCGGCGAGGACGGTGGCGAGAGATGAGAGGCGTCCGCATGGCATGGGCCGGCCATGGGGGGGATTTGGGGGGTGCGGCTGCTAGTTTTGGCCAAGAATAGCGATGCCCGCATTGCGCGCTCTCCGAGGCTGTCTCCAACCGCAAATCCGTTGCGGAAGCCAAATTCAAAATGGCTCTCCAACATAATATCTATAGTTTTTAATAAAGTATCTATATGAAAGATTTATTTTAGATATCGGTAAATGCGTAACCTAAATCTGAGTATCCTCTCTTCTGAAGATTTATTTACAGAAAAGATTGTCTTTTAGGTCTTATTGTTGGAGAAAACAAAAATAAATAGGTATTAAATCATTTACTTGTAGCGCTATCTAAATGACGAATATGCCTTATATTGTATTGAATATGTCTTGTATTGTATTTTAGGTCGCGGTCACGAGGTTGTCGTCGTTTCAACGGTTCTTCTCTGAGCTATGGTGGTCGGGCATGCACGGTAGTCGGATGCTCTCTTGCCGGCAGCAGGGTGGCATGGTCTGCCCGCCCGCCTCCTTGCTCAGTTCTGCTGTGCTAGTTGATGCGAGCATGGTTCACCATTTCCTTCACCACTTCCTCCACGCCGACAGCCGCCACGGACGCCGCCCGACCACGCCGACGAGTAGCAGAAGCAGAATATGGCAGACGGGAACGCACTGGAGGAAACGAGGCAGTAGGACGGAATGGGCCGAAAAAGGCCACGGTACAGACGGGCCCGATCTAGGCTAGATCGATTTCCCTTTGGGTTATCAGGCTTCATTTTTTTTTTGGAAAAGTTCAAATTATTTCTCTCGCGGTCATATGATTTTCCTCAGTGAATAATAAAATAAAACCATTTGTTTTTGTACTTTGGGTATTTTTTTGCTAATGTGGCGCTTCCTTAAAGGAGTAAATTGAACTAAGTTGAAAGTTCAGGAGCTAAATTAGACTAGAAATATTTTAAAAATATCAAAAAAATCATAAAAATGAATTTCGAAAGATATCTAAATATTTTTCACAGGGAAAATAATGCAATTAAAAATCCTAAAATCGGTTCCATCTTAGAGAATTCTAAAAAAAATTGCCTCGGAAAATTTGCAAACTGAATATCACAGGGTTATTCATTTCGTCCCCCCTGGTCTGCAGCTTGTTTCAGTTCACTTTTATATGCTTGTGCTGTGTACTGTTACTGCTGTTTGTCTCCTCAATGGGCCTTACTACTACACATAGCGAAAGTAGCAAGCCGTTCAAAATCCTCAGGTGCAATCGGATTAGGAGTGCAACAAACAGCGTGAGGGCTGGGGTGGTGTGGTTTGTTTTGTTTATCGATAATGTTTCTTATCAGACGTCCCAGGTGTCGGACACATCTCCTCCACTCCTTCCTGCCCCATTAAAAAATAAACCGCACTCGTCTGCTCGCTTCTCTCCACTCGTTCGCTCACTGTCGTCCTGGCCGCGCCAAGCTCCGGGCCTGCTATCCCTCCCTCCATGACCTCCATTGCTACCCCGTGCCCCCAGCGACCCAGCTCCCGCTCCCCCCACCGTAGACGAGGAGGACGGCGGCGGCGGCTCTGACTCCTTTTCTAGATCTGAGGGACGCGGTGGTGGCTAGGGTTCAGGCGAGATCTGGGGTCCTATTCCCTTCTTCCTCCGACGAGCTCGAAGGTGATGGGCCAGGGGCTGGAGTAGCCTATACCTCGAACCCATCCCCTTTGCTGTTGTGTTTACTGTTTCTCCGTGTTGCAAGGGGATTTTTAGGATGCCGTAACAGATGATTTTCGAATGTTGCAATAGGGTGATTCATGTGTTGCAGAAAGGGAGTTCTAATATTGGGATTGTAATTTTTTCCCCTAATGTGCAACTTGTGAGTTTTAACTTTATCTATGTGTTGTGGCAAGCGATTCTAATTGTTGAAATTACCCTTTTCAAATGTTGCAGCACTGAAAGGTGATTTGAGATGTTTCCAATTTCATGTTTCATGGTTGATTTGGCGATGTTGCAGTACTACTTTTTGAGATGTTGCAGTACATAATTTTTCGATGTTGTAGTATATATTTTTTTCCGATGTTGCAGTACATAATTTTCGATATTGCACTACATAGTTTTGCAACGTTGCAGTATTTATATTCCGATGTTGCACTACATAGTTTACATAATTTGAGACGTTGCACTTGAAGTGTTTCGTGCTCTTGGGACATAGGCGCGGTGGGGGAACCGGGTGTGGTGGGGAACGGGGACAGGAGCGCGGTGGACGCAATTCTATTCGTTTTTTTACGTTTCGGGGTGGGTGGGTTTGCGGACGGGAGCGGCGTCTAGACGCATCTCGCGGGCCGGACGTCCGGACGCTAGGAAAGCCGTTTTTATTATTCTGTTCCCCAGAAGGCTGAATATAAAGGTGTGAATGCATTATTAAGCGCTAATATTCAGAGACATCATGACTCGCATAATGTGATGACTGAACATTTGTACAGATTTGCAAATTGCCTGGTCATGCTCCTCATTAAAATGTTTCCTTTTTGTGTTGATCCAGCATTTGGTTCTCTAGGACTGTATCACCTTGTGATTGATCAATAGAAGTTCTCTGTTTCTCAGAAAGAAAAGAGAGAATAATCACTCGTAAATCAAAGCAGTCTTGTGTCTTGACTGAATTTATACTTGCACCGATAGGCAATATAGGTACAGTTGCGAGCGAAAATTGTAGTAGCATTGCTATGCGACAGACAGTCGTGGCTCGTATATATATACACATGGATGGTCCTAGACTCCTAGTCCTAGTAGTACTAGAGCACCACGACTTTGCTGAGGATCCAGAGCACCAGAGTCATCTCGAAGACGAAGATGGTGTGGAGGAGGCGCCTGTCCAGCGTGAAGCCGAACAGGGTGATCCCGCCGCCGTTGTGCCGTAGGTACGTCACTGCATGCCCCACACAGCAAAAGCCAGCCTCTCAGTCTCACTCTGTGACTCTGTGGCAGCAGGGCAGCAAAGAAAATACATACAAGCTTAGTAAAAATTGCATGCGTACCGAGTGCTTGTCTGCTCCTGTACGAGCACGGTGCTCCGGGCTCCGCCAGGGAGACGGCCGTCGACGAGCCGGACGACGCGTCGATGACGTCGCTGGCCGACGTGGTGGCCAGCGACGACGATTTGCCGTGGTGCATGGACGACTCCATGCTCATGTGCCACTGGCTGGCGATGGACACCATCCTCTGCGCCCTGTGCGTGATCCGGGCCGCGCCCAGCAGGCACATGAAGAAGCCGCTCAGCTGCACCGCCGAGCCGACCTGCACGTAACAACTCAACGCACGAGCGCGAGTCCTAGTAGTTTCAGGGGACATTCTTAGAGTGACGAGGCCTTCGCCGTCGCGTGGTGTGGTGTGTAGTGTCGTGCGTGCGTACCAGGAGGTCGCCGGTATTGGAGAAGCTCTTGGCGTCCCTGGACGAGAGGGCGACGAGGAGCGTGCCGAGCTGGCTGACGGTGATGGTGACGAGGCAGCAGATGATGAACACCCTGTACCGGTGGCTGGTTGCGAGCAGCTGTGTGCGGATGCGGCGGTGCTCCGCGAAGATCTCGGCGGCGGCGGCGGGGCGCGCCTCCACGTCGAACATGCTGTAGATGCCCTCGAAGCGCAGGATCTGGAGCTCGCAGGTGAGGCGGAACAGCACGCACACCAGCAGGAACACCCCCGTGCGGTACACCCACGACGCCACCGTGGCGACCAGCGCCACCGCGCGCCACGGCAGCAGCAGCATGCTGAAGGGAAACACCGATGCCACCGCGGCGGGCGGCTCCACCCTGACGGTACAGAAGAAGAATGTGGCCTTGTGCGCGGCCTCCACGCAGAGCGACGGGAGCAGGAGCGCGGCCATTGTGCGGAACGCGCGGTCCAGCTCCCGCGCGTACCCGCGCCGGACGAAGGCGGTGTCGTCGCGGAGCGCGCCGTCCAGGAACAGCAGCTTCCGCAGGCCGCCGAGGCGGCGGAAGAAGGCGGCCAGCGTGGCGAAGGAGATGACGGCGAGCCCCGTGGCGGGGGCCTGCGCGACGCGGTTGAAGGTGATGGCGGACGCCGATGCCGGGGACAGCGCGGCGTCGGCGAGGAGCGACAGCGACACCGCGGCGGGCACCAGGAGCGCCAGCGCCACGAACACCGCGTACGAGGCGGCGCGACCCGCGCGGGTGCTGTGGTCCAGCGCGCACCACTGCAGGAACACGCGGAAGCTGCGCAGCTCGTCGTGGATCACCGACTTGCACTGCGCGTACGCCGGGTTCAGCAGCAGCGGCCGCTGTGATGGCGACGGCGACGGAGGCGGCGGGGGATCTGACTCCGGCGATGAGCCCTGCTCCTCGTCCTCAGAGTCCATTGCGCCACTGCTAGACTAGATGCTTCGAGACAGTTGATGAGAACGAAGCCGTCGAGCTGCAGGTATGGAATATATAGTCGAACATGTGGCGATCGATGAGCAGAATGGTGCCATCGTCCATGCCGTGCAAGTGTGTGTGAGGAGACGGCAGCCGGGAGGGGAAAGGAGAGGCGCCGGAGGGAAGGCCCGTGACAGTTCACAGGGGCGGCGAGCGAGGTCCAAGGCTCAAAAGCAAGCGAAGACCAGGAAAGATGCAGTAGCTCTCCTTTCATCAAAGGTTGGCAACTGGTGAATGTGAACTGAGGCGAGCGAGCGAGAACGCAAAGGCCCCGTTCGCTTGAAGGAATCTGGACAAATCTGTGAGAGGAAAACACTGTTCCGGATGAAAAAAGAAGCGGATCAAAGCCAGGTTTAAGGGCACGCGAATGGGCCCAAAGTGTTGTGCTCACTCTCTTGGTCACTAACATCTCTTAAAAAACGCAGTGCTACCAACAAAACGAAAAAAAACGAACTACAATTTAATATCTCACAAAAGTTAGATTTAGCTCTAAGAATATGAGAAAAATCTAGAAAATTCACAAAACATCTAATTAATGTCTAAACATGTTTCGAAAATGTTCCACAACAAAGAATACATAAGATGCAACAATGCAACAGGCACATGTGTTTGAAAATGTTCCACCACAAAGAAAACATAAGATGCAACCATGCAACAAGCTTTGGAGTCTGGAGACATTTTATGTGGTTTAAAATCAATTTTTTAATAAAGAAGACAAAGCCACCTAAACCACTTGAAACCAAAATAAGAATAAAATTTGAGTGGTTCTGAGAGTTTAGTTTGAGAAGAAAAATCAGACCATGACAGTAGTTTAGAGGTGAAATGATTTTTTTTCCAAAAAAAAAACTTCAACAGAATTTGTAATGGGCTAGAACATCTTTGCCCGCGAGATTAGAAGGGCCCACGTATCTGATCTGGGCCTAAAGTTCTCATCTGGGCCCGCCTTGTGGTCCGAGTTCTCGTCCCGTGTCTCCGTCAGCGTCAGGTACATCGGCCGACACGGACGGCGGAGGCAAAAACTAATGAGACTTTTCCGCCGTGTGTCATTATAAAAGATCGTAATCCCTGTGTGCCCCTGGAAAAATTTAACGTTCTTCAGCGTCGTTACTCTAACTTTTTCGGGTCCTCTATGTCACTTCCGTCAGTTCAGGCTCTAACACCGTCAAGCTGCAGGTGTGAAAAGACAAAAATACCCTTAAGTTCAAATATGTTATTAATTTTTTTTGAGCATCTTAACGATTTCAAATGAAAAAACTCAAAACTAGAAAGTTATAGATCTCGTCGAGATCTATAATTTTCATATAAAAATTATTTTCATTTAATTCCGCAAAAAAAATATGATTTGATATGATTAATATATCTTAGAAAAATCATCATATTTTTTTTACGGAATTAAATGAAAATAATTTTTATATGACAATTATAGATCTCGACGAGATCTACAACTTTCTAGTTTTGAGTTTTTTCATTTGAAGTCGTTAAGATGCTCAAAAAAATTAATAACATATTTGAACTTAAGGGCATTTTCGTCTTTTCACACCTGTAGTTTGACGGCGTTAGAGCCTGAACTGACGGAAGTGGCATGGAGGACCCGAAAAAGTTGAAGTAGTAGCGCTGAAGACCGCTGAATTTTTTCAGGGGCACGTAGAGGATCACGATTTTTTATAATGGCACACAGAAAAAAGTCTCAAAACTAATCTGATGTGCACCTGAGTTCGAAGCCGAATTCACAACTGCAATTGCAAAACCCTAGCTACTGCTTCGCCGAATTCCCCCTCCTCCGCCCGTCACCGCGGCGGTGTCTGCGCTTGTCCCTCCCGGTGCAAGGAGCACGTGCTTCTCGCCGCGCCGTTCGCCCGCCGCCGCCATCACCGGCTCACCGCCAGCTATGTCTTCTCAGGTACCGCCCCCACCTCCTCGTCCTCCTCGATTACGCCGATCGATTAGGGTTCGAGTCTGTGTCGCCGCCCACCAGTCGCGCTGGAAGCTTGTTAGTTTTGCTATTTGAGCTCCCCGCGCTGTGCTCGTCGATCCCCCTCTGGATCCCGCCCATCCGGCGAGGTCTCACCAATTAGCGTGTGGGTTTGCAGGTCGACAGCCGCAGCCAGTCCGCCGGGAAGCGCGCGCGCACCGACGGTAGGTTGCTCTGGCTCCGCCGCCAAGTTATTTCCTGTCGCGCCCTCCGTATCTATAAGCTGCATCTGAGTGGATTTCCCCTTGGTGGGGGACAATAAACCTCGTTCTCAGGCAGCCGGCGTGAGGACGACTGGGTTTGCCCCAGCTGCAAGAACGTCAACTTCGCCTTCCGCACCACTTGCAACATGCGCAACTGCAACCAGTCCAGGCCAGCAGATCACACGGTACATAACGGTTTCGCCTTGCTTTATTCTTGCTGATCATTGTTCGCCTGTCGCTTGCGTGGAGCGTGCCTGTGGGTACCTCCGCTTGTCGCTTGCCCATTTGCATTTACCTCGTGCTGCTGTTGCTTGCCCGTTCAGAAGGCCATGCAGAAGCCTATGCAGACCCCGCCTCACTATCCCACATCAGGGGGCTACATGGGCCCAGGGACACCACCGTCGATGTACCTTGGTGGGGGTGCTCCCCCATATGGCTCCTCAATGTTTAACGGGCCTGCAATGGCGCGCTATGGTATCCCGCAGTTCCCTGGGGGTTCTGCGTATCCATATGGATATGGTGGCCGCATACCAATGGGGAGCCCCTACGGGCCAATGCAAATGGCCGGGCCAACTCCATACTCTGGTGGATCTATGATGGGAGCAGGTAACAGGGCTTCTATCTATGATAGGCATGCCATATTTTGATATTGCCCTTGCATTAATTAACGTAGCTATCAAATTAAATAGGCAAATCTGATGCTTCCAATAATTCCTTGTATGCAAATCATAGTGTTTAAACAATTAGTTTTACAGAATATGAAAAATCTAATTTCATTTCACTCGATCTTCATTTCCACAAATGCTGGCAGTAAATAATACCATTTGCAGTACTGTTGTGTTCTGCCACCTGTTTTCTAAGCCACTTTGGTTGGGGTTATGGCACTTGATACATGTTTTACAGTCCAATGTTTTCCACATGTTTGCTCACAAGATTTATCTTGCTTATTGTCCAATAAACAGGTGGAATGTATGGAATGCCCATGGACAGGTATGGGCCAATACCTGCTGGTCCTGGTCCAATGGTATGTGCTATTGTGATTATTCTTCTGTATACCTCTTACCTCATGCTAATTTAACTACTGTTGGCTTACATGAAGAACTTTCAGCACGTTTGTTTCTGCTACTTTATTTCATTTTTTGTTTGATATTTATGATTTCTGTGATTGTGTCTGCATGGGAATAACTGTTATGATTCCTTAAATTCATATTTCTTGAACTTGAAAGGGCACAAGGGCTGGCTCATATTCTGATGAAGGTTCTCAGAAGAAGCCTGCAGGTATATCTTATTGAATTTGTATTTTGACTTATTTATACTAATGTGGTTAGCACTTGATTAATTCTTTGCCTATTCCCCTGAGCTTTTGATGCAGGAGCTGGCCGTGATAATGATTGGGAGTGTCCAAATTGCCACAACATCAACTTTGGCTTTCGCACAGTCTGTAATATGAGAAAGTGCAATACACCTAGACCTGAAAACCAGGTTTGAGATTTCTGTCTTATCTTGCTATTATAAGCGATCTGATATTACTTCTTTCATGTATTTAAACTAAGATCATTTAAAAAAATTGTAATTGTGTTAGTCAATGTTTCTTTACTTTTGTTGAACTGTACTATTATAACTTTGCAATTGTGCTTGAAGTTGACTTTGCTGCCACAAGATTACTTGTGTGGTTGGAGCGAACATGGTTTCATTGTATACTACTGTTGTAAACTGTTTGGTGGAACCATGTTTATTCCCAGATATATCCTCTAGTTTGCCCTGCCATAGCCCATCGTTCCACTTGCATGCCTTTTCATTTATTGGACCATCAGGATCTGAGTACTTTTTTTTTGATTGGGGATCTGAGTACTTGTTGATCACCTTCTCTTTGGTCCTGGGATTTACTAATTTATTCTAGGTTTTGTTACTCTAGAAAAAAACAATACAAATTTCTCCCTCTGTTGTATTATCAAGCTAAACTAGAATAATTTTGTGAACTACAAGCAAACAAGTTTTGGCTATATTTTGTCTAAAAGTACTCTTTCATCTAAACCTGGATCTTCATTTCTAATGCTTGGGCTTCTATATGTAGTTTATAGAGATTGCTTGTTCATCAAGTATTCCCACTTTACTTACTGACTGCTTGTTCATCAACTCTTTGTGCAGGGATCTAAGCCCGATGGTTTAAGAGGCTCAAGTAAGTTTCCACATCATAAGTGCTTAGTGCTCCTTCCTCACCAGATCTTTTTTTGTGTATAACAAATGCCTTTAAATTAGTAAATTTTGGTAATCTTTGTTATCACAAGACATTTCTTTGAAGGAATTAGTTTGTTTTCTTTGGATTTTCGCACATAACTTATGGGCTAGTTTATCTAATGGTCTATGTAATTTATTGTTCCATCAATTCTATTCAAATTCACACCCCAACCTCTCATTGATAGAACCAAAGATGCCAGAGGGCAGTTGGAAGTGTGAGCAGTGCAATAACATAAACTATCCTTTCCGAACAAAGTGCAATCGTCCCCAATGTGGAGCGGAAAAGCCATCACAGACAAACAATGTAAATGATTCAGCGACAGATCAGGACAATCAGGTCTGTGTTTCAGAACCTTCTGTATGGTTTTCAACATTTGCTACACGTTTATTTAGAACATTAAGTTGCATGCGTTATTATATATTATAAATTATAATACTATTTTTAATCATTTTCTTGCCCTCATGTTTGCTTGCGCATAGCTTGATATATCATGTCCTTACTGTTACAGTGAGTCCTAGAACAGTAATGAGGGTCAAGAAGGTCCAGCGTCATCGTCAAGGTTCAGTCTGAATGTGGGGTACATCTGTGTCAGTAGTCGCTGCTGTCGTTACAAGTTTCTTCCCCTTGAGACCTTAGTTGAGTCGGGGCCTTGGAGTTGGCAATGGAGTCTTGCCTTCCCTAATCACTACGGATAATGGTCAAGAACATCAATTTGTCATGTGGTTTGGTCAAGAACATCCATCTTGCCTTTCCTCGCTGAACTTGGTTACTTGTCTTTGTTACTAGTACTCTGGGTAAAATGGTAAATTACCATCTGTTATATGAATGTCTTTTAGTTATCTGTGTCATAGAATATCACTCATCTGTTATGAAGTATCACAACTGTCATCATTTTGTCTTGGTTTTGTTAAGGTTGTGTTCTGGTCGTTGTTTTCAATTTATGGTTGGTTTGGTATTTTACAGGTGTTCTTTCTGAATGGTTGGCGATGGCAACCTTTCTTTCCTTCCAAAACAGTTTTCTTAGGGATGTTAGCAACTTAGTGAGGCGCTGTACTGAAATCCTTGTAACTTTTTCCCTGGTAGCAATAATTCGGTTGCATAACTGCATATGCTACTGTTATCATCTTCCATGTTCTCTGGGGCTTTAGCTGTTCAAGTATCATCATTCATATTTTGGTTAGAAGAGATGCTCCTTGGCGAAAGTGACGTGCATCTCATTGTGCAGTGGTAGTAGACTAATCAGCTTGCATGCTTCTCTTGATTGCGACTACTTCACTGACTCGGTACCATTGGACTTAGTTTTTGTCATGTAACATTACGAAGCTTTTATCAAAGCTACGACTTCTGCATGAAATTTCAAGACAGCAGTGAGCAGACAGATGGATCTTCCTTGTCCTACTGCTGGAGTACTGACATTGCGGATGGCAGCACTCAGTGAATTGCAGAACAGTCTTACAAACTGATGTGCTACCACTACCATTTCGTATTGGAAAACAAGGTGAGGAATTTGCACGAGGTGGATATACTTGTGTATTGAGTGTCTTGACAGCCCTGATTTGGAAAATCAGTATGGAGTTAAGCATTGGTGATAGTCAGGGGCCAGCATCTTTCAATGTAACCATTTCAGTATTTGCTTGGAGTGATTCTGGTCTTTAGTTTCATTCCTCTTTGTTCTTTTTTTTTCATTATGTTTTGTGCCAAGCTTTGTTCTTCCATATACTATTCTAATGTAAATTTATCTTCCCATTTCAAAGTTGTACTGGAGATGATTCCTTCCATGCTAAGAAGAGGTCGCTGGAGATGAGGTCTCTTGATTCAATTAGTTATTTTGCTCGTTTTTGCCTATTTTTTCTTCTAAAATACACTCACCTTCAATGTGAGGGCTCTCGAGAGTCCCCTTGATTTAGCTTTTTATGTTTCTTGATTTGTTGCTGACGCTATGATGTTCACTGTTATGATTCCAATTCCTCCGAGGCCTTGTTTGGATCCATAGAATTGAATCGCATTCTAGGGATCAGATTCTAGCAATTGGATTCAACGAGAATGGATTGACCCAAATTTGTTTCAATTCAATTTTCTTGTTTGGCTGTACATGGTCTTAAATTCCCTTTCAACTGTGATCTTGGACGACCATCATGGTTATCTGATTGATCTTTGCGACCGCCTCCGTCGTCTTGGTGAGCAACAACCCGAGCGAAGTGTCGGTGGTCGTCCTCCATGCCTCGAAGCCGTTCATCTTGTCCAACATCTGCTGCATCATCAGCTGACGCGAGGTTGTCGATGTGCTGCGCCATGCGAGCCTGCAACGAGGGTGCTTTCTTCTTCGGCGCCAGGCCATTCTTCACCAATCCGAGAGAAAAAAAAATTCTCCCCTCCAAGAATCGAAGGCTCCTGATACCAATTGTAATGGTCACGGCTGACCACAACCGAAATGGAGATAGATAGAGGAATCCGGGGTAGAGAGCACAGCAATTGGGGAAGAACAGAGGCCTGAGGTAGAAGAGGGAGAGAGAATTCAGGGAAGTAGTTGGGTTTTCTGTTATTTCCTTAATCCTCAGTTTACAGCTCCGCCTCTTATACGCAGAGGAGGGTTCAGGTTCAGGCCGACCTCAGCGTCACAGACGGGCAGCTGGAGCCCGCTTGGTTGAACTTGGGGCGCCGGATCATCGTGCTCTCGGCGGCCTTTTTGCTTGCGGGGGAGGAGAGAGGCGAGACGGAAGAGAGGATGCGCTCGCGAATCATTTTCGGTCTCAGCGGGCAAGAATCTGTCGCGGGCGTTTGATTCGGACTGTGGAAACGATCCAAATTTCACTTCGGACTGTGGAAACGATCCAAATTTCACTTTTTGATTCGGTGGGCAGCCAAACAGGCCACCTTTGGCAAACAGTTCCAATTCATCCGATTTCTATAGAACCAAACAGGCCCTACTTCTCAGCAATCCACAGAAGGAAACGGAAACAGTGTCGAATCGAAGAAGAAGAATAACAGGAAGGCTCGAGATAGGAGAGGGAATCGAGTTTGGGGAGAAGTTGCCAGTTCAATCCTAACCGTCTCATCGTTTTTTTATCGGGTACAATTTGAACTTCACACATTCCACACTCACATCACACGCACACACGCGTACGTCTCCGTACGCACGCAAAGAAGAGATCGGGAGGCGTCGCCTCTAGTCCGTACGCACGCAAAGAAGAGATTGAGAGGCGTCGCCTCCAGTGCGCGGGAAACACAGTACCACGTGTACCCTAAAATTTCTGGAGAGGAAAGCAAGTTTGGGGAGAAGTTCCTAGTTCAATCCTAACCGTCTCATCGTTTTTTCTGATCGGGTGCAATTTAGACGCACACAACCCACACACTCCACACTCACACCACACGCACACACGCGTCCGCGTCCGTACACACTTAAAGAAGAGATTGGGAGGCGTCGCCTCCCACTACGTGAAAAACGCTTGGTAGGGGCGGCTGCAGATCGTTTATAAAGGCGGCTCAGCCAGCCGCCCCTACCATATCGTCTCTATAAATCATGCATTTGTAGGGGCGGTTCCCGGACCGTCCTTACAAATTGATTTGTAGGGGCGGTTGGTACTGTAGCCGCCCCCTATAACACCAAATTACTGCAAATCGATTTGTAGGGGCGGCTACAGTACCAACCGTCCCTACAGTATATTTTTTCGTTAAAAAAAATCAAATTTACAATTCAAATTCGACCAGAACATATATATATATATATAATTTAAATCTGACGAGAACATATATAATTCAAATCAGGCATACTGACAATCTATAAGTGCCGTCACAACTTGTTATATAATTCAAATCAGGCATACTATAATAATAACCTCAAAAAGCGTATGAGTAATTTTTATCTTTCCAAGTGAAATTGAGTTCTAACACTGTAACTGAAGGCCTGATGACACCAGCCGGCAACCGTCGATGCCATGTCTGATGTCTCGTACTCCTACCGTCTACCAACCGAACCATGGCAGCATTCTCCGGCCGGCTACAGAGTGCCGAGGCAGTGCCAGTGATCCTCCGTGAAGGCTGCGTCACGGTGGCGGAACACGGCCTCGACAGACACGAGCTGTTGAAGCGCTGTGATTTTGTCCCCCAGCTTCTGGCTCCTCTTACATGGTGCCTGCACAAAGCATATAATAACCAAAAAAAGAAAAAAAACATTCAGAATACAGAACGTTCAGGTGATGTTGATGTCCGGGATCAGGCAGGCATCGAAGCTAGCCTACTGTGCATACAAACGGGGTTTACATGCGAACAAAACAACCTCGGTTACCTTCATCATAGACTGATTTCTTGTTGGTTTTGGATTGCACCGTTGGCCATGCTGTGGACCTTGTGCTGTCACTGACGTCGTTGTCTTGAGCCTCTTTGATCCCCTGAGACGGCTGCCATCACCGGTCACCATCTCCCCCGCTGCCGTCCATTTCATCGAGTAGTGCTGACAGAAACAGGCATGTCCAAGACGCAAGCTTAATACTAGAACCATTAGCATGATCCTAGAAGGTTTCAACTTGAACAATGTGAAGAGAATCACAAGTGCATACTGACAATCTACGAGTGTCGTCACAACTTGTTATTTCTCGTGAGGATGTGGTCCAAGTAATCAGGCATCTCAGAAGACATTCAAACACGAATAGTTGCATTGCAAGGTAAAGAATAGGCCTGCAAAAGCTAGAAAAGTACATATAAACCAATCTCAACAAAGAAGATCCTAAATTTGATCACTATATATTATATAGGCATAGAAGACAATGAGGCCAAATTAAAAATACAGAAGCAATATGTCAGTATCTCAAATGAGAAAAGCATAGAATTAGCAAGAGATTGTGCCCATTTCATAGAATAGAGAAGGGTTTGTTATAGGAACAAACTCATATATACATATGCTAGATGCTACTAATGATCTTCCCATCTAAGTTACTTATGTCAAATACAACAATTCCAATTTAGCATCTATGCAACTGGGATTTGTCCAGGCTCAAAACTAAGGACCTATGATGCATATGAAGCCATTAGCCATTATGTTCAAATGCAAAACAAACAGGGACTTGGAAAAATGGGAAAAATCAATATGGGCAAGATCTTAATTGAGTTTCAAAATATTCGAATTTGTGTAGAGACAGTGGTATGTCCTTAAAACTCTGGTGTTACTTTACGTAGGCTTTTTATGCAAGTATATATGCATTTTTAAGAAAGTATATTAGCCATTTTATTAGAGCTCCTGCGAAAAAAAAATCATACACGGTGCTAACCTGCTAAACAGAGGAAATAGAGCCGTCCCTTGAAGCAGCCAATGGATCTCTGGAATGGAACTAACTAATCAATAAGATAAATCCCAGGAAAATGCACAGTCAGCTGAGACATAGAAAAGCAAGCGAAAAGTTCAACTCTAAACTAAATGCCCATAGCTACAGCCTCTATCATTATGTGTACCCAACCCCTATCATATTGGATCTCCCAATTGTAATGTAATGTTAGTTGGTAGGTAACAAACAGATATAACCATGAAGGGCAAAGTTCTGATAGGCTATACTTGCAGCAGTGGCACAAAGTGGGAAGATTAGACAAATGTATGCATCGATATATGTATGTACCATGTAACGCGATCGAAATGCTCTGGTTTCATGTTGCGTTCCTGTTGTCCTGAGGTAAGATAAGTTTTATATTGGTACCAACAATAATCGTATATCTGTAATAATTTTTAGGTATTTTGTTCCGATCGCGTTAACATGTAGAGGTGACATTACTGCTGAAAACATATTTAAATTACACATTTCATCTATTACATTCTATTCTACATGATCTGCCCAAAAATCACAAGAAGTTGTACCCTGATCTAAAGACCCAGAAAATTGTTTTGGAATACAAAATGCAAGAAGCCAATCTTATGGAAAAAGAGCATCAGAAGGCACCTGCACACTTCTATCACCGGTACTTTCTCGGCGAACACCTTGAATATGGCACTTGGTCTTCCTCTAAGGCAATGCATCAAACACCTTGAGCGTGCCGTGTGGTCCATACATGTGAAGCATCAGCAGTGTCCACCAGCAAGTAGCGAGGAAGACAGCGGAAGTTACAGCCGTCAGGATTAGGCATGGTGGTGCAGTAGCGACTTGGGATCTGGATCGTGGTACCTGAGGCTGATGTGGGAGGCAGTTCTTGCGACGGCGTTTGGAGGGACAGGGGGAGAGAGGCCGCCGGCGTATTGTGCAGGGCCCAGTCGCGGCCGGAAGCACTAGATCTAGCGTGCGAAAGCGCCCAGGTCGCCGCCTCGGGACAGTCGCAGCTGGGGCTTGTCCAGTCTGCCACGCCGGGAGGGGGAGCGCCTGTGGCAGGGCTGCCACGGTCGGGCGCCCGTGGCGCGAGGACCGGCGGCTGGCATGACCAAGGGCGAGTCGCGCCGGGTTCGATCGTCTTTGGGCGCCTGTCGCGGAGGAGCCCGTGGGGGGACGGCCACGATGCCGCCATGCGAGGGGGTTGGCCGTGGGGACGGACGGCGGCGGGGAGGCGAAACCCTAGGCTCCCCCCGTTCGCTTTGGGAGGTCGCGTCGAGAGGGAGAGGGAGCGAAGAGGAGAGAAAGAGAGGGCGACGGGCGAGGCAAACCGGCTTAATATATTAGAATTTTATTGTCGGTTCAGTATTTGTAGGGGCGGTCGGTGATTCAGCCGTCCCTACAAATGGACACAGTAGGGGCAGCTGTTATTACCAAATTACCTCTACAAATCCGATCTATTTTTAGGGGCGGCTCGTAACACCAGCCGCCCCTGCTGTTCTATTTGTAGGGGCGGCTGGTCTCTGGGCTCCCGAGCACGCCACTGTAGGGGCGGCTCCATCACCAGCCGCCCCTACAAAAAATTTGCCTCGTTGCTACAAAACGTTTTTCACGTAGTGTCCAGTGCGCGGGAAACATGCAGTACCACCGGTACACTACACGTGTGCGTGTACCCTAAAATTTCTAGAAAAAGGCGCGATAACCCTGGTGGATAGCGTCTCACTGGACAACCCTACCACTGGACCACATGACCATTCGCAACTGTCTCATCGTTCGGTACAAAGTACTTGTCTACTCGGACGACATGCGGGCCCATTTAGCATGATCCGCCCTAGACTTCCTACAGGGACCAGAAGTCTTCTAACGGCTCGTTTGGTTGTGGGTAATTGAAAGCAGGCAATGAGAGTTTAGACACAGGAGTTCAAAAATCTTTTGTTTATTTTGTGGGAATGAGAGTTTTGGTGGGAAGGGGAAGGGAAGTTTACATGACCAACTCCCACTAATCAATTTCCTAGGAAAGGGGTGAAAATTGGGTGGGAGTTGTGTTCTTAATAAAAGAAAAGTAGATTTTCACCGTTCATCATGATTTGCCTTTTAATTCCCCCCTCAAAACCCCCACATCAAACAGGGGATATGAATTCCCTCTTCAATTCTTTTTTTTATTTCCCTCCACGAACCAAACAAGAGCTTGTGACTAAAAGTCAAATTTTCACCTTAATTCCCTCTATCAACTCCTATCACTAATTCCCATGCCTCTTTTGCTGACACACCCTAACGATCACTCCTGCAGTCCCGCTTCTTATTCCCTAGTCGCCGCCGGCTCATGACATCCACCAATTATCCTCCATCCCTCAAAGCTAGCAAGGCCTCGCCACTGCACCTTTCCTCTGATCTCCGTTGCCGGGCGGGCTAGTCATTTCCACTACAAGGTTACTATTATTATCTCCATAACCTGTGGTACCGTCAGAAAAATTGTCTATCATCCAGAGAAATTCAGTTCCTAGTTGTGAACTCCCTATAAGTCTCAGTAAGTCGACAATGGCACCAAACCCAACTTTGATAATCTCTTGCGATAAATCTAATTTATTGGTGACATACATTTAAGGAGGTGAAAAACAGTCAATGGTAAATTGATAATTCACCTAGACACATACTCCTTCTATTCTGAGTTGTAAGTCAGGTATGTAGCTTTCGATATGTAATTAGATATACATTATGTCTAAAGACATTGTAAATGCTATGCATCTAAAATAGCCGGAACGACTTACAGTTTAGAATGAAGGGACTATGTAATAATTATTATTATTTTAAATATCTGTACCAATCATAATAATTATTTTAAATATATGTACCAATCAATGTTGCATAGCATTTAATATATTAGTGCATCATATCCTCGCTAGCTAGAATTATATCCTCCGCTACTCGTATTATCAATGCATGCAGCTCTCCATCTCTCTCTCTCTGGATCTATGTTTAATTTTGAAGATAGAATTGTGCATGCACCGTGCATTTTATGTTAAGTGGCAAGGAGTCTATTAATAAACAGCCGATTTTTTCTTAGGCAGCATTATTTTCTCTCTCTGGATATCTATGCTTTAATTTTAAAGATAGAATTGTACATATTTAGAAAAAAATAATCTCTTTAGATTAACTTGCTGCCGAAATTGCATGCCCTCTGGTCAAATTCCCCATTTCTGCCCACGTGTCCTGCAACATCTCCTTCAGGTCTTGTTAGACGACGTCGAAGTTTCGATATAAACCATATGGTGATAAGATAATGTACTTTGAAAACATAATTAAACGCATATAAAATCATGATTCAAATAAGAGGTTTAGATTGAAATTTCTAATTAAACTCCTAGAAGAGACTATATACAGCTTTAGCAATACTATGATTTACAAAATTATAAAATTGTTACATCCAGATACCTCATAACTTTTGAAAACCATAATAAAATTGTATGAATTAGTAGAATGTTACACATTGGACTCGGCATTAGACTCTTCGACAACAAGACAATTTGACAACAGATTGGAGCGGACACTGCTATTTTGATATGATGAAAAACTCATCTATGTCTATATCTATATCTATATCTATATCTATATCTATATCTGTATCTATCTATCAGCCTGTTCGCTTGTTGGTTTCAGCCAGGGCTTATCAGCCAGCCAACAGTGTTTTTCTCTCACAACAAACTAGCACCAGCCGGGCTTATCAGCTCAAAAACTAACCAGCGAACATGCCGTATATCTATATCTATATCTATATCTCTTGTAATCCTAAATTCCACTAGAAGTCAATCTCTACATGCAGGCCATCCACATCAGTAGCCACTAGCATATGCAATTAAGATACATTTCTATTCACACAAGCTATCCAAGTTTTCTTACACAATTCACCAAAATTTATTCGCGATCTCCACAGCAACGCGCTGGGTATGCTTCTAGTTCTTAATGTTATTTCATTCCTCTCCTGAGTTTTTTTTACAATGTGAGAAGGCAAATAATTAAATAAAGTCTCTTAAAAGTAAAGCACAACACAAGATTAATTAGAGTCGGTTTTTTCATGACAGGTTTTGGAATTGAAAGACAACTACATCATCCACATTGTGAAGCACAGTATATTTCCCTGTCATCTCACTACAGGAAATCGGGACTTTGCCCAGTGCTCAAATCTTTGCCGAGTGCCAAATATCGGGCACTCGGCAAAGGACACCTTTGCCGAGTGCCACACTCGACGAAACTTGGCACTCGGCAAATAGGGCTTTGCCGAGTGTCTGGCACTCGGCAAAATAAGGCACTCGGCAAAGCCAAACTTTGCCCAGTGCCAGACACTCGACAAAGTTGGGCACTCGGCAAAGAGGCGCCCGGGATAACGGTACCCAACGCCGTCCTCTTTGCCGAGTGCCTTCTGTTTGGCACTCGACAAAATATTGGCTTTGCCGAGTGCCTAGGGTTAGCACTCGGCAAAATATTCACTTTGCCGAGTGCCAAACCTTGGCACTCGGCAAAATAATTTTTTTTTGTTTTTTGTCACCAACTTTTTTTTAGATTTGTATTTGTACCATGAACAACATGTTCAAATTTGGCACAATTTCATTGCTGTTTGCTATATTTCTTTACTTTATTTCGTTTTCTTGCAATTTTCTGGAAAATGTAGGTTTGAACTGCAGGTGCATCGAATAATAGTTTTGATCCATTCCAAAAATGTTATTCTTGTTTGTTAGTGTCACTTTATGCTAAATCTAGGAACTGTCTCCAAATTTCGATCAACGTGCTCACGGGGCAATGTCGCGAACTTGCGTGCGAGTGGTTATTTAATTCTATAAAATTCAAACGAATCCCGAAAATCATGAAACTTGGCGAGATGTCGTGATATCACATGCATATGCGGTGGTAAAAATTTGAAAACGTTTGGAGGACGTCATCACGTATGGTGTTCACAAACCAGGACATCATCACATTTTATATCTGATATCACATGCATATGCGCCCGCAGTAGGAAGGAGGTGGAGGTAGGAGGAAGAGGAGGAAGGAAAGGAGGAAGGAGAAGAAGGGGAGGAGGAAGAAGAAAGAGAAGGGAGGAGGAGGAGGAGAGGAAGGAGAAGGGAGGAGAAGGAGGCAGGGGAGAAGAGAGGAGGAGGGGAGGAGAGAAGGAGAAGGGGAGAAGAGGAGAAGAGGAGAAGAGAGGAGAAGAAAGGTGCCGCCTCGGTTCGTCGACCCTCACGCCGTAGCGGTCGTCCCGTTGTCGTCGCCGGCCCTCGGTCTTCGCATTCTCGCTGGCAAGGTATGCCCTAATGTTAGTATTAGTTAGTAAGTAGTAGTGTTAGTAGTAGTAGTTAATTAGTAGTGTTAGTATTAGTTAGTAAGTCGTAGTGACAGTAGTAGTTGTAGTTGTTGTTCATAGTTTTAGTGTTAGTAGTAGTTATTGTTGTATGTATGTGGTTGATGGCCTTCGTGCCTATGTTTGGTATACATGTGGTTGTTGGCCTTCGTGCCAATGTTTTCTGTAGGTTTTGGGAACCTCTCCGTGCAGGGGAGGTGCTGCCGAAATTTTCAATGGAGTCTAACCATTTGTCTTTTCTTTGTAGGATGAGGACTGTTGGGAGGCACTCGGCGACCCCGATCGTCTTCGTCGGCGTTGCGGTTCTGCCTGCACCGTATCGCCTCGCCACTGCAGCGACTCGCCACCGCCCCACTAGCCTGACCTCACCGACACCCTAGGTATAACCCATCTTCCATACTTGTATCTCGTGTAACCCCAGTTAGGCGTCTCCCGTCCAAAAGAGATACGGTCGTTGGTATGCAGATCTTTGCATACCAAATTCCGTACCTGTTTCGGATTGTCCACGTTTTTTGGACAGCCCACGGATGCGTAGATGGGTTGGTTTTTGTGGCCCGCTCCTGTCCGAGACAGAGTTTCGGCACCACCTCCTCATTGTTCTCCTGATACACAATCTCCCTGCCAGGACGTGTATCGGGAGAACAATGAAAAGGTGCCGCCAAATTCATGCTTGGATAGGAGCGACCATGGAAGCCAACCTCATCTACGCATCCTCGGTGAGATTAGGACCTATCCTTCACCTATTAGATGTATAGTAGGAACGCCTTGTGGATTTACTCTGCAGCTTTTATTACTAAACTTACATATGCATGTGCGGAGAGATGGATAACCGTGAGTGGATGTACATGGGCCACGCAAGTATGACCCTGAATGGATGACCAAGACCAATGCTTTCTGGAGCATGCATTTGGCGAGGCTGCTAAAGGTCACCGGATGCCGTGTCCGTGTGTAGCAGATGTGGCAACAAGAAAAGGAAAATTAAGAGGCTCATGGGGAAGATCTTATCAAGTATGGATTCACGGCAAACTATACCCACCGGATCCACCATGGTGAAGCCGATCGTATTAGAGAGAGAGGTGGTGAGACAAATGTCTCGAGGATTATGATGGAGATGGCGGGTAGCAGCGGTCGGATGGATGACATTCAACGAGCATGGTTCGGTGAAGGATTGGAGGAGAAGCGGAGGAAAGCGCAAAGGCGTTCTATGATATCTTGTCTTCAAATGCAGTAAAGCCTTGCAAAAAAGACAACAGTATCGCAATTGGATGCAATTGGACGCATCATGGGGTTGAAGTCGCAGCTTAGCATGAGTCGGGACAACTTCGATGGTATGTTGGTAGTTTTTGGATCCCTGCTTCGGAGGATCACATCCTGCCGAAGAACTTGTACGAGTCACAGAAACTTCTTCGTGCACTTAAGATGCCGTATGAGCATATCCATGCTTGTCCGAATGGATGCGTCCTTTTTAGGAAATATCATGAGGGAGCAACGCACTATCCAAAGTGCAAATCCTCTAGGTACCTGGAGGTCGACACTAGTGATGGCAAGAAGGAACAAATGAGTATCCCTCGAAGGTCCCACGGTACCTTCCTTTCATACCAAGGATCCAACGGTACATGACATGATGAGAGGAGTCCGTGAAACAGATGACATGGCACAAAATGGCAAAAGATACAATCCGGACAAGATGGTACACCCATCGGATGGCGGCGCTTGGACCCATTTCGATGGCATACATCGTGTTAAAGCCGAGGAGGCTCGCAATGTACGTGTAGCGTTAACAGCAGATGGGTTCAACCCAGATGGATTGTCCGCGCCCCATACACTTGTTGGCCCGTGTTCGTGATACCCTGAATCTCCCCCGGTGTCATCTTTCAACCCAAGAACGTATTTTTGTCACTGATAATTCCCGGACATCCGGGAACAATATGGGTGTGTTCATGGAGCCCATGTTCGATGATTTGATCGATGCTTGGGAAAAGAATGTAATTGACATACGACCGAGCTACAAAGAGAAACTTCACAATGCATGTGTGGTACCACTACTCCCCGCATGACTTCCTCGGCGTATGGCCTATTCTGCAAGGGTGGTGGTGTGTTCACGGAAGTTCCCATGCCCAATATGCAAGGCGGTGTGAGGTTCACTTGGTGAAAGAGTGGTGGCAAGTTTTCTTCGTTCGACCAACATCGTCAGTTCCTCCCCCTTGACCATCCATTCAGACGAGACATCAAGAACTTCACGAAAGGTGTTGAAGTCACCGATCCTGCACCTCAGATGATGACCGCTGCCGAGATCCGCGCTGAGATAGAGGCTCTCAAAGTTGATAAAGAGAAAGGTCATTTTGATGGATATGGTCAGTACCACATGTGGACTCATAAATCGGGCTTGACTAGGCTTTCCTATTTCAACGATCTTCTTCTTCCACACAATATTGATTTAATGCACACAGAGAAGAATATCGCCGAGGCGCTTTGGGGAACACTCATGGACACAGAAAAGTCAAAGGACAATGTTAAGGCAAGAGTGGACCTGGCAGCACTGTGCGATAGACCAAAGCAAGTGATGAAGACTCCCGCGCCTGTCAAGAAATGGAAAAGGACTTCGGTCGATTTCGTTTTGAAGAAGGACCAAAGGAGGGAAGTATGTCAGTGGGTTCAGTCGTTAATGTTCCCTGATGGGTATGCGGCGAATCTGAGGAGGGGAGTGAACGTGTCCACTTGCCGAGTGTTAGGGATGAAGAGTCATGACTTCCACATATGGATTGAGCGGCTCCTTCTAGCGATGACCAGAGGTTTTGTCCCCGAGC
Organism: Miscanthus lutarioriparius; assembly: GCA_904845875.1. Taxonomy (NCBI): domain Eukaryota; kingdom Viridiplantae; phylum Streptophyta; class Magnoliopsida; order Poales; family Poaceae; genus Miscanthus; species Miscanthus lutarioriparius. Next base: position 95,226,479 of record CAJGYO010000007.1, read on the forward strand.
ATGTGTGGCGCATCCTGGCAGAGTTGAGCTATTTCTTCCGCCAGCTTTGTGCCAAGGAGCTATCTCGGGCTGTGATTGATGACTTAGAGAAAGTGGCACCTGTGTTGCTCTGTAAGATGGAGAAGATCTTCCCACCCGGCTTATTCCTCTCAATGCAGCATCTGATTTTGCACCTGCCTCACGAGGCACGAATGGGAGGCCCGTGCAAGCCCGTTGGTGCTATCCAATCGAGAGATGTCTAAAGGTTCTTCAGAAAAAGTGTAGAAATAAAGCCAGAATTGAGGCATCCATGGCAGAGGCATTCATTCTTGAGGAGGTGTCAAACTTCACAACATCATACTATAAGGATAGCCTTCCCAAATAGTGCACAATCCAATCCCTCGTTACAACACCGACGAGAGGTCATCAAATCTCAGCCTTTTCAAAGGTCAACTTGGCAGGGCAAGCGCTTCGAGCACCAAGACCTTGCGGAATGATGAGTGGCGCACTATCATGTTGTATGTGTTGTTGAACCTTGATGAAGTGAACCCTTATGTGCAGTAAGTTCTCAATGAGCTTGTTACATACGCCGTCACTATCGTCTATCTATCCAACCCCCTTGTCTCTTGCTTTTTCAGGGAATTTCTGAATACATACTGGATGTGAAATAGGATCCTTCCCTCAAGAACAAGATAGTCTTCTCAAAGATGGTGTGCCCGATTTCATTTCATGGTTCAAAAGAAGGTACCATCCAATTTACATCGCTCCATCTGTGACATCCCACTTTGCTCCTCTGACGAGTAATGATCTATCCGCCCTCACCTTACGAGCACGCACGGATGCGAAAATGGATGAAGAGTTGAAACAGGTTGTCAAAGGCTTCCCCTATAGGGTCAAGTCATTCACCGTATATGATGTGAATGGCTATCGCTTCCACACAAGAAGCCACGAGCTCGGTCATTGTCGAAAAACCACGAATCTTCGGAGTTCAGACGCGCCTGCACCGACCGATGACCGCGACTACTACGGCATAGTCGAAGAAATATACGAGCTCAACTTTGAGCTTCATGGAGGTCATAAGCCGGTCAGTATTCAAATGCCATTGGTTCGATCCCAATGTCACGAGAAGAGCCCCGAGATTGGACAAGTTGAAATTGACAAGATTCCCTCTATCAAGGAGATGATGTCTATATTGTGGCTCAACAGGCCACGCAAGTTTATTATCTTCCATGGGCGTGCCAAAAGATCCCACTCTTGAGGGTTGGTACCTTGCAGCTTGGTATCACCGCATGGCAAAGTGCCCGTCCCCAAACGGTGAGGATTACAACTTTGACCCAAACACATATCTGGGGGGAGTTCTATCAACCCGAGGGGCTAGATGGCACGTTTGACATAGACATGTTTTTGTTGATGGGCATGGAAGTAGACAATGACATTGATGAGGACGATGGAGATGAGGATGATGGAGAAGAGGTGCAAATGCCAAAGACTTAGCAATTTGCTTGAGCGATTATGGTTTGGCGTTGCCATTGATGACAACGATGGAGATGAGGCGGAAATGTTAGACAATATTGATAGTGATGATTTACACTTATGATCCGCCGCCGCCGATCCCGAGGATTATTTCTAATTCATGTAATACTATATTATTATTATTTTCTAGTTATGTTTCGTTCATTTTGCATCTCTATATTTGTCTATATTGTGCTAACTGGTTTACTCTTTGTATTTGCAGGCACTCGATAAAATGCCGGGCGGAAGGCGGCCCCGGACCTGCAACTCGCTCTACGTGAGGACGACTCAGGAGGCGGAGGCGGAGGCGGAGGCGGAGGCGGAGGCGAGGAGCCGTCCGGCCCGCCGCCCCTGCGGCCGTCCGAGGAGGGCGGTGCAGTCGTCTGCCGTCCCCCAGCCCGAGGAGGACCGGACGACGACCACTGACGACGAGGACCAGCAGCTGGCCCCCCAGACAGGAGGGGGTGACACTTCCTCTGGGGGGGGGGGGGGTGACACTTCCTCTGGGGGGTGGCGGGGGGTTCCACTTCGAGCACCTCATTGGTACCGTACTTGCGCGGGTCCTCATAGCTCCAGGTGCGACCGATCCCGTTTCAGAGGAGGCCGGTGATTCGTCCCAAGGGCGACAAGTAAGTATCCGTTCAATTTGCATCTCTTCTTGTTCATATGCTGAAAGCCGAACTGTGGACTAACAATTCTTCTTACTGACTCCTGTAGGAACTGGGAACTTGTGTCTGGGGGCGATCATCGGCAGTGCAATGGGATCCTCGGCGGCCTGATCCGCCTGCACTACCCTGGTTTGGTCACCCACGCCCAGGTTGAGTCACCTCCCTGGACGTGGGACCACTTCAATCCACTGTGGACGCCGTGTACGACACCATACAAGAGCGGATCAGGCGCGAGTTCTGGGTGAGTCTACATCACACTACATTGCTCAATACTATGAATTCATTAGACATTCTTGAAATAATGAAAGGACACATGATGTCTGTATGCAGGACTTCTTCACGTTGGAGGAGGGGCATGACCCGCTGGGTGACGAAGAGGTGCAGGGCCATGGGGCATCACGAGGGCCGAGTCACGGACCAGTACTACTGGCGGCGAGGCTGCGATGCCACATCAACCACTCGTCGACGTCCTTCGTTGTACTCGGGGAAGAGCGAGGCCAGGGACCATGACACTCACCAGGGGAGCAAGACCTCACAATGAAGTTATAAAACATTGTTACTGACTCATTCCATGAAGAATAGGTAGCCTTCATTTTATATTCTAACATGGTCTAATACTTGATGGCATGCAGATGTGTCCTTCTTGGTGCGCCACCCACAGAGACTATTGGGCGGCCATCGTGGACAAGTGGGTCTCCGATGAGTGGAGGGAGAGGCACGCCTCCGTCGGGAGTGCCGCTGCAGATGGGTGGGCCAGCGCACCACCAAGGCAACCGCCCTCGGTTAAGACGCCCCGAGCACTGGTACACGCTACGCACTTATTTATTTATTTGTTCTAACGTTCAATTCTCATTACTTCTAATTGTCTTTGTGTTTTCCTCGCAGGTCCCGATCGCATGATGGCCAGGAATGCAACGAGTTCATGGCGTCGCCATGGCACACAAGGGCAAGGCGACACCTCGGACACCGCTCTACAACCCAGAGGACGGGGCGAGGCGCGTCAAAGAACACTTCTGGCGTCCACAAGAAGCTCACCGACTACGCCTCGGCGGCCCGTGAGCGGCATGGGGAGACTTGACCCCGCCACCCAGCCCCTTGATACCGACCTCGTGATGAGGCTCGGAGGAGGGAAGCAGCACGGCCGGTACTGGATGGCCTCCAACATGGTCGACTCGACCTCTGTGCCCAACCTCGCCCAGATCCGAGCACAGAGCACGAGCTCTTCCGTCCCCATTCAACCTCGGCAGGCGAGCACACTGCAGCAGATGGCGGCACTCCAGGTTAGTTCTATTTCATTCGCCGTTCATTACTTTTACACATGTACCTTGCATTTGCATTGTTTAAACGTTGGTGATTGAATATTGCAGGCCACTGTGGAGAGGATGGAGGCCGAGAGGGAGGCCGAGAGGGTCGAGAGGGAGAGGGAGAGGGCCCAGAGGGAGTCCGAAAGGGCCGAGTGGGAGCTCCTGAGGGCCCAGAGGACGGCCGAGGCGCAGAGGATGCAGGACATGTTCTCATTCATGTCGAGCCTCGGCACCACTCTCCCGAGTGTGGTGGTGCCCCAGTCGCTGCTCGCTCCAGTTGTGCCTCCTACTCCTCTGGCTCTAGGCACTCTGGTGAGTATATATATATGGTTAATCAAGTCCTTTAGCTTGTGTAGATACTAATGAATTCAATTCTCCTTTGTGCATCAACAGTCATCGGGTTCGAACCCGACTCCTTCGCCTCAGCACACACACCCCGGCTGGACAGGTCCACCACCGCACGGAGGTGCCCCTTCAGGCTCCCATTGAGATCAGTGGCAGTAGGTGGTGCCCCTTCATGTTTCATTGACTTTTCTTGATCTAGGACTTGTGTTGGATGAAGACTTCTCAGATGTTGTCATGGATTTGCACATTGGATGTACGTGTGATGGATTATGCAGGAGGATGTGCTTGTGATGGATGTTGGATGTGCTTGTGATGTATTATGGATGTATGTGATGAATTATGTATGCGTTTTGTGTGATGCTAAATGCCTGTGTGCTGTCTCATGTATTATATATGAGTTTTGCATGTTTGCTTTCGAAGGAAAGCAACAAACAAAAAAATAGCAAATTTCCCAGCTTTGCCGAGTGCCAACACTGGGCAAAGAAGTCTTTGCCGAGTGCCAGGGGTGTGGCACTCGGCAAAGCTGGGAAAAAATGCTGCAAAAACAGCCACTTCCCCAGTTTTGCCGAGTGCCACAGCCTGGCACTCGGCAAAGAGGTCAATTTTGCCGAGTGCCAGGTGGTACCACTCGGCAAAGACTATTTTTAAAAAGATTTTTTAAAAAGAAAATGGTTTCTTTGCCGAGTGCTGAGCCCTGGCTCTCGGCAAAAATTCAAATTTTGCCGAGTGCCAGTCCCTAGGCACTCGGCAAAGCCGGCGTCAAATGTCGACGACAGTTATTTTTTTGCCGAGTGCGGGCTTGGCACTCGGCAAAGACTTTGCCGACTGTCGATTTTTGGCACTCGGCAAAGAAATTTTTGCCGATAAAATCTTTGCCGAGAGACCTTTGCCGAGTGCGGCACTCGGCAAAGCCTTTGCCGAGTGCTTGGCTGGCTTTGCCGAGTGCCCCCAGCACTCGGCAAAGAGGGCGTCTGCAGTGGTGTCTATGTGTACCGACATTATTAAGATCCAAGCAAATGCGAGAGAGGGGGATCAAGGGTTATGGTATCAGACACGAGAATAGAACCTACCTATTCAAAACAATGATATGGGAAAATGCTGTTGTGTGAGTGATAGGGGAAAATGGTGCTCTTAGATTCCAAATATAAATCCATTAGGAGTTTGACATGGTCTTCAATATGAAAAATTTGACCAATATAAAATCTCTGAGATAGTAGGAAGATGCAAGTAACATCAACATTATGCTATATCTATCTATAAGTGGCCCGCACAACTTAACATATAGCTTTTAGGCTCGTTTCACTCACATGTCATACTATCAAATCTAATAGTTCACCAATGTTTTATCAAAGTAGGTGGTCCACCATCAGCAATTTGTAATCTGGTTCCTTGCTCCTATATCTAGTAGATACCACAACCTTGATATATGGAGTTGTAGCCTATATCCCCTTTACCATCCAATCTCATACCTTGCTCACTGTTTGATGGCTACATATTGGTATTTCTTGTCATTGCTAGAGGCTATATAGTGCAACCGTTATCCATTTAGAATACTTTTTTTTTACTTGTGCCCAAATAATGTTGCGGCCTCAAGCTATATATGGACTTAAGCCTAGTATGGAAACGAAAAGCCTAATTAAGGTTTCGCTGATGTTGATCCTAATAATGTTGCGGCCTCAAGCTATATGTCTTTGTTTTGTTGCATTCATTTTGTTGTCTAATAGGATAAGCAATCTGATGCCGAACTTGACACCACTACATGTTGTGGTATCCTAAGTGTCAATACATTTTCACCTCGTATTGAGTCATCCCTTTCTTCTACCGCAACGGGAAAGAAGCCTTGGCTAGGTAAGTAGTCATCCCTTCTGTACTTTTTTATTGGTTTCACCATGTTTTTCTTAATAATGGTGTGAGTGGGTAATAGTGGAATACGTGCAAAGGTGTTTTGGGGTATTTTTTAGCATAATGATAGCGGCGGATAATTTTATCAACAAATATATGGGTAATTTCCCGCAATTAATCTGGTAATTTTGAGTCCTTAAGAATTAAAGTGGAGATTCCTTCTGTTGGCCAAATACTAGTAAAATAGATAAGACAATATATATCAAAACATGTATTATAAATTTGAAAAGGAAACTTGTTTTTTTTGTGTTAAAAACCTAGATCGCTGCCTTAACTACATGTATATACATACATAACATGGTGGAAAATGGTGGGTGGTGTGTACGTGATTTAGCTACTCCCTCCGTCTCGATAAGCATGTAATTCTAGAGTGTGGAGTGCGTCTTAGAAAGAATGCAACTTTAAGGATGAGGCTGCTACGAAGTAGCTAGGATGGATCAACTCCACCCATTATCTCTCTCCTGCGCTCCATATTCATTGTCTCTCCTGCATTCCTCCAATTAATCTTCTCTCTCCTACACTCCTTTGTGTGTGTGGAAAAAAACCATGATTGTAGACTTGCGGTGGTTAGGAATCTAAGGGCACATGCATCATTTTCTACCTCCACTAACTTTTCTTCAGAATCTAGACTTGCATCCTTACTAACTTGTCCTTAGAACCTAACTAGCTAGACTTACATTCTTTCATGGTTCGAGGGAGTACAAGGTGTGAATGATGCATGAGCTAGTGTGAAGTGCGAATATGGCCTGTACCATGTACATATATACCATTGCATAGCTAGCTAGGTGTGAATGCATGATTGTCAAGTGTGATGAGCTATACCGTGTACCGTTGTGTGCAGCAGCTATAGCATGCATGCATGTGAATGTGTGATGGGTCGATGCATCAACCAGCTAGCTGCAGCCTGTGTACACTGGATCGATAGATTTCCCTTCCCGTGCAACGGAAAAAGGTTTGCATTGCAGCTTGTTGGTTTCCGCTGGGACAGGAGACAGTGACAGACAGGTCTCACTACAGGAAACTGGCTCTTTGCCGACTGCAATTTTCTTTGCCAACTGTTTTTTTTCGACACTCGGCAAAGAGGTCCCTTTGCCAACTGGAATTTTCTGCAGTCGGCAAAGCAGGATTTGCCGACTGCCTGACTTTGCCGACTGCCAGGCAGTTGGCAAAGCCATGGATTTGCCGACTGCCAGGCAGTTGGCAAAGAATTGCAGTCGGCAAAGGCAGGCCATGGTTGACGCCATCCACACGTCACCTTTGCCGATCGCCACTCCGTCGTGATCGGCAAAGCGCGCAGAGCTTTGCTAATCGCCATCCTCCCCGGCGATCGGCAAAGAATTTTTATTTTTTTTATTTTCGATCCCGCTTTTTGTGTTGCCTTGATACGTAAGTACATGATATATTCCAAGTTTGGGATCATTTTGATTTATTTTGCTATATTCCGTAGATTTTTTCTTTCTTTGATTTTTTCCGTGCCTCCATTTGAACTGCAGTACATGAAATAATGGAATCCGGCCATTCGAAAATGATATTCATGATGTTTGGAGCATGTTGAGGCCGTGTCAAAGGGGCCTCGCGTGAAATTTCGACCGTGTTGGTGTCGGAACACGCCGAAACCCACGCGTGAAAAAAGTGTTTTTAAATTTTATAAAATCGAAGCGGAGTCCGAAAATGACGAAACTTGACGACGTGTCTTGTCATCGCATGCGGAGGCTGTGGTAAAAATTGAGAAAGTTTCGAGCAAGTGGCGGCGTCGGGTGGCTAAAACTGGACATCTCCACATGTGTTATCCGTTTCGGATTGTCCACGTTATTTGGACAGCCCGAGGATCTTGTGACGAGAGTTAGCTCCATGTTCCGCTCCCGTCCCCGAAATCGGAGTTTCGGCAGACCTCCCGTTATTCTCTGGATACACACTCTCCCATGCCGGGGTGTATCGGGAGAACAATGGGAGGTGTTTGCCAAATTCCGCTCTAGGACGGAGAGCGAGCATGGAAGCTAACCTCGTCTGCTTGCTCGGGTGGGATTAGGACCTATCCTTCACCTATTAGATGGTAGGAGCGCGTTGTAGATGCACTTGCTGGTTTTATCACATGTTAACATTGCCGCATGACGAGCATGGGTGACCGTGAGTGGATGTACTCGGGCTTCGCAAGTAAGAGCCACGAATGGATCGGGGGACGACCGAGTTCTGGAGCATGCATTTGGCCCACCGCTAAAGGGTCGATTCGGATGCCGTGTCCCCGCAGCGGCGAGTGCAGAAACAAGAAGAAGAAAGTAAAGGCTCGTGTGTTGAGAGATCTGTTCAAGCACGGGTTCGTTCCAAACTATACCCGTTAGGCGCCACCATGGTGAATACCATCCTATTAGGGACGAGGTGGTGCGACCCGTCCTCGAGGAGTATGATGGTGATGCCGGATGGCGAATATGATGGCGACTTCCACGAAGCATGGTTTGGCGAAGGAATGGATGTGGAGGAAGATCCGGAGGAAACCGCGAAGGCCTTCTACGACATGATGGAGTCGGCACGAAGCCCTTCACGAGAAGACAAAGCTTACGCGATGGCGGATGTCGTCTCACGCTGATAGGGTTGAAGTCGCACTGGGCATTAGTCAAGACGGCCGATCTCGTGTTGAGCATTGTTGGGGGACTACTTCCGGCAGATCATGTCCTGCCGACGAACACCTACGCTACACAGAAGCTCCTTCGTGCACTTAAGATGCCGTATGAGGGGATCCATGCTTGTCCGAAGGGGTGCGTCCTGTTCAGGGGAGACCTCGAGGAAGCAAAAACCTGTCCGAAGTGCGATGCCTCTAGGTTCGTGTTGGTAGAAGGCTCTGATGGCAGCATGAAACAGTCTAAGGTCCCCGAAAGGTCGTGACGGCACCTTCCTTTCCTACCGAGGCTGCAACAACGGTATATATGACGGAGGAGTCCGCGAAAGCATGATGACGGGCACAAGAATGGCAAAAGATACCATCCTGACAAGATGGTACACCCGGCGGACGGTGATGCATGGAAGCACTTCGATAACATGAATCCTGTCAAGGCTATGGAGGCTCGGAATGTACGCGTAGCGCTGGCAACAGATGGGTTCAACCCGTTTGGAATGATGGCGGCCCCGTACACTTGCCGCCCGTGTTTGTGATCCCCTCAATCTCCCCCGGCGTCATGTTTGAACCTAAGAACGTGCTCTTGACGCCGATAATACCCGGACACCGAGGCGACAATATGGGTGTGTTCATGCAACCGGTGTGGGATGAATTAAAACTTGCTTGGGAAGAGGGGTACTCACGTATGACCGACTCTGAAGAGGAACTTCAGAATGCATGTGTGGTACCAGTATTCAATGCATGACTTCCTGGCGTATGGCTTATTCAGCGGGTGGTGTGTTCACGGGAAGTTCCCTTGCCCGACATGCAAGGCAGATGTGATGTTCACCTGGCTGGCCAAGGGCGGCAAGTTTTCTTCTTTCGACAAGCATCGCCAATTCCTGCCTGAGAACCATGAATTCAGGCTAGATGTAAAGCACTTCACGAAAGGCGTTCAAGTCACCGGCCCCATTCCGCAGGTTAAGAGCCCTGCCGCCGTCCTTGCCGACATACAGGCTCTCGAACCTGAGGAAACAGGTGGGTTTAAGGGATATGCTCGGGACCACATGTGGACTCATATATCGGGCTTGACTAGGCTCCCCTACTTCAAGGACCTTCTTCTTCCACACAACATCGATGTAATGCACACAGAAAAGAATGTGGCCGAGGCACTCTGGGCAACACTCATGGACGTTGGCAAAAAGTCGAAGGACAACGTCAAGGCTAGACTGGACCTGGAGATGATCTGTGATAGACCAAACCTGGTGATGAAGACCCCTGCGCCCGGTAGGAAATGGAAAAGGGGGCCGGCCGATTACATCCTGAAAAGGGCAGATAGGAAGGAAGTTCTGCAGTGGATCAAGACGTTAAAGTTCCCCGATGGGTATGCGGCGAATCTGAGCAGGGGTGTGAACTTGCAGACTATGAAAGTCTTAGGGATGAAGAGCCATGACTTCCACATATGGATTGAGCGGATCCTTCCTGCGATGACCCGGGATACCTCCCGCAGCATGTGTGGCGCGTCCCCGGCAGAGTTGAGCTTCTTCTTCCGCCACTTTGTGCCAAGGAGTTGTCTCGGGATGTTTGTGTTGAATCGGAGAAGGCTGCACCTCTGTTGCTCTCGCAAGTTGGAGATGATATTTCCACCCGGCTTCTTTCATCCATGCAAAGATCTCGATCTTGCACCTACCACGCGAGGCACGGTTGGGGGTCCCGTCTTGAGCCCGTTGGTGCTATCCAATCGAGAGGTGTCTAAAGCTTCTTCGGAAAAATTGTAGAAATAAAGCCAAGATTGAGGCTTCCGTGGGAGAGGCCTCCGTTCTAGAGGAGGTGTCGACCTTCACACAGGCGTACTATACTGAGAAGCTTCGCAGCATGCACAATCCAACCCCTCGTTACAACGCTGACGAGAACTCATCGATACTCAGCCTTTTCCAAGGGGATCTCGGGAGTGGAAGCGCAGGTACCAACAAGCAGTTGAACCATCAGGAGTGGCAGACTATCATGTTCACATTGTTGATCAACCTTGATGAAGTGATTCCTTATCGAAGTAAGTTCTCAATGAGCTTGTTACCTCGCCGTCACTATCCTCCATCTATCATGGTCTGACCCTCTAGTTTCTTCCTTCTTTTAGGGAATTTATTAGTCAATACTGGAGAGGCAATAGGGCTCCTACCGAGCAAGAAGAAGACAATCTTCTTAGACACGGTGTGCCCGATTTCATCTCCTGGTTCTGTACAAAGGTACCAACCAACTAACCTCTTTCCGACTTTGTGATTCCACTTTGCTCCCCGGGCGCGAGTTATGTAACGATCTCCTACCCTTGCGAGTCCGAACGGATGCGAAAATGAGCGATGAATTGAAACAGGTGGGCCGTGGCTTCTCCCGTAGGGTGAAGTCATTCACCGTTTATGATGTGAATGGCTATCGCTTTCGCACGAGAAGCTACGAGGAGAGTCGACCCAACCTAAAAACCATGTGCTGCGGAGTTCGTACACCCGGCACAGATGGGAAGGACTACTACGGCATAGTCGAAGAGATATACGAGCTCAACTTTAAGGGTGCCGGGACTTTAGCGCCGGTGGTATTCAAATGCCATTGGTTCGATCCTGATATCACGAGGAAAGACCTTACGATAGGTCAAGTCGAGATTCGACAGGACTCCAGCTATAAAGGAGACGATGTCTACATTGTGGCCAACCGAGACGCCACGCAAGTTTATTACCTCCCATGGGCGTGCCAAAAAGACGAGAAGCTTGCGGGGTGGAGCCTTGTGCATTTGGTGTCGCCGCGCGGCAAAGCGCCTCTCCCAAACGACAACGATTACAACTTTGACCCAAGCACCGATGAGTTCTATCAACCTGAGGGGCTAGAAGGTACCTTGGAGATCAACATTGGTTCGCTCATGGGCATGGAAGTAGACAACGAAATCGATGAGGACGAGGGTGAGGAGGTGCAGGATGCGTGGACTTAAGAATGCTTGAGCGATGGCGTATGCAACATGATGGAGTTGTCCAGGAGGAGGTACATGATGATGACTATGGAGACGATGAGGATGATGATGACAGTGATGACTTAAGGGAGCTCGACAATATTGATAGCGATGACGACGATAGTGATAGAGATGACGACTCCACGCCCGAGATATTGCCGTTCGCGGAGATAATTACGAGGCCATGTAATACTATATTGTTATTATTATGTTCCTTTACAAGTACTTGTCATTTATTTATGCTAACAGTTTTGTTCTTTGTCATTGCAGGCACTCGGCAAAATGCCAGGCGGACGGCGGCAATGCCAGCATCGAAGCAAGACGACGCTTCGGCGTACAGTGTCCCCCGCAGAGAGACCCGCCGACGGCACGACGAGGAGGAGGAGGAGGTGTTGGTGCGCGGGTCGTCCAGTAGGGGGTCCCAGCCCCCCAGCGGACATCGCCAGGCGACCAGGAGGTTGTCGTTCTCGTCCTCGCAAGGGGGGACGGCGTCAGCGTGATTTACAAGCGCGGCGGCGGCGACGACGCGACGACAACGACGACGACGACGACGACGGCGACGACGCGCTTACCTACACGCGCGAGCGGCCCGACTTCGTCGGCGTGGCCAAGGTGTACTCATCGCGGCCCACGCAGCTTCCTAGGGTGCGGCCGCAATTCCACCAAATACCGGTGATCACACCCATGGGCGAGCGTAAGTAACCATTATTGATTTCACTACTTGTTCATATGACATGTCAAAATCGAATCAAGACTAACAATTATTCTTAATGACTCGTGCGCTTCACGGAAGATTGTGAGTGGAGCAGGTCAAGCACGCCATATCAATGGCATCCGTGGCCTCCTGATTAAGGAGTACTACCACAGCCTTGTCAACGTCAACGGCGAGATGAAGGTGCCCACCAAGTGGTCCCACTTCTACCTCGTCGAGGAGGGTGGCGAGACCATCGTGGCAAAGATAAAGAGGAGTTTTGGGTGAGTCTTTCATCGCACCGCATTGCTAAATAGTACGCATTCGTCGGACTTCTTGCAAAAAGGAAATGCTACATGATGTGTCGTGTGCGGGACTTCTTCACGTCGCGAGGAGGGTAAAAGCGGCCCAAGCGACGCGAGTGCGTGGAGGCGGTCTGCAAAGATCGTCTCAAGGACTCCATGTATGAAATGAGGCGCGCTACAGGCCATCCGCGACTTCCACGCTTAACGTGCTTGGAGAGAACATCAAGAAGCCCCAAATCCGCCAGAGAATGAACTCGAGGGAGGCCGACCTCACCCAAGCGCAATCGAAAGGTGTAATTAAGTATGACAACATTCGCTCGCATTCCTTCAGTGAAACATTACACTAATCTTCTCGCATGTCAAATACTTGATGTCATGCGGTGTGTCCGTCGTGGTGCGACAACCACGAGGAATGCCGGGCGGAGATTGTGCGCATGTGGCGCACGGGATGAGGCGCGCGAGGCGCCGCCGACCGTCGAGGAACCGCCGCAGCCTTGAGTCGAGGGGTGTCACACCACCAAGGGAATCAGCCCCTCCCGATTCACGACAAGATGGGTATCGTCCGTTCATGTCTTAATCCTTGCGCTCAATTGTCAATACTTGTAACCATGTTTGTGTTTTCAATGCGACGCAGACGCACGCGGTGGGCGAAATCAACGAGTACACCGCGTACCTCCTCTCTCACAAGGGCAAGGCGACGGATCCAAACAACGTCTACAAACCCGGAGGACGGGCCCGATGCGTACACCAACCCCACCGCCTACGAGAAGGCCACCGAGTACACCGTCGCGGCTCGCCAAATACATACGGGGAGACGTTCGACCCCACCGCCGAGCCCCTGGACACAGACCTCCTGCAGAGGTTGGGACTAGGGAAGCAGCACGGCCGCTACTACATGGCCCACAGCGCCCTCGACCCGTCCCAGGTTCCTACGCTGACCCAGGTTCGATCCACGCCCACGAGCTCCAGCGACATCCCGTAAGCGCCCGGCGGCGGCCGGCGTCACGGTAAAGTGCCGTTTTCGTTCACTCGTTCACTCGTTTACTTTTGTACATACAATCAACACTGCGGATGTAATATTGCGAGGCCCAGATGGAGGCCAAGATGGAGGAGAGGATCGCCACGTTGCACGCCAAGATGATGGCGCAACAGATGGCTTACCAGCAAAGCCTGCAGCAGCACTACAACACTCAGATGCAAGAACATGGCCAGCTTCTTCCGGTCCATGCAGACGCCGGGGGCGTCTACACCGCCTCCTCTTCCAATGTTCGCTCCACCGCCTCCTCCCCCGAGTTTTTCCTGTGCCCGCTCCTGGCGCTCCCGGAGGGACCCCCGTGAGGTTTTTGACTCTTGGCTTTAACTTGTGCGTCCATGCTGCAGATACTAATGACATCACTTGGCGTTTAACTTGCGCAGTATGCGATCGGCGGGTTCGAACCCGTCTCTGGAGGTCCCGCCATCGATGATGATGTCGTATCCACCACCGCACCCTATCCACCGTATCCACCTCCGCGTGGCCCTCCTCCGACGATACTAAGTGGCCGCATGCGCTAGGGTGGGGTGGCGATCTGCAGCGCGCCTCGATTTGGTCCAAGGGGGTTTCCGTGGGCAAACCCTGGGGGCTCTGGGGGCGGAGCGGACGACGAGACCGGGGACGGCGCGACGAGCTAGGTACTTGTCGATTCTGTTATCATGTATCCACCGTATCGTCGAAGTTGTTGTCATGTATTTCTTTTCTTCGTTATGGACCTAGACTTGTTATGTTGAACTTCGTGTGATGGACGTCGACTTGTGGTGTTCGACGTGTTGGACTTCATGTGATGGTTGTAATGCACTTGTGTGGTTGTTATTGTGACATATATGTGATGTTGTGCGTTATTGTGATATATGTGGTGATGTTGGCGACAAATGTGATGAAATTATGATATAAATGGTGCTACCGGTGCTTCTGGTGAAAATGGATTATAATTTGTGATTTTGCAGGGTTTTGATGCAAGAAAATAGAAAACAAAAGCAAAAAAAAAAATCCAGCTTTGCCGATCGCTTACTGATCGGCAAAAGGCAAAAACAAACTCAGGAAGAATCTTTGCCGACCGCAACTCCGAAAGCGATCGGCAAAAAAAAAATTCCAGCTTTGCCGATTGCTTACGATCGGCAAAAGCTGGGCAAAAACCTCAGAAGAATCTTTGCCGATTGCAACTCAAAGCGATCGGCAAAGAACATTTCAAAAAAAAAATTCTTTCTTTGCCGATTGCCGAAATTTGGCGGCGATCGGCAAACAATTTTGAAAAAATAATTCTTTGCCGATCGCCGAGGAACCAAAGATCGGCAAAAAGCTCTCCGTCGGTATTGACGGCGCCACGTAACTATGCTTACCGATCATTGGCGTGGCGGTTGGCAAAGGATTTGCCGACTGTGTGCCACGTGGCAGTCGGCAAATCCGCCTTTGCCGACCCAGGCTTTGCCGATTGCTCTTTGCCGACTGCCACGTGGCTTTGCGGTCGGCAAAGCCTTTGCCGACTGGGTTTATGCCTTTGCCGACCGGGGCAAGCAGTCGGCAAAGAGGCGTTTTCCTGTAGTGTCTACTGAGAGAGATGTGGGGTCATGCATGACTCATCATCTCCTATCCAAATTTTGGCACAGAGCATGCACTATATGTACCGCACTGCACATGGATGCATGTTACTAGTTGTCAAATGCTGCGCGCGCGTATGCAATTGCTTCGTGGCTGGGTCAGGCACGGTGCATGCATGGTAACATCTATATGGTAGATAGTAATAAGTTGGGTGTGCTAGTTAGCAACTCCAGTTATAATTTGTTCGAGGAAATTACTAAGCCATTGATTGGCTGAATATTGATTAGATTAATATAGATATACTGTACTCACATATAAACACCAAATTACAATACATGCAAAGCATAGTACAAGAAAAGCAATTGCTTTCTCACAACAAAAAGGTAAATACGCACCACATACCTTTTGCTTTGCTGTCAGCAAATTAATTAATTGAAGTGAATGGAGAGGAAAAAAAGATGAAAAAGGTAAAATATGCTATCACGACAAATAAAAGGGTAAATAGGTACGTACTTTTTTGGCTTTTGGCGCTTTCCTCTCTCTGCAAAACCAATTAAGCATGCATGGGCGAACTTGTAATTGCTAGCTTATGCATGAATGATGGAATGAAGAGCTAGCAGCTAGACAGTAACTAATAGTACTAATGCAAAGTAGTAAGGGATTTAGCAGGACTTGTATATTGAGATTCAGGAATGCACTCGAGATAAATGGTTTCTGGATTATTGGCAAATAAATTAAAGAGAAAAGCGACTGGCCTAGAAAGGAAGTATAGCTAGGGAAAAGTGATGGACGATCATACATGACGTGCGTACGCGTGTCGAGCAGTGTAAGGCCTTAGCAGCCACAGTGCTTCAACTTGAAGCAGCAGGTGGGGTATGTGTTCACACTCACGCCCGCACGCGTACGCGTCGGCCGCCCACATCTCCCTCCCTTTATATAGGGACATCCTAGTCCCAACCCTAGTGCCTCCCACTGCACTCGAGATCTAATCATCTTCTTCTTCATTCCCGGCCGCCGGTGGTCTCGGCGGACCGGCATCTCAGCAGGTCATCGTCGATAGATTCTTGCTTGCTCGATTATCACCTCTTTCGTTTGGTTTCGTTTCTTTTCTTGCTTATTATTGCTGACCTCCATCCGTCCGACCCCGTCGCATCGCATCCTGCAGCAGTCGATCGATCCGGCGATCCATTCCATTACAAGCAGTCAATCCGGCCGGCGATCCTCCCACAGCCACCGCCGGTGAGTCTATGTCCATCATCGTGGTCCCTTCCTTCCGGCCGTGCATGTTCCGTACGTCCCATATCCCTTTGAAACCTCCCAGTAGTCCGTGTCCGGGTTGCAGCCTTGCAGGTGAACAACAAGGCGTGGCCATGGCCGACAACAAGGTGATGAAGAACAACCTGCAGGCTGCTGCTGCTTCGCTGCCGACGGTGTCCAAGGACAAGGAGAAGGTGTCGCCTCCACCTGTCGCTGTCCCGGTCCTACTCATCATGGTCTGGGTGTGGGCCCTCATCAGCGCCGTCGTCTTCGCCGCCTCCGACATCGCCACACTCCTCCTCAACCGCACCCCCTGCACCAAGGTACATCCATCCATCCATTCATCATGCATAAATTAAATTCGTGCATGGCCTCCTCATCACCATATAACGTGCATGCGGGCAGTCGACGTGGCTGTTCCGGTGCGTGGCGCTGACCGAAGCGGCGGCCGCGGAGCTGAGCTTCCTGCTGTACGGGCAGCTGTTGTGCAGCGCGGCCGTGGTGCTGGCGGCGCCGCTGCACATGGTGCTGACGACGAGGACGAGCACCACGAGCCGCTGGACGCCCGCCGTCGACGCCCTGGCCTGGGTAGCGCTGGCGGCCACGGCGGGCATGCACTACACTGTGGTTGCCTCCGACCGCATCTTCCTCGCCGCCGACCCCGGGGACACGGACATCATCGTCGACGTTGTGTTCGCCTCGGTTTGCCTCGCGGTGAACCTGCTCGTCGCCGGCTTCCTCCTTTGCTGCTCCCCTCGCCGCCTAGAGCTGGGCGAGCATCAGGGCGACGACGACAGAGAGGTCTAGTAGTCCGGCCGGCCGAACTTGCATGCATTGGGATCTGCAGAGCTAGTAGCTTGAGGACTTTGGAGTATGGACTGGTACCGTAGATTAATATAATTGGCTACCATGCCGAGTAATAAGTACGTACGGCCGGGTCTCATGAGATGAGACTCATCGTACCTACCTACCATTAATCTAGCTGTTACTACTGGTGTGTGGATTCGATCACCTGTTATTAGTCCACGGAACATAGACTTACTGGAGTATTGCTGTATGTATCGTCTTCCTGGGTCAGGTTGTGGTGGCAGATATGCTTGATCCGTGTGTGTGACTGTGACCGTCGTCTCTTCTCTCGCAACTAAAAAAACTAAAAAGTGATACCGTTTTGGTGCGATATTCTACCACGTGTCCATGGTTCTGGCTGCTGCGATCCGTACCCCTCATTCCTAATTCCTACGCCTGTCCCTCGCGACAAAATTCAAAAGGAAGGAAAAAAACTCGCTACGTCTGGCTCCCGCTTTTTATGTGAGCTTCCTTCCGATAGTCAATCATGCACGTCAATCAGGCTTCATTACTTCCCGATCCTTCCTTCCAAACAGTTCAACTCACGCGCCACCCCCCCCGACGCGCGCTCCTTCCTTCCCGATCCCTCAGCCCTCGCCCTCTCCTTCTTTCCCGATCCCTCAGCCAGCAGTAGGCGAAGTCCCTGCACCACAGCAACTGCGTCGACCAGTGCCGTCAGGCCGCGCGCCGCCGCCACCAACCCGCGTCCTCGCACCACTCCCCGTCCACGCACCTCGCCGCGCCATCATCCCCGTTGCTCCTCGCGGGCATCCTCTCTGACCTCGCTGAGATCGGCGACTCCCTCCGTGGGGGCTTCTCCTGCGCCGCAACCCCCCCTCCTAGCGTCTGACCACCCCCGCCTTGGCTGCGGTCGAATCACAGCAGGCCACCGCAGCCCTGCCTCCACCTGCTGCTGTCATGCAGATCGCATATGATGCTGTGGGAGCAGCTTGTTCCCTCGCGGCATGCCCCGAGGTGTGGATTGACTTCCCCGTGATCGCCCTAGATGACGGTAATTATCTCTATCGATTCTGACACCAACCTGATTGTTGCCACTTCTGCAAATATTGGCACCTGCTTACGAGCAACTGCGCCTGTGTGATGTTGCTTCTTGTGGAGTGTTTTCCTGGGGTGGGTGTGTAAAGATTGCTGGTATGAGAGTTGTTAGTTGTTACTTTTCAGTACCAGTAGATTTTAGTGGAATTGATAGCAGAGGGAAGTTACTTAGCTTAGATAGTACTTGGGATGTTGAAGATTGCTGCTGTGGAAGCGTGGTCCTGGGTTAAAGGCATGGGAGTATGTGTAACAAGTTGACGACCTTTGAGAGCATTGGCCATTTGTGCTGGGAGAGCAATCAGCAATGTCAAGTCCAGCCATCCAAGTGCGTGGAGGATGCAAATCCCGGTAGCGCTTGAACCTGTGTTATTTTATAATCTGGTTCAATTTGTTTATTGAAAATTGCGACCTGTGCTTATTCGTGTTTTCATACGACTTCATTGATGTGGGAAGGGAGTCAGCTTCAGATAAGTTGAGAGAAGGACAAAAGAATTGGACATAGTATTGGGTTCGAGTTTCTCATATAATAGTTGGAGATTAAGGTGACAAGACTACTACAGGGCTGAGGGAATATTTTTAATTTAAAATTAGAATTCTCTTTAAGTTTTGTTTCCATTAATTTAGGATTTTTCCTGAAACTCCTATTTCTCTTAGTTGTAAAGTTGATCTTCAGGGTCCAGACCAATGTTTGAAAGATGTAAAAACAATTTTTTTAGTGGTTGCCTTATCTTTATACAAACAACTTCCCTACAAGAACTGATTGAGAAGTTAAAGATGCCATCCCCTGCTGTGTTGATGAAGATTGCTATTGCTTCCTTATTAAATGATTCCTCTATTTCACTGGAGGACCACTACCATGCACTGCAGGAGCTTTTAGTTCTCGTTGAGTGCATCGCTCAACAATGCTAATGGTAAGTATGTGCTTGTTTGCTAATATAGACGAATGCTCTAAACCTCATCCTTAGCAAGCCAACCCATGTATGAGCATGTAGTCACAGGTGCAGATGTCCCTTTTCTTTACTTTTGTCCATAAGGGAGAGTCTGTGCAGGTCGTTATTTACATGTAATTGATGCATGTTTAGATGATCCATGTACCTGTTACGTAGTTATTTGTTTTGAAGGTTAGAAGTATGTTTTTTGTGTTTGTTTATTATAGTATATGTAAATGCAAACTTGGATGCCTCTCTTTTCTTGATTCAAGAACTTAACTATGCCATCATGTGTGCTGGGTAAATCCTGTCTATCAGCATGGGTGCTGGGAAAGCCAGTCAGAACTATTCATAGTGATTTTTTCTCATTTAGTTCTATATATCCTTACGGCTTCTGTTTTTGCTTTATTAACAGTATGCCAATTTCGGTAGGCAGATGTCACAACGTAGTTGTCTCACATGATGGAACACACAACAATTTGGTCAGGTGAACATGGCTATATATTTGCCTTGCTTTTAAACAAAATATCACTCAATGCACAGCAATTTGGTCAGGTGAAGGTAGCGCTAGGATACTGATTGCCAACATTGATGACCTGATCAATCCAGGATAATTTATTGCTTCTGTTCTTTTATTCAGAAACTTTTTTGCTAATAATATTCAGAAGATGCTTGTGATATTCATCTTAGTACTTGAGCTGCCTATAGTAGAGTACATTCTAATCATACATTATTTTGATCATCAAGTTGTCATCCATTTGTGATCATCGGAAACTAAAAAGTTAGCTCCTGTATGCAACATTGCTCAGGATAAATTGGCTATGATAAACAATGCTGTCAAGGATCAATAGACAATGATTTTTTTCTTTTAATTACGTTTAATAGAATTTTAGCATATACCTAATGCTTAACACTTTCCCCTATACTACTCCAGTTTGCCAGCGTGAAACTTGAAGGGATCATCCTCAAAACAACAATATATAGTGCACTATTTCTTCACTTATCTGGTTGGGATACAAGAATTTTTTCTGTCATTATTAATATTATATGATGCCATGTCAACATACTAGGTGAATTCGACTTATCTCTATTATTTAATCCTGAATTAGCAAAGATGCATTCTTAGGGACTACTCTTCAGTGGCGGCTTTGACATGCATGGATGCCTGCATGAGCAATCTTTTTTTGGCTACCTATTGCTAGAATATGAATGCAGAACATTATTCTATCTGTAGGTCATGCTCTAATTCAGTTCAACGAAACACATGGGTCTATCATTACCCCTTTTTAACTACAGGTATGATAGCTTCAAAGGGACACAGATTGTATATTGCATTTTTCAATTTATAACCGTCTTGATAAATAGAAACTCACTATACTTCATCTCTGTAGATTAAATTCTAAGTGCCTTGTCAACCTGGTTGATGCCTCAGTACTACCAAATGAGGAAGACGTTGGGTCGCATTGAAAGGGGAGTCCACCTTCGAGGCATTCTACGAGAAGAGTGACGAAAGTCAACAGTTCAGGTACTGCTGCGGTTAACCATGCCTTCCAACAAATTTGAGTAGGATGGTATGTAGGGCAGAATCAATAGAATCTGCACCTAGAACATGATAGCATTCCAATTTTAGAGGCTTTGCAGAAACTTCCTTTGCCATCAGCGATCATCTCCAGTTCTCAGAAAATTAATAGCTCCTTGCTAAAGACTTCCTTTTCATGCTAGAAGAAATTGGAAATTTTAAGTTGTCTCTTCCTGGAAATAAATACAGGAAACTCACAATAAGCTCATTTTGTTTAAGCAATGCCTCTGGTTGACTTCATTGGCACTTGTATGAAAGCAACGATCTATAATAAACTTATCTTTAATTGGTGGAAGAAATGCTTTAGTGTCATTACGTGCCTTAAACCATGTTAACATACACTAATATTTACATATATACTCGAACCTGTGTACATGATGGTATGAAAATGTGGCGAAACTTATTCGTAGATTTATTGACGCACGAAAGAAATGGATATCGGAGATTTCTTCGTGCCGATATGAAATATTATCTTAGCCGCATCACGGAAAGGTCTATACAGTAGAGTTTGTGAGCCTGCGACGCTGCGCTCTTTATGATTGTATTAATTTCACGAATATTGCCTTTTGGATTAAATGTCACTTTAACATCGGTATTTAATTTCACAGTATTATTATCTTATCGTGCTATCCGTGTGTTTTTAGTACAAACATTTAGCTGTCCCGTAGCAACGCACGGACACGAAGCTTGTGAATGCAAAAGTGACAAAAGCAGGTAGTCGACCGACTGTAGACAGCAAGAGTGCCTGCATCGCATCGCATCGCAGGGCTCTCCACATCTCCCACAATATCCATCACATCGATTCACATCATCACATGCATGCATGCCCTACATCCATCAATTTCATGCATTCCTAAATTGGCTTGCTAGCTTGGTGCCTTCTCCGATCCATCGCGTCAATAATTATCCCTAGCGATAGTACGTACGTCTACACCACCAATCACCGTCAGTGAGTGAGCTGCTTGCCTGCTTCAGTAGCTTTTTTGGGGGGGCTTTTCTTCCCAGCTTATTGCCAACCGCATGCGGCCATGAGAGCGAGGACAGCTGGTCGATATGCTTGGCCTAGCTATATATGGCTATGGGATCACTGATCAGGCCGGAGATATGGATGTGTGGCACCAGCAAATTAAGCAGCAACAGCACCAGGTTACTATAAAAAAATTTAGTATTTTTTTGATACATATACTCAACAAGTATTTGGTAAAAAACTTTAACATCTCCAAGTAACATGTAATTATTCTAGCTATCTAGCTTTGTCCCACAAAGAATACAACTTTAGCCTTATAGGGTAGCATGTACAGTGAGTCCTATTAGAAAAAAAATCGATGTCACATTCTCATCCACACAATTTCGATCTTATCCTGTGTCCTCCCCTACTCAGACCTCTCCCCACGCCACTGTGACCGAGCCGCCGCACCGTGAAGATGGCCTCAGCGATGGCGAACCAAGCTCCTACGGGAGGTACCCCACAATGATGAATTCCTTAGTGTCCGTGAAGTCAGGACGTGTTCGCCGTGGAAAATAGAGGTATATATATATATATATATATATATATATATATATATATATATATATATATATATATATATATATATATATATATATATATATATATATATATATATATATATATATATATATATATATATATATATATATATAGAGTATATTCAGTAACCAGCTACAAAAATAAGTTATTCTATAGCCACCTCCATTTACGATAATTTTATATACTAATTTATGATAATGTCAATACATATTTACGATAGTTGGGTTACTATAACACATAGTGATATTTACCATAACGGTTATAGTAAACCACTTAGTAAGGAGTTACTATAATCTCGTAAATTAACATAGTAATTATCGTAACTCAAAGTGGCTACAGAATAAGTTATTTTGTAGCCAGCTACACGTATATCTTCGCCGACATCGTTTTCGGCTCGCCGGCTTCCTCATCTACTGCCCTCCTCGCCGCCTGGGGTTTGGCGAGCAGGGCAACGACAGAGAGGTCTAGTATATATAGTTCCTGCAACCGGCTTTGCATTAGATTTGCAAAGCAAAGCACTACTGCAGAATCAAATTTCAACAACGGGGGGAATTTTGGGCAGAGGCGGTCCAATCAGAAGCTGCCTTTATATATATACCTAGCAAAGCTAGCCACATCTACAAATGTAGGGGCGGTTGGCGTTACCAGCCATCTATGAGAAATGGTGGGATTTTAATTAAGAGGCCACTGGTAATGTCAGCCAACTCTAAAGATCCATTTGTAGTGGTATCTGACTTTGGATTCGATCACTTATATATATTGCTAGGATCCACGGAAACATATAATTATCACTGGAGTTATATACTAGTCCTGGTGTAGTGGTGTGTGTGTGTGGGATGCATGTAGGAATGTAGCAGGGTATTATATTGCTTAGAATTGAAAGACACAAGATTAATTAGAGTCGGTTTTTCACGACAGATTTTAGAATTGAGAGACATAGCTGCACCACCCACGTTGTGAAGACAGTATATTATTTTAATAACTATTGTGATTTATATGATTAATAAATTAAAGTATTGGTATTATTTAATAAATAATTTTAACAATAAACTAAGACATATTGTTTTTTTTCCATAATGAATGAATAATGTATAAGTGAAAAAAGAATAGTCATATACCTAAATAGTTTATTGATAATCAATTTGTATTCTGTCTACTAAATCACATGAAATTCGAGGGAACTCCGCGTACGTACTTCATATATGTACTGTCACCTATGTGTATTCACATTATTAAGATCCAAGCAAATGCGAGAGGGGGAAGGGTTATGGTATCAAATAAGAGAATGTAACCTACCTATTCAGAACAATGATTGGGGAAAACGATGCTGTATAAGTATTAGTAGATATGTATTCTCTTGGATCCCAAATATAAATCCATTAAGAGGTTGACACGGTCTTCAATATGACAAATTGACCAATATAAAATCTCTGAGATAGTAGGAAGATGAATCTATTAACATCAACATTATGCTATATCTATCTATATAACCTTTTAGTCATTCATGGTCAAAATTTAAAATAGTTTTTGAATTAAACAAGACAAATGGACTTAGTTTTAGGATTGGATGAGGTAGTAGTATTTGTCAAGAAAGGACACACAATGCACAATTGGCAAGCCAAGAATATCAGGCTGGTTAGAGATGTGGTGAGTATGGTCCACCTAATCTCTGTATCAAAATGCATGGGTTATGTATATGTAGATATTTAAATAAATGCATTATATCCTTGCTACCTAAAACTATATATACCCTCGATCTCGATCTGTATAGGTATCAATGTATACGTAATATATATTATATCTTATTGTAGAGATAGAATTTGCCAGTGCACTAGTTACTGTTGTCATTAGTGGCAATGCATCCATATAAATATGGTTATACGATAAAAGATCTGACCAATCTTTTTATTAATCATCTCACTTTCAAAAAAGTCAACCAATTTTAAATTTGATGAAATTTATTAAAAAGATCCATTTATGATACTGAATAAGTATTATGACATTAACCATGCAATATATTATTATAGTAAACTGATTTGAAAAAAAATTATTTATATTATTTTTGTAAACTTAGTCAAACTTAAAATCAATTGTCTTCTTGAAAACCGACATGTATATTTTCTTTTTAGGATGGGGGTGAGTGATTTAAGCATGAAACTAGTTAAGAAGGAACAATAACCGAGAGGCATACAAAACTTGCCAAAGCAGCTCAACTTCGTCGTTGAACCGAGACTTTGAGTATATGCATGGCTTTTTAGTCTTTCGGATCTCTCCTCCCTTGTCTTCTCAAAACAGACGCTGACACTCTCATGCAAGGCTAGGCGGCGAGCACGCACACTCACCTT
Source organism: Miscanthus lutarioriparius (assembly GCA_904845875.1). Classification (NCBI taxonomy): domain Eukaryota; kingdom Viridiplantae; phylum Streptophyta; class Magnoliopsida; order Poales; family Poaceae; genus Miscanthus; species Miscanthus lutarioriparius. The sequence continues at coordinate 95,250,903 of CAJGYO010000007.1, forward strand.
ATTTCATTCTGCCGTATCCATTAACACGATCTTAATAAATAAAGTTCCACATCTCGATCTTGACCACCTAGAGCGTCGTTAAGATGGTGTTGTATTAAACTTTTTCTTTATCTTAATGCAAAAACGTGCAAACCTTTTGCGTGACCCAGAGAAAAGTAATAAATAAATGTTCCCTCTTCCTTAAGAAAATTATAAGCAAAGGCATCCTACGCATCATATAATATTAATATCTATATAAACATGGAGTGCACGCACAACATAAATGCAGCTGTATCTTTCGGCGTGTCACTCTCTAACTAGAACTACATCCATCCTGTCTATCTAGTACACACTCTGTCCGCGTCCGTACGATCATGGAGATAGGGCTACGTTTGCAAGGCATCCCACAAAGTCAACCCAAGTAGCATAACTCTGGTCTCTCACGTACCATTGTCAGCGCGAGCGCATGCAGCCACGTGTCCACTCTCGCGCCTTTAAAACCACACACCCTCCCCTTCGTCTCGATCCACAGTACGTCCACACACTCCACACCACCGCTACCTCCTTCTACCTCTTCTTGCTCTTGTTTCTTGCAGCCTGAAGGTAACCGAGCAGCAGCAGCGGGGCGGCGAGGATGGGACGTTCCCAGTCCCAGCAGCGCCGCGGCGGGCGTTCCGCTACGGCGGCAACAGGCGCGCATCGGCAGCACAAGGACCTGGGCTGGACGGGCGTGCGGGAGCGGCTCTGGGGCGGGTGGGCGGCGGAGATCCGCATCCCGCGGACCCGGTCCAGGCTGTGGGTCGGCAGGTTCCAGCACGCCCTGCAGGCGGCGCTGGCCTACGACGCCGCCATGTTCTGCTTCTACGGCGAGCGCCTCCCCAGCCAGCGCAAGTTCAATTTCCCCGGCGCGCCGCGCCCCGCCATCCCCGAGCACATCCGCGTCCAGCTCACCGTCGCCAACATCAAGGAGATCGCGGCGGACTACGGTCGAAGCTGCGCCAGCCTCTTCTTTGCTGCGCCGGTTCAGCTGTGCCCTACACCACCAGCTGCACCACCGGCACCACTGACACCACCTCTGATGGTGCCAGCGCCGGCGCCGGTTACTCATGGTGCTGCCGCCGCCAGCGCTGAAGCAATGACCTCCACAACAACTGATATCCATGCTGCTGGCAACGCCGGGAACCGTGTGGATGGAGAATTCATGGCAAGTGCTGACTGCCTGCTCTCCTGCAACCAAGATGATTTCGTCGTCGGGGTTTTAGACATCGACGACGTGGACCTCTTTATCGGCCAGAACTGATCAATCAATCCTGCTTGCTAGCTGCATGTGCCACTGTTTGTGTGTGAAGCTGGCCGATCAAGAAGACTAGATCATCTGGTTATATATGCGTGCAATAAATCACTACAACTTTGTAGTCTCTGTCATCAGTGTGTGCAAAATGTATTATGTATGCAGTATGCGACAAATTCTTGAAATGAGAGCTGGTTTATGTACTGTATATATTTTCAATGGTGAAGTGCTATGATACACAGGTTGTTGATTGCAGAAACTATTTGGTGTTTAGATGCAAATTTTGTGGAAACACAGCGAAAGAAAAGGCACGAAAACGGACCTATAGCACAAACTTTGATATTTGAAATCCGAAAGTGGAATTGTTCAAGAGTCATGATTCCTAGGATTACAACTTTAAGCAGTAGAGCACACAATTATGTAGCTGTGTGCTTCTTGCTAGAAAAGGCTCCAAGTATTATTTTCAAGGTTTTGTATCAACTCGAAGTAATGCATTGTCTAAAAATTTAATTAAATACTCCTTTATCATAAAAAGAGCACACAATTCTACGGATCTTGAAGGGTGGACTTGAATATTAATCAGTAGTTATTTGTGCTCACCATGTATGTCTAAGAACTAATGCATGTAAAAAACAAATGTTTGATTCAAATGCTATATATAATGATAATTCTTATCACCAAAAAATTTCAACAGTTTCTTGTTAAGAAACATGAGGAAAAAGGAAATAAGGATTTTCTGCGTTCCTTTCATGTTAAAAACTAGAAATAAACTCAACTTTGGACTGTTTCCATATATATCACATCAGTACCAAAAAGTTAACTTTATCCAAAGGACTTTAACATTCGAGACGGTTGCGTAATCCCTTTCATGAACCTATCGCCTATGATCACCGACACTATAAAGTTCAAGGTTCTATGACAGTTATATGTAACGACATTAGAAGGACTTCTATTCCGATTCCTTGAAAGCGTACGTTCGTAGTTCGTTGGAGGAGCTCGATTAGAGGAAGCCATAACCGTTGTAGGAATCAGTTCCTTGTGGAGAGAAAGGGGATTCTCCCTTGGGGCATGCTTTGTTTAGGTCCCGAAAATTGACACATATGTGTATCCAACCATTCTTCTTCTTGACCGGAACGATATTGGAGGAGAGCCCGGATGCAGAGAAGGATGATGTATCCTTATCTTTGACACTATATTTTTTAGGTTTGGCGATGGTTATTATGCTATAACATTAGAAATTCTCGATATCTCTTATAGAATAGTTTGGATTGGAAAAATTTAAATTAAATATATATATATGAAGCTATAAACTATAGTGTGTACACAGCAACTAATATTCTAATAAGTACTACAATAATAATATATATCAATTATGGTGTAGATCAAAAGGGGCTAGAAGACAACTTAATTATAACTATCATGTGTCAAACACAACACCCACTGCATTATGCTCCAGCCTCTGGTTTTGCAAGACCTTCTTATCGTATTAGTAAATCCTTAACATCTACTAGTGGCTTACAAACATCTCCATCCTGCATATCGGCATAGAAATACAACAAGAAATGTTATTCCTAACAACATGTAACGAATCCGTTGTAGTCTAGTTGGTTAGGATACTCGGCTCTCACCCGAGAGACCCGGGTTCGAGTCCCGGCAACGGAATTTTTTAATTTCTAGTTAGGATTATTTTTGTGCTGTTGAACTTGAATCCCGGCAACGGAACTTTTTAGCTGCTACTATTACCGATTTTTTTTTTATCATTTATTCTCGCGCAGTTGACTTGCGTCCCCTTTTGCACTGCATGCATGTGCTTGTGTAATATCTCAGTCTTTTTGTATTGCAATTAGCTGTGTAAAGTAGTTTATCGAATAAATAAAGGTAATAGTAAATAGAATAACGATGGCAGGCAAGCATCTCAACGGCGGCACCATCACAATTCGGATATTGCTAGATTAATAAGTAGGCTAGTCAACTGGCAAGTTGAGTGACGCACTGACGGTACTAGTAGCGCCCCTTATCACGTTGATACTCCATCTTAAAAAAAAGAATATACTCCCTCCATTTTAGATTATAGGTTGCTTTGACTTTTTTGATATATCTATTTTTTTATGCATCTAGATATAATAGTATGCTTAGATACATAGCAAAATGTATGAACCATAAAAGTCAAAATAATTTATAATTTGGAATGGAGGAAGTATAATCTAAAATAAACATCAAATAATATAAAATTCGATCAGATATATGTAAAATATAATAATATTTATCATATAATAGGTATCATTATATTTATCGTGAAATATATTTTTATAATATATCTAATTGCAGTCTTATATATTAATAATAATTTCTATAATTTAGCATTCAAATTACGATAGTTTGCCTTTAACTAGACCTATAATTATATCTTAGATAGACTAGTATACATGCATATGTGTTGCAATAGAATGTACAGCTATTCCAATATATTTTATAATTAGACTCTGTACTGCGAATGGATGTACTCTATTTAACTTCCTATAAGCACAAGTCATGAGTTTGGATCACAGACCAGACAATAACCAATTAAGACTCTTATCTTTAATTTGTACCACTAATCCTAGTAAAATCGGCCAAGACTCGTTTGCCCAATGGAGTGGAACAACAGACGGGCTCAGGAATAGAGCGAAAGACAAATTTGGGGAGAGAAATTTTCGCTTTTTAATATTACTAGCAAATGTACCTATACATTGCAATAGAACCCAATACATCTTAGAATCGGACTTCGGATCATCGCTGGACGCGACTTGTTATAACTCACATGAAGTATAGGTTGTGAGTCCAGGACATGGAGGGCGCGAGGACATTTTGAGAAGTAAAAATAGATGGAAGAAGAAATTTTCGCTCTTTAATGTTAGGTATATAAACTAGCAAACATGCACATACGATGCAATGGGATGTATAATTTAGGCCCCGTTTGGCAGGGCTTCACTTCACTGGTGAAGCTATTTTTTTTGTTTCAGCTCCACGAACAGTTTCATCGGTGGAGCTGAAGCGGTTTTGATAAACCGTTTGGCAAAATAGCTTCCCTGTAAGAACATGTTTTTAGGGGCCTGAAGGAGGAGACGGGAGAAGCCACTTTTTTTTGGCTCCATCCCACCCCAAATCACTGTGAGAGCATGTTTTTAGGGGCTTCACAAGTGAAGCTATTTTACTTTACCCCGTTTGGTAGAAAACGGCTCCAAACGGCTCCTGAAGCCGGTGGAGAAGCCCTGCCAAACGAGACCTTATTGTGTGGTGCTCGTGCCAATGATAATAAACTTGTCATTTTTGTTGGGTTTGATTGGGCTTGGCCAACCTTAAATCAAATAAATCCCAATGCCCCCAATAAACGTTAATGATTAATCCTATATGGAAAATTGATAGAAGATTGACTCAATTTAAATAGGGCTGGAAGGCGAGCCACACGTAAATGGACTTGTGCAGCCGGGCCATGACATGAGTGGGTGCAACGCCAAAGAAGATTTTGTATCTCCAAACTCAAAGTAGGAAAGGTGAACGAGAGACAAAGAGGAGTGATAGTCGGAGAACAGGGGGGAAAACTGAGATATGGAAGAAAAAAATTCGATCTTTAATATTATTATATTGTATTAGTAGATATAAGATATAGATATAGACTATTATATAATAACTATAATAATTTAGAGATAGATGGTGAAGAAAGAGTAAGAGCGAGGTGCAAGAATTTTTAATATTAAATAAAGGTGAACGAGAGCCAAATAACTCTGTTCGTATGTCCTTAAATCCGGCTTTGATCCGCTTATTTTTTCATCCGGAACAGTGTTTTTCTCTCACAAATTCCTCCAGCATTCCTCCAAACCATCTAGATTCCTTCAAAATTCAGACAAGTGAACAGGCCCATAAATAATTTATTTATAATGTTTTTATATATTATATAAGTATAGATATAGATACAGTGTATCCCATACCCAGATGCTGACGAGACGTCAACAACGATGAGGCAGGCCATTGTAGATTTCTATCTAGTTGGGTACAGTAGAGGAGAAGGCAAGGTAAACTTAAGTTGTTCTAACTTGTATGAAGTACGGGTCATGAGTTCGGATCATACGGGACACAGGGCACGAGGGCATTTCGGAAGTAAAAAATGGAAGAAAACTTTTTCACTCTTTAATACTACGTATAGACTAGCAGATATGCATATAGAATGCAACGGGATGTATAATTTATTGTGTGATGCTGGTGCTAATGACAATGAGTTTGTTATTTTTTTGGGTTTGATTGGGCTTGGCCAACCTTAAATCAAATAAATCCCAACACTTAAATGTTATTGCAATAAATGATTAATCCAATATGGAAAATTGACAGGAGATTGACTCAATTTAAATAGGGGTGGAAGGCGAGCCACACATAAATGACCTCGTGCAGCCAGGCCATGACATGAGTGGGTGCAATCAAGGATGGCAACGGGAATGTACCCGTCGGGTATTGCCAGAACGTTCTCTTCCCCGCCACGGAGAATTCATCCCGTCCCCATCCCCGTTAACTGTCTCGGGTATAGATTCTTGCCCATCCCCGTACCCATCGGGTATCGGTCAGGTAACAGATACCCGACGGGTACTACATACCCGATAAACAATGACACTTGGGGTCGCAGCTTTGCAATCGGAGACGATTCTTCTTCACCCGGGAATAAGTGTCGGAGTCTCGGAGATGCCGAGGAGAAGGAGCGAGGTTGCGAGGAGGATAAGCAAAGGTGGCAGAGAGACCGAACTGAGGAAGCGAGGGGCACGAGCGCTCGTGAGGCAGGCGTGCTTGTGCTGCTGGCGGAGATTGTGAGAAAAAATTGAACTAGGGTTCCTAGAACACACAAACTATATATATGATTTGTCGGTGTTTCAGAACCGGGGGTCCTTAACCGACTAGTGAATTTGTGCCGCGTGCTCTCAATTCTGGATGGTGATGCAAAGAGACACAAGGTTTATACTGGTTCGGGCAATGGATGCCCTACGTCCAGTCTGAGAAGATGTTCTTGTATTCCTTGCACCGGGGTGCTCGTAGTAGGGGCTTGCAAGCTAGGCGAGAGAGGGAGTTCGTCCCAAGTCTCTGTGAGGGGAGGTGATATGAATTACATAATGTGGCGTGTTGTTTGTGCGAGTGTTCGTGACTCTGTCCGCTCTCCCTAGAAACGGTCCTGGCCGCCTCCTTTTATAGCCACAGGGAGGAAACCAGGAGTACATAAGAGAGCTACATGTGGAGCGGACTATTCGATGACGTATTTACTCCTGGAGCAGCATGGCGTTGTCGTGGGAGTTCCCGTAGATGTCTAATCGGTATGGTCTCCACTGCAAGTAACGCGCTGTGCATTTGTTGACTTGGTGGATTGCAGAGGCTCTGCGCCCATCGTAGCCGGTCATGCCGAGGCCTGTTGTGCCGAGGCCTGCCGTGCCGAGGCCTGAGAAGTGACCCAGGTGCAGATGCGGGTCTCAGCGGCCGTCAGGTGGAATAGTGCAAGACGTGCGCCTATAGGATACGGTACCTGTATTGTCAGTAAGGGATGGTAAAAAAGGTGATCTGACCGTTGTCCCGTCGCTCCTGTTGCAGCGCACTACCAATCGTGGCTTACGTAGCGGGTGCGGCTGAGCGCATTAATCGGATGTGATAGCCTGCCAGAGAGACTTTTAAGGTGGAGGCGACGAGGTTGTGGGACGAGCCCGGCCTCGGGCGAGGCGGAGCGCGGCCAATTCGTCCGAGGCCCTTCCGAGGGGGTCTCGGGCGAGGCGGACGGGCGAGGCGCAGTAAGATCAGTGAATCCGAGCCCCTGTCGAGGGGGCTCGGGCGAGCTGGAGCGGTCGGTCCGCTGATTCTGAGGCTACAGGAACCCGTTCTGACTCCCCATGTTGCGATGTCCTTGGTGCAGGAGTTAGGCAGCACAGTGGTCGGTAACCCCTACTCTGTGTCGTCGCAGATGGCAGGAGGTCGACGCGACTGGCGTGTAGTCGGTCACTTCGCTGTACTGTGCCATCGTGCGTCTGTCGGAGTGGTTGGGCGCTTGGATGCGACGTTCGGTCAGAGCAGTTTGGTCGAAGAGGCGGTCACGGGGCTGGTGCCGAGCCGGTCTCGCGCGAATCGACACTTCTTCCGAGGCCCCGGGCGAGGGGGCCTCGGCGAGGCGGTCTCGGGCCAGTCGGAGAATCGTTCGCTTCCGCTGGGGCTCGGCGACGGGGTCTCGGGCGAATCGGAGATTTTGGCCGAGACCTCGTTTGTTTATTCCGTTGGCTCTGTTCTTAGGGTCTGAGCAGTTTTTCGATCTTTGCTTGGGGTACCCCATTTTCTGGTATCCGACAGTAGCCCCCGAGCCTCGGGCGGGAGTGTGGGATACTCTCCCCGAGGTTTTTTCGAGACTTTTGTTTTTCAGTGGCTCTTGTCGGGTTTGTTTTATACTCGCGATTTTGGTGGGTGCGCGCGAGCGCACCCGCCGGGTGTAGCCCCAGAGGCCTTAGAGGAGTGAGTTTACTCCTTTAGGGGCTTTTTCTTCGTTGAGTAAGGCACTCTATCGCATTCGCTAGACCCATCAGAGCGAGCTCGGGACGCTTGTTTTCGTTTGGGGTACAGGAGGAGCCCCCGAGCCTGCCGAGCCCTTGCGTGCGATCCTAGGTCGCTAGGTCTCGGCAAGGTTTGCAGGAAGAGCCCCCGAGCCTCCGGACGGAGCGAGAGGGCGGTCAGGAGTTCTTCTGGCTTCTTGTACGACCCTCACGCATCCTTTTCGTTCAGAAGGAGGGGTTGTTTGCCGAGCCCTTCGTGTGTGAGCCTAGGCCGCTGGGTCTCGACAAGGTTGCAGGAAGAGCCCCCGAGCCTCCGCACGTAGCGAGAGGGCGATCAGGAGTTCCCCTGGCTTTTTGTATGACCCTCGCATATCCTTTTCGTTCAGAAGGAGGGGTTGTTTGTCGAGCCCTTCGTGTGTGAGCCTAGGCCGCTGAGTCTCAGCAAGGTTGCAGGAAGAGCCCCCGAGCCTCCGCACGTAGCGAGAGGGCGATCAGGAGTTCCCCTAACTTTTTGTACGACCCTCGCGCATCCTTTTTGTTTAGAAGGAGGGGTTGTTTGCTGAACCCTTCGTGTGCGAGCCTAGGTCGCTGAGTCTCGGCAAGGTTGCAGGAAGAGCCCCCGAGCCTCCGCATGGAGCGAGAGGGCGATCAGGAGTTCCCCTGGCTTTTTGTACGACCCTCGTGCATTCTTTTCGTTCGGAAGGAGGGGTTGTTTGCCGAGCCCTTCGTGTGCGAGCCTAGGCCGTTGGGTCTCGGCAAGGTTGCAGGAAGAGCCCCCGAGCCTCCACGCGGAGCGAGAGGGCAATCAGGAGTTCCCCTGGCTTTTTGTACGACCCTCGCGCATCCTTTTCGCTCAGAAGGAGGGGTGGAACATGCCAGGCTACCCTCGGTGGGCGCGAGCGGTGACATTTCCGGTGAGCTTTTATCGGGTAAGTCTGAGTGGAGGCCCGTGCCCCATTCGATAGGGGTCGGCTAGTGGTCTAGAGACACGCTCCAAAAAAGTACCAGAAGGCTTCTCTAGCGGGTGCCAGGGCCGTTCGATTGGTCCTAGGGGCTCGGTGCCTCCCTACGGTGGGATCCCCTTTAGAGAACTCCTGCTGGTCTCGGACATGACTTAGGGCATCCCAAGCAATCGCTTGCCTGGGCCTTGGCCGTGTACAGGCTCGCCCATAGTTGTCCCTGACTCTGTTGTCCTGGGGTGGCTGTCGAGGCCCTAGATGGCCCAGCCTTCGTACCCCTAGATCGTAATGGGCTTGGTGCCCTTTTTCATCGTGTTTTTCTGACCCTCGGGGTGTGAGAGGTTGCAGGAAGAGCCCCGAGCCTCACTTGCGTAGCGCGAAGGGCGATCGGGAGTTCCCCGGCTTTTTGTACGACCCTCGCGCAAACCTTTTCGCTCGGAAGGAGGGGTTGTTTGCGAGCCCTTCGGCGTCGAGCCTAGTTCACTGGGTCTCGGCAAGGTTGCGGGAAGAGCCCCGAGCCTCCGCCGACGTAGCAAGAGGGGCGATCGGGAGTTCCCCCGGCTTTTTGTACGACCCTCGCGCATCCTTTTCGCTCAGAAGAAGGGGTTGTTTGCTAAGCCCTTCGCGTGCGAGCCTAGTTCGCTGGGTCTCGGCAAGGTTGTAGGAAGAGCCCCCGAGCCTCCGCACGTAGCGAGAGGGCGATCAGGGGTTCCCCTGTCTTTTTGTCCGACCCTCGCGCATCCTTTTCGCTCGGAAGGAGGGGTTGTTTGCCGAGCCCTTCGCGTGCGAGCCTAGGTCACTGGGTCTCGGCAAGGTTGCGGGAAGAGCCCCGAGCCTCCGCAGGAGCGAGCGAGGGCGATCGAGAGTTCCCCGGCTTTTTATACGACCCTCGCGCATCCTTTTCGTTCGGAAGGAGGGTGGAACATGGCGAGCTACCCTCGGTGGGCGCGCGTGACATTTCCAAAGGAGCTTTTTATCGGGTAAGTTCGAGTGGAGGCCCGTGCCCCATTCGATAGGGGTCGGACTAGTGGTCTAGAGACGCTCCAAAAAAAGTACCGAAGGGCTTCTCTAGCGGGTGCTGTGGCTGTTCGATTGGCCCTAGGGGCTCGGTGCCTCCTACGGTGGGATCCCTTTAGAGAACTCCTGCTTTCTCTCGGACACGACTTAGGGCATCCCAAGCAATCGCTCGCTTGCAGGGCTCTCGGCCATGTACGGGCTCGCCCATAGTTGTCCCCTGACTCTGCAATCCCGAGGCGGCTGTCGAGACCAGTAAGCACCCGACCTTTGACCTCTGGACCATAAGCGGGCTCGGCGCCCGGTTCCTTAGCTCGGAAGGAATCGGCTGGGGGGTATTTCCCTTCCATCGGCTGACAACGGCGCGTCTTTTGAGGCGGTCTTCTCGAGAGCTGCCATTGCTGTGCGATGTGGTGTCAGTGGATGGGACATAACCGTCTGCGCGATTAAATGTGGAGAAGGTGGGCACGTGGGCGGAGATATCGGATCTGGATTATATGCGCCGGATCTGAGGGAAACTTTCCCGATTTCGTCGTCCAGCGGTTTTGTCTTACCCCTGCATAAATACGTAAAGAGCCTCGCCCCTCCCCTCATTACCTTGCCTGCATTTGCTTTCGCCGCCTCCAAGCCGTTGCTGAGAGCATAAAGCGCCGGGAGAAGAAGGGCGAGAGAGATCGATTGAAAGAGAGAGAGAGAGAGATTTACCGCCGTAGCAGCGTCCTCCACCGCACAATGGCTGGCGGTCCTGTCATCCTCCTGGTGGATCCCTGGGAGTGGTCTGACGTCACCGTGGAGAAGCTGCAGTCGCTGGTGGACGCCGGTCTCCTCCGCCCGATCACCGATCCTGACGAGCCGGAGTGGATTGCTCCGGGGAATGAGTCGGAACCAAGGCCACGTGATGGCTACGTGGTGAGCTTCGTCGTCTTCCACAAGCGAGGCCTCGGCTTGCCGGTGGACCAGTTCATGTGGGCGCTCCTGCACTACTACGGCATGGAGCTCCACAACTTTAGCCCCAACTCCATCGCACAGGCGGCCATCTTCGCCGCCATTTGCGAGGGGTACCTGGGGATCGCTCCCCACTGGGAGTTGTGGCTCCATTTGTTTCGGGCGGTTTTTACCACCAAGTCGGCGAGAGCGAAGGGGGCTCGGAAGGCGTTGAGGGCCAGCGGCTGCACCCTTCAGGTGCACCAAGACCGGCAGCAACTCTACATCCCTGCCCAGCTGGCATCATCCAACCGTCGTTGGTATGACAGCTGGTTCTACCTTCGTAACGACGACGGTAGGCTTCCCCCTTATACCGGACGGGTCATGGAGAGTCAGCCGGAGAAGTGGGGATACAGCGTCATCAAGCCCGATTAGCCCAGGCTGGAACCGCTCCTGAGGGCCCTGGGGAAGCTACGTGATCGTGGCCTTACGGCGGCCGTGGTCGTGGCGGCTTTTCACCGCCGGAGGGTGTTGCCGCTGATGGCTCGGCGGCGGCGGCTGTTCGAGATGACCCCGCGCGATCCGATCGAAGGCATCAAGATGTCCGCCTTCGCCCTTACTGATGAGGAGATCCTACGTCGGGTAAGGGAGGCGGTGGATGGGAAACCGAAGATTGACGGCTTGATGCCGTTCCCGATGCGCCCGTCGCGGGGGTACATTTCCCTGGTAAGTTGGGTGTTGCTGAGGCCTTCGCGGCCTTCTTGCTCATTGCTTTTTTCACCCGTTGCCTTATTTTGTCATTTTCGCAGGGGATAAGGGACGTGCGAAGCTCCCCGCCGCCCGTTCCTGAGGACGCCCAGCGGCGAGCCATGAATAGGGCGTACGCCGAGGAGCAGAAGAAGAAGAAAGACGCCAAGGTGGCAAGGCGCACGAAGAGGATCCTTGAGCGTGAAAAGCTGGACGCACGCCGCCGGCAACAGAGGCTCGACGGTCTCCCGTTGGAGTCGTCTCCCTCATTATCGGTGTTGGGTTCCTCGGGCGACGTTGGCGCGGTCGAGGAAGGGAAGGGTACCCTGGACCACCTCCCCGACATTAGGGAGGTGGCGACCGGGGTGTCTCTGGTAGACGTCCGTCTCGTTGTCGAGGGCGACACGCCCGAGACGCGTGCTGTCAGCCCGGTGGGCTCGGCGGAGGAGGTGGAGCAAGCGATGCCGGGGATGGCTCAACCGTCTCCACGGACGGTCAAGGGGGTGTCGGGGTCCGGCGGAGACCAGCCGGTGCCGGCGGATACAGAAGCCGTGCCACCGCCGCCACCGCCGCCGTTGCAGAGGAGGGACGCTATCCAGAAGCGGTTGTGTCCTCGTTCGCAGTAAGTGTATTTTTTGGTGGAGTTTGTAGTATTTCCTGCTTGCCCCCTGGTCGTATGCTGACCTTTAGGAGCGTTTTCGTTTCTAGCCAGAAGCGCCGAGTGGAGGAACCTACCTTGGCGCCCTGTAAGGCGCTCAAGGTGAGCACTAGCTCCACCGCTCATCGAGCGGCGGAGGCGCTGGCTGCCGTGCAGCATGGCGCGGCGTCGGGCGGGGTCGGCCCATAGGAGCCGGCTGCTGAAGGAAAGGGCGCCGAGGTGGCCACGGAACGAGTGGGGGATGATGAGTCCACGCCCCGTGAGGTTGTGTGTGTTGGGGCTAGAGCCCCCGAGGCTTCTGAGGCCAGGGCGGTGGACGCCGGGGCCACCGAGGTAGAGATGGCAGAGGCCAGAGCCCCCGGTTCCGTTGAGTCCGAGGCGGTTGGGACAAAGGCGGGGCAGGCTTCGGCACCGCCCCTGGTTCAGATGATCTCGTCTGAGGATTCTTCCCGTGGGAAGGAGGCGGCGGACGTCGAGGCGGCCAGCACCGCGGAGCGGCCGGTCCCGACTCCTGCCGAGGAGTTCGGTCCTTGTCCGGGTCCGACCCGAGCCCCGCGGGTGGGATAGCCCGCGTGTTGTATGGGGAAACCGGGCCGACCCTGAGGGGGAGCCTGTGTTTGCCCTTGAGGACGTTGCCGAGGGGGGGCGCTGGGACACCCTCGAGCAATACCGTGAACTGGCGGTGCAGTCGATGCAGACAGCGATGTCTGTTATGCAAAGGGACCTGTCCGGTGTTACCCAGGTATGCATTTCCCTTTGTCGTGTCGCGTTGTTTTTTCTTCGAGCCCCCCTTGCGGTGTTTGACGTACGCCTTTGCCTGTTTCAGGAGCTCGAGACCCGGTCCCTTGGGAAATCGTTGTTCCTACGAAGGGAGAGGGGCGTCTGGGAGCAGCTTTGGTGGCAAAAGGGCCTGCTTGCCGATGCCCAGGAGCTCTTGTTGGTGCGGAGTGCTGAAGTGGAGGACCTCCGCCTTCGCTGTGTCGACCTAAAGGCTGAGGTGGCCATGGCTAAGGAGTAGTCTGCCCCTTTGGTGGCGAAGATCAAGGAGCTGGAGGAGGAGCGGGATTCCCTCAAGTCCCGGGCCCAAGAAGCAATGGCCTCTGCCAAGGTCACCGCCGGGCAGCTGGGCACAGAGCAGAGTGAACATCAGCTGACGAAAGTCGCTTTGGCAGAGGCTACCAAGGCGGCCGAGGCCTCTCGAGTCGAGGCTTTAGCCTGGAAGAACAAAGCCGAGGGTAAGTTCCGTTGAACCGCACTCCTTGTTCCGTTTGCTCTGGTTTGCGTTCGACCCCTGACTCTTTGTCGTGGTGTAGGTCTGGAGAAAGAGGCCTCCCAGGCGGCTGAGGCCTCCGTCACAGCGCAAGCGGCGCTGGACGTTGAGGTCCAGGAGCACGAGGCTCTACGTAGCGCCGCCCGTACCGCCTGCGAGGCTCTGGAGGTCAAGGGGGTCCAATCAGCCAGCTCCCTTGGGAGCCGCCTGATTGCGTTGAGCGGCCGCGTCCATGAGAGGCTCTGGGGGGCGTTGCACACGGGTGTCAAGCGCGCCCTGGCCGTCGTCTCCTCGCACTACGCCGTCAACCTCGAGGCTGTCAGCGACGGCTATGTCTTGCCGGAAGATGACGAGGAGGCCGACGCAGAGGTCGCGAAGCTGATGGAGGCGGTGGAGGCGCCTGGCACAGCGCTGGCCAGCCTGTTTGAAGAAGAGGTGGTCCCTCCCGCGCCAGCCGCCGATCCCTGAGCTTTGACCTGGGCCAACAGGGGCCATGTAAACGGATTAGTTTAATTTTCACACCATGACGTTTTGTGGCCGTCGAGGCCTTTTTAAAGTACTTCCGTATGTGCGTTTTTTAACCGCTTTCTTATTCCATTTCCGAGCCTATGCCCCCTGTCTCGTTCTTGGATACCCGCAGAGAACTTCCTCAGAGCCTAAGCCGTCCCTTGGCGAAGGGTGGCGAGGGAGTTGCCGTAGCCCGGGGGCGTAGGCTGTTCTCACGGCTCGACTGGCCCTTTGGCCTTAGGACACGCTTTTGGTCCTTAGGTTTCTTGCGACGGTCCTGCCGGAGCGCGAGAGAGTTTGGCGTGGAAATTTTCGAAAGACGGTTAAGAAACGGCGTCCGGGCCTTAGAGGGTTCCCCCCTTTTTAGCCCCCAAGGGAGGCTCGGCTCTGCAGAGGCAGAGCCGAGTCTCTCTCGCAACGTTATTATGACGTCGAGCCCCTATCGATAGACAAGCTCTTTGCAAAGAACTTCCTCGGAGCCTAAGCTGTCTCTTAGGCAAAAAGGTGGCGAGGGAGCTGCTGTAGCCCAGAGGCGTAGGTCGTTCTCACGGCTCAGCCGGTCTTTTGCCTTTGAGACGAACTTTTGGTCCTTAGGTTCCATACAATCGAGTTGCCTATTAAGGGGGGCCTCGAAAGATTGTAACAACTTAAAGAACGCTTCTTTATTGTATTTCGAGAAACAATGTAAACAACGTTTGGAAACTTAAGGGTCGAAACGACGTAGCTATTCTATGTTCCAAGCGTTGGTGAAGATTTCGCCCTTCTCGTTGGCCAGCTTGTAGGTTCCGAGCTTCAGTACTTGGGCGACGATGTACGGCCCTTCCCATGGCGGGGTCAGCTTGTGGCGGCCCTTGCTGCTCTGCCTCAGCCTCAGCACCAGGTCGCCCACCTTCAGGTCTCGGCTCCGAATGTGCCGGGCTTGGTAGCGTCATAGGGCTTGCTGGTATTTGGCCGAGTGTAGCAGGGCAACATCTTGGGCTTCCTCAAGTTGGTCGAGGGCGTCCTCGTGGGTAGTGCGGTTGCTTTGCTCGTTGTAGGCCTGTAGTCTCGGGGAGCCGTACTCCAAGTCGGTGGGGAGGATGGCCTCGGCCCCATAGACCAGGAAGAACGGTGTGAATCCCGTGGCTCGGCTCGGTGTATTCCTCAGGCTCCAAATGACCGAGGGAGTTCGGCAAGCCATTTCTTGCCATCTTTTTCAACCGGTTGTAGATTCTTGGCTTGAGGCCTTGTAGGATCATGCCATTGGCACGTTCTACTTGGCCGTTTGTCCTAGGGTGTCCTACGGCCGACCAGACCACACGGATGTGGTGGTTGTCGTAGAACGTCAGGAACTTGTGGCCAGTGAATTGCGTCCCGTTGTCGAGGATGATGGTATTTGGGATTCCGAACCTGTGGATGATATCCGTAAAGAACAGCACTGCTTGCTCAGATTTGATTTGGGTGATTGGACGAGCCTCGATCCATTTGGAGAATTTGTCGATGGCTACGAGCAGATGGGTATGCCCCTGGGTGCCTTCTGCAGAGGCCCAACCATGTCCAGCCCCCACACGGCGAATGGCCATGTGATAGGGATGGTTTGGAGGGCTTGGGCCGGGAGGTGCGTCTGTCGAGCGTAGTACTGGCATCCTTCACAGGAGCGTACTAGCCCCGTGGCATCAGCCATCGCTGTTGGCCAGTAGAAACCTTGGCGAAAGGCGTTTCCCACTAGCGCCCGAGGCGCTGCGTGGTGCCCGCAGACTCCCGCGTGCAAGTCTTGGAGTAGTGATTGGCTAGCCTCGGTGGTGATGCACCATTGGAGAATACCAGACGGGCTACGCCTATACAACTCGCCGTTGCAGAGGACGTAAGCCTTGGCTCGTCGCGCAAGCCGTCGGGCCTCGGTCCTGTCCATGGGAAGCTCTCCTCGCATGAGGCGATCAAGAAAAGGGACTCGCCAGTCCGTTCCTCGGTCGGCCTCGGGAGGCTCTGAGTCAATTGCCATGGACTCGGGCTCGGGCGGCGAGGTCTCGGTGGCAAAGGGGGCCTCGGGCCCTGTGGTGGGCTCGACCGATGGGCCCTCTACCGTCGCCGAGTCATAGTCGATGGATGGCTTGTGGAGGTCTCTGGTGAAGATGTTCGGGGGGACCGGGGTCCGTGCCAACACCATCTTTGCCAGTTCATCCGCGGCCTCGTTGAACTTTTGCGTGATGTGATTGAGTTCGAGGCCATCGAACTTGTCCTCTAGACGGCGTACCATCGTGCAGTACGCCTCCATCTTGAGGTCGTGACAGTTTGATTCTTTCATCACTTGGTTGATGACAAGCTATGAATCGCCTCGAACGTCGAGACGCCGTACCCCAAGTTCAATGGCGATCTGCAGGCCATTGACGAGGGCCTCGTATTCGGCCACATTGTTGGAGGCGGTGAAGTAGAGTCGGATTACATAGCGCATATGGACTCCGAGGGGTGAGATGAAGAGCAGACCCGCGCTTGCCCCGGTCTTCATCAGAGACCCATCGAAGTACATGGTCCAGTACTCCGCCTGGACATGAATAGGTGGTAGTTGGGTATCGGTCCATTCTGCCACAAAATCGGCCAAGACCTGAGACTTAATGGCTTTTCGGGGTGCGAAAGACAGGGCTTCCCTCATGAGTTCCACGACCCATTTGGAAATCCTTCCCTAGGCCTCCTGGTTATGGATTATCTCTCCCAAGGGGAAAGATGACACCACGGTCACTGGGTGGGACTCGAAGTAGTGACGCAGCTTGCGTCGAGCCAAGATTATGGCGTAGATTAGTTTCTGGACGTGGGGGTAGCGCGTCTTGGTATTGGAAAGCACCTCACTGATGAAGTAGACAGGTCGTTGGACGGGTAGAGCGTGCCCTTCTTCCTGTCTCTCGACCACTACGGCCGCGCTGACCACTTGGGTCGTTGCGGCGACGTAGAGCAAGAGGGCCTCGTCTTCGATTGGTGGTACCAGAACGGGGGGGTTGGAGAGCAGCGCTTTGAGTTTGGTGAGTGCTTCCTCGGCCTTGGGGGTCCAGGAAAAGCGCTCAGATTTTCTCAAGAGATGGTACAGAGGTAAGCCTTTTTCGCCGAGGCGCGAGATGAAGCGGCTCAGGGCCGCTAGGCATCCCATAACCTTCTGTACTCCCTTGAGGTCTTGGATCGGCCCCATATTGGTCACGGCAGAGACCTTCTCTGGGTTGGCCTCGATGCCGCGCTCTGAGACTATGAATCCCAGGAGCATGCCTCGGGGGACCCCGAACACACACTTTTCGGTGTTGAGCTTGACGCCCTTCTCCCTGAGGCATTTGAAGGCTACCTCCAGGTCATTAACGAGGTCATTGGCCCGCTTGGATTTGACAACGACGTCATCCACGTAGGCCTCGACGGTTCGCCCGATGTGCTCGCCAAAGACCTGGGTCATACACCGCTGGTACGTGGCCCCCGCGTTTCTGAGGCCAAACGGCATAGTCGTATAGCAGTATAGGCCAAATGGGGTGATAAAAGAAGTTGCGAGCTAGTCGGACTCCTTCATTTTGATTTGATGGTAGCTGGAATATGCATCAAGGAAGGACAGGGTCTCGCATCCCGCAGTGGAGTCAACGATTTGATCGATTCGAGGTAATGGAAACGGGACTTTTGGGCATGCTTTGTTCAGACCGGTGTAGTCCACACACATTCTCCATTTTCCATTTTTCTTCTTAACTAATACAGGATTAGCTAACCACTCCGGATGGAACACTTCCTTGATGAATCCGGCCGCCAAAAGCTTCTGTACCTCCTCGCCGATGGCCCTGCGCTTCTCCTCGTCGAATCGGCACAGGCGTTGCTTCACTGGTCTGGAGCCGGCCTGGATGTCGAGGGCGTGCTCGGTGACCTCCCTCGGTATGCCCGGCATGTCCGAGGGACTCCACACAAATATGTCGGCGTTCGCGCGAAGAAAGTCGACGAGCACGGCCCCCTATTTGCTGCCGAGGGTCGTGCTGACCCTCAGCACTCGGTCGTTTGAGCATGTGGGGTCGATTGGGATGAGCTTGACGGCCTCCGCGGGCTCGAACGTCCCGGCACGACGCTTCGAATCAGGCACCTCGCTGCCGAGCTGGTCGAGGTTGGCGATGAGGGCCTCGGACTCCACTATAGCCTCGGCGTACTCGATGCACTCGACGTCGCAGTCGTATGCATGCTCGTACGCGGAGTAAATAGTGTTGACACCGTTGGGGCCCAGCATCTTGAGCTTGAGGTAGGTGTAGTTTGGGACCGCCATGAACTTGGCATAGCACGGCCGCCCCAGGATGGCGTGATAAGTCCCCTTGAACCCCACCACCTCGAATGTGAGGGTCTCCTTGCGGTAGTTGGAGGGGGTGCCGAAGCAGACGGGTAAGTCTATGCGCCCGAGGGGTCGCGCGCGCATCCCAGGCATGATGCCGTGGAAGGGCGCGGCGTCGCCTCGGAGTTGTGATCGGTCGAGCCCTAGGAGCCCCAGCGTGTTGGCGTACAGGATGTTGAGGCCGCTGCCTCCGTCCATCAACACCTTGGTGAGTCGGGTGTTCCCGATGATCGGGTCAACGACGAGCGGGTACTGGCCGGGGTTTGGGACATGATCGGGGTGGTCATCTCGATCGAAGGTGATCGCCTCCTGAGACCAGTCGAGGTACTGGGGAGTGGCCACCTTAACCGAGAAGACCTCTCGGCGTTCCCTTTTTCGCTGTCGCACCGTGAGGCACGTTGAGGGCCCACCGAAGATCATGAAGGCATTGTGTACCTCGGGGAACCCGTCGTCCTTGTCGTTGTCTCCGTCGTCCTAGCCCCTCTTCTTAGCATCGTCGTTGGGGAGCCCGAGCTTGGCGTAGTATCGCCGGAGCATGGTGCACTCCTCGAGGGTGTGCTTTACCGGGCCCTGATGGTATGGGCAGGGTCTTTTAAGCATGTTGTCGAAGAGCCCTAGGCCTCGGGGATTCTTGCGGTCCGCGGCCGCGACGAGCCCGGCCTCGAGAACCTCCTGTTTCCCCTGGCGTCCCTTCTTCTTTTTCTGGGGGGGGGGGCGAGACATCGAGGCCCCGGGGGTCTCATCCCGCCTCTTCCCCTTAGAGTCGTTGTTGGGGAAGATGGCCCCGACGGCCTCTTCGCCAGAGGCGAAGCTGGTGGCGATGTCGAGGAGTGCGAACGCCGTGGTCGGTACGCTCCGGCCTAACTCTCGGACCAGGTCTCGACAGGTGGTGCCGGAGAGGAATGCCTGGACGATTTCTGAGTCGCCGACGCTGGGCAACTCGGTGCATTGCTTGGAGAAACGTCGGATGAAGTCTCGGAGAGACTCGTCCGGCCCCTGGCGACAACTCTTGAGGTCCCAGGAGTTCCCGGGGTGCGCGTAGGTGCCCTGGAAATTCCCAACGAAGACCTTTACCAAGTCACGCCAGTCGTGGATTTGCATAGGGGGAAGGTGTTCGAGCCAGGCTCGCGCTGAGTCTGACAGAAATAGGGGGAGGTTGCGGATGATGAGCAGGTCATCGTCCGCACCGCCTAGCCAACAAGCCAGACGGTAATCGGCCAACCATAGCTCGGGGTTGGTCTCGCCACTGTACTTTGAGAGATTCGCTGGCTGACGAAACCGGGCCGGGAAGCGGGCGCTGCGGACGGCCTTACTAAAAACTCTAGGGCTAGGCGGCCCGGGAGAAGGACTGCGGTCCTCCCCACTGTCATAGCGACCACCTCGGTGCAATTGGTAGCCCCGGGCGGCCCCATCGTGGTCGTGGCGCCATCGTCTGCTGCCCATGTGGTGGCCGTTTTGCGCCTCGCGTTGGTCGTCGAGGCGGTCGTGCACCGAGGGGGCCCTGAGGCGGTCGTGCATCGAGGGGGCCCTGAGGCGGTCGTGCACCGAGGGTTGTTTCGAGGCGTCCCCACGTCGTCGAGACGCGGAGCTTTTGGCCTGCTGCACCACGGCAGTCTCGAGAAGGCCTCGGAGTTCGCCGTGGACCCGTCGCCCCTCCGTGGTAGAGGGCTCGGGCATCGCTTCGGACCAAAGATCGCCGCCGCCAGACGCGACGTTACGCTAGCGCGATTGAAGACGGGGGGTTGCTCGCCCCCTCATCATCGCACGCGGCGGTTGACGTCGCGAGCCCCCAACTAGGCCCCGTTCCATCGCCGCCGTGCCGCCGCTTCTTGCTCGAGGTGGCTCGAGCTACCTGCAGGAGGAGTCGATCTTGCTCGACCTTGGTTTGAAGCTCACGGAGCTGCTCTAGGTCTATGCATCGAAGTTGCTCGGGGTGGGGACACCGCCGCCGGCGGGCGAGATCCGTGCGTGGTGGTGTGGCGTTGGCGCCTTCCTCGATCGTTGTTGCCGTGCTTGGCATTCCGAGTCCGATGTGGAAACACTCATGAGTCGGGCCGCAAGCGTCCTCGCCGTCGGAATCGGAGTAGCCAAAGCGATGAGTCGCTCGCGATCATGAAGCGGCGCGCCGCGTGGTCGTGAATCCGGAGAATTCTGCTCCAACCCACGCCGTCCCTCCTTCGAGGAGTCGAGTGGGGGTGGATTGGAGTTGTGACTATGGGGTTATGGGTGTGACGTTGATGAATGGAGACGAGGGCGGTGGCGTAGGAGGCGGCGACATTGGTCAGCCCGAAAGGGTACGAGGATGGCGCGTCACTGTGCTTGATGATGGGGCATCACTGTGCGCCACCGGCCCTTTTCCCCTGTCGAGGCTTAAGCCGGACAGGTCCCCGCGTAGGGACTCTGTGCCAGCAGCGGGGTATGGGATTCCGGTGGAGCACAGATCGGCGTTCTGTACTTGCGCGGTGTTAGGGTGGACTCGCCCGCGTGGCGCTTAGGCGAAGCTTGATGGGAGCGGCGGCGGCGGCGCGCCGTCTCGCGTCGTGGTCACCGGTGCATGACGTCGTCGTCGGTTGATGGCGCTCTGGGTGAGAGGAGTACCATGTCGTACTCGTGCCCTAGAGACATGAATTCTAGGCTCCCGAACCAGACGATCGTCCCGAGACGCAACGATCGCATGGGATCTGCCATCCAGAATCTGGTGGGATGACCAAGCTAACACGCAGAGGCCCCTACCTGGCGCGCCAACTGTCGGTGTTTCGAAACCGGGGGTCCTTAATCGACTAGTGAATTTGTGCTGCGTGCTCCTAATTCCGGATGGTGATGCAAAGAGACACAAGGTTTATACTGGTTCGGGCAATGGATGCCCTACGTCCAGTCTGAGAAGATGTTCTTGTATTCCTTGCACTGGGGTGCTCGTAGTAGGGGGTTACAAGCTAGGCGAGAGAGGGAGTTCATCCCAAGTCTCTGTGAGGGGAGGTGATATGAATTACAGAATGTGGCGTGTTGTTCGTGCGAGTGTTCGTGACTCTGTCCGCTCTCCCTAGAAACGGTCCTGGCCGCCTCCTTTTATAGCCGCAGGGAGGAAACCAGGAGTACATAAGAGAGCTACACGTGGAGCGGACTATTCGATGACGTATTTACTCCTAGAGCAGCATGGCGTTGTCGTGGGAGTTCCCGTAGATGTCTAATCGGTATGGTCTCCACTGCAAGTAACGCGCTGTGCATTTGTTGACTTGGTGGATTGCAGAGGCTCTGCGCCCATCGTAGCCGGGTCATGCCGAGGCTGTTGTTGTGCCGAGGCTCGCCGTCTTAGGCCCGAAAGTGACCCAGTGCGAGATCGGGTCTCGGTGCCGTCGTCGTGGAATAGTGCAAGACGTGCGCCTCTGGGATACTGGTACTGTATTGTCGATGAGGGATGGTAAAAGGTGATCGACCGTTGTCCCGTCGCTCTGTTGCGTAGCCTTTGCGCCGATCGTGGCTTACGTGGCGGGTGCGGCCGCGCGATTAATCGGATGTGACACTGCCAGAGAGACTTTTAAAGCGGGCGCGACGAGGTTGTGGGGCGAGCCCGGCCTCGGGCGCGGCGGAGCGCGCGCCAATTCGTCCGAGGCCCTTCCGAGGGGTCTCTCGGCGAGGCGGACGGGCGAGGGCGCATGAAGATCGATGAATCCGAGGCCTGTCCGAGGGGCTCGAAGCGAGCCGGAGCGGTCGGTCCGCTAATTCCGAGGCTCAGGAGAACCCATTCGACTCCCCGTTATGCGATGTCCTTGGTGCGGGAGTTAGGCGGCCACAGTGGTCGGTAACCCCGCTCGTGTCGTCGCGCAGATGGCGGGAGGTCGACGCGACCGGTGTGTAGTCGGTCACTTATTTATCTTGCCATCGTAAGTCGCTGCTCGGAGTGGTTGGGCGCTTGGATGCGACGTTCGGTCAGAGCAGTTTGGTCGAAGAGGCGGTCACGGGGCTGGTGCCGAGCTGGCCTCGCGCGAATCGGAGAATCGGCACTTCTTCCGAGGCCCCGGGCAAGGGGGCCTCGACGAGGGGGCCTCGGCGAGGCGGTCTCGGGCGAGTCGGAGAATCGTTCGCTTCCGCTGGGGCTCGGCGACGGGGTCTCGGGCGAATCGGAGATTTCGGCTGAGACCTCGTTTGTTTATTCCGTTGGCTCTGTTCTTAGGGTCTGAGCAGTTTTTCGATCTTTGCTTGGGGTACCCCATTTTCTGGTATCCGACATGATTGTTCAGATTTGAACCAAAATACCTATGTTGAGCTTCTTTGGGCCTAATACTCGCATGACAGCTCAAATAGTCGTGTTCCCCAACGGGTAACGGGAACGGGTAAACAGGGAACGTTCCCGTACCCGTTATACCCATCGGGGATGGATTTTTGCCCATTTAGATGCCCGCGGGTAAAGATATGATCCCATCCCCACCCCCTAATGGATCAAATACCCGTCGGGTATCGGGCCCCATTGCCATCTTTAGGTGCAATGCTAAAGAAGGTTTTGTAGCTCCAAACTCAAAGTAGGAAAGGTAACTGAGAGGCAAAGAGGAGTGATAGTCGGACAACGGAGGAAGAGTGAGATATGGAAGAAAATATTTGAATTTTAATATAGATATAGATATAGATATGGACTGCTCTAAAATAACTATAATAATTTAGAGATAAACGACGAAGAAAGAGTAAAAGGTGGTAGAATTTTTAATATTAAATAAAGATATGTACACATAATTAGTTTATTTATAATTTTTTTATATATTATATAAATAAATATAAATATAGATATAGATAGATTTAGTGTGGCCATTCTAGATTTGTATCTAGTCGGGTACAGCCGAGGAGAAGGCAAGGCAAACGTAAGCTGCTGACGCTAGCAGTACGTGCATGTTTGCGAAAGTCAGAGGCCTGACTGTCGGCCTGTCGGGCCGGCCGACCAAGGTCCTCCTCGGCCGTCGCCACGCACGCGTGGTCGGTGCACGACAGGACGCAGAGTGCCCCACGCAACATCTCTTGCTCTACGAATTCTGCACCAGAAGCCGGGATACTGGATCGTGCCACGTCGCCCGTTAGTCTTCTGGCCGTCCGATCGGGCGAGGACACAAGCTGAACCGTCCGATCCGAGCCTAGCGGGTCAGTCACCCGTTAAGCCGCGAACCCAATCGGTCGCGAAACATCACGAACCGCCGCGCCGCCGTCCGCCATCGCCGTCTGCCACCCCCTCCGCCGGGCGCCGGCCTGCTCACGCGCTGCCAGTTCGTGCCCCCTCCACGACCGTACTCCCCTAAGGCGCCACCTCGGCGGCGGCACGCGGTCCCCATGTGGCGGCGCACCAGCCCAGCATGGGTGGCCTCGGCGACGGGACGACACACCAGCGCCGGCAGCCCCCAGCGCGGGAGGCCCCCGACAGAGGTGATAGGTGAACCCCAGTACGAATGCCCTCCTCCCCCGGCGCGACAGCGGCGTGGACCCAGCCACGCATCGGACGGCCTCACGCGTCGGCGTACCACTACCAGCGTGGGAGGCCCCTAGCAGGCAAGCCACCGGCACGGACAGGCCGGCGCGCGACGGCCTAGGCACGAGCGGACACCGCTCCTGCTCCTTGGCCTGAGATGACCGACGCGGCCGCCTCAGAGTCGTATCACGAGGACCAGGGTGCTCCACCAGTGCCCGTTCTTCACCTTAGCCAGAGGTCATGCCCACGGCGAGCTTTGCTCTTATGTATTCGAGAAAAAAAAATCCCTCCTATATTTAGCTCCTTCAAAGGGTTGCGCACCCCTTTGAATGCTTCTTGATGTCGATCTACGGCGGGTTTGCTCCTTCGTTAGATGAACAGTACAAGCTAATAAGAACTTACACATTTGTACTAATCCACGCAGGAACTTGAGAAAATTGTAGGAAAATAATTATATATCCAAATAATATGAAATTAATTTTGTTAGATTCATAACTTTATCCTCTACCGATGGAAAATATGTTTGTATATGTCACTCTAGCCAAAATTTATTTATTTATTATAATGTACGGAACTTGATAGCTTTTATCTGCATCTAGGTTACAGAATTAACTTCTAGCTTAACTCCTAGAAGTTTGCTTTCCCTGTCAAATGATGCTAGCTTTTATCTGCATCTAAAAATTGATTGCTCCTTGGTGTGATCACACGTGAATGATTATTTTTGCCTATGCAATTTTGTGCTTAAGGCATCATGTGTCAGACCAAAGAACTTGTATTATGACCCCTTTGTCAGTTATATTCTATACGGCAAGCGGCTCAGGGCGATCGAGGGAGTGCGATGACCTGGGGTTCACCGGCCTTGGCCTCGGCCTCTGCTCCAATTGCAACGCAATGAAGCTACGATATGGATTTATGGGATTTGTGGAGAGGCTTTTATGAACCTGTGCTGATTGGACTATAAAATTTGAGGTTTGCCCTTAGCGCATAAGTTGTAGATAAGGTGCTGCTGGTTATGCATTATCCTCACTGTTTCGGTCTATCATTTTTGCTAGCCCCCCTAGTAGCACTTAGAATTATCCAGATGCTGCAAGGCCTTAATCTCGTTTCTATAAAATCCGAGTAATGTTGTTCTTGAAGACAGAGTGGAAGAGCTGAAGCTAGCTACCACACATTAGAATGGATTGGAAATATCATTCATGTCACATATTTCTCCCATTTAGATTTTTTTATCTGTGCTTTACACTTACAAATTCATCTGTTTTGCTAATTGAAATTTGTGCATGATTCATTCTGGAAAAATCCATTGGACCTGTGTACCCTCTTCCAAGTTTATGGCGCCTTCTTTTTTCCACATACAGTTTGGATATAGTTACTAACATGTGACATCTGGTGCGTTCAAGCACTAATGCTTTCTTAAGGGTTGAACAAAAAAGAGTACCTTCTTCTTTAACTTTGTTCATGGATCATAAGCATTGAATTAAGTAGTCCTATTATTTTTAGAGTTAAATCTTACTCCAATCTATAAAAAAATAGGTTCTGTTAATTTATCATTCACCTTATCAAAAGTTTAAGACTCTTAATTCCAGGACTAGATGGCTCGTGTACGTACTAAAATCAGAGAATTATTTTTTCACATTTTTACCACTACTCTTGAACAATTTGTTTGCATAACAGAGTACAATACAAAGGATATCATGCTGCCATAAACAAGCCATCTTATATACATTTCACGTCCTAATTGTAGTATAAAGTTTCCAACCCTAAGTTCGAGAAATTCTTTGTTCATATTCTCTTGATCAATGATATTGAGACAACACAAATTCCCATGGAATGATCAGCTATTCCATTACAGGCACCACTACATTGGCGGCTCAATCCTCATTTTGGGGAAGCTACATATATATTTTTCTCTCTTCATATGGTTCAAATGGAGCTCTATTTGTGCCACTCCATTGGCAGCCCAGCTCAAATAGATTTACCTTTCATTCTTCTCATTAAACTGATGCTTCCAGCTGTTCTTAATTTCAGGAATTAAATCTCCTAAAGAGCATCTTATGTTCCACTTACCCTTTCAAAGTGCACAGAGTACTATTTGCATTTCTTTTCTTTTTTTTGAAAAAAACTATTTGCATTTCTATTACAAGAAATGCAGCTACAACCTACAAATTGGATTTCTGTGTATCATGGAGATCATTAAACGCCAGCCACAATCTGAACACCACTTTAGGAGTGACTCTATTACAGCTGCCAACATTATTAGCTTCCAGTGTTGTTGCATATTGTAGCACATCAGTACATCAACTTGCAAATCTTTAGTTACTTATGTTCCTCCTATATGTCAAAAAATTTGGAGCTCATGTCCTCAAGTCCGCATCGATCTCATCCAAGCCACATCAAACGAAGACTAAAAAATTTAATCATTTTGTTCTCCTGGCTAGCTAGCTGATCAGGAAGGGCGTGGCAAAGCCGCGCCTAGTTTTCTAATACGTACGGAGTACGTGCATGCGCCCCGCGGTGCGGCATTCATTACCTACGACTCCGTCAACCCGTCATGGGCTGCACATTTCTGACATGTTATTAAGTCAAAACATTTTAAATTTCATCAAATTTATATAAAACTATCAAAATTTATGTTACCAAATAAGTATTATCAATTTTTTTATTGAAATACATTTTAATAGTATCTCTATTTGGTATCATAATTGTTGATATTTTTCTATAAAATTTAGTTAAACTTTAGATAGTTTGATTAAAAAGAAAAACTAAAATTACATCTTCTTTCAGGATAGAGGTAGTACTCTATATATTCTTTTTGAACTTTTTTACTATGGTTGAGGAGGCGTCAGGAAGCGTTAGCTGTGTCAATGATTGGTGGGTCCATATGAGGGAAGGCGTTGAGAGGCGTCTATGAGGGAGGCGTCGGGAAGCGTTGGATGTGTCTATGGTCGGTGGGTCCATATGCGTCGTAACGCCTCCAAAGTTAAGAGGATTGGGACTTCGAATAAAAGAGTGGTAATTTCTTTTTCGTAGTTATTTTTTTAATCAAGGGTAAAATGGTAAATCCACAATTATAAAAATAATATTTTGAGTAGTACAGTGAATATTTGGTTTTAAAAAAAAGATGAATATTTTTGTCAAGTTCATTCGCCGCCGTCTCTGTGTTTTCCGTCTCTATGCCGCCGCCGTCCGCAGCCATGATCACGGCGCTGACCCTGTACCACGTGCTGATGGCGGTGGTGCGGCTGTACATAGCCATGACGCTAGCCTACGGTTCCGTCCGCTAGTGGCGGATCTTCACCCCCGACCAGTGCTCGGGGATCAACTGCTTCGTGGCGCTCTTCGCCGTCCCGCTCCTCTCCTTCCACTTCATCTCCACCAACAGCCACTTCACCATGAACCTGTGCTTCCTCGTCGCCGACACGCTGCAGAAGCTCGCCGTCCTCTTCCTCCTCTTCCTCACCTCCCGCCTTTCCTCTTCTCACTTCCTCGGCTTCGACTGGAGCATCACGCTCTTCTCCCTCTCCATGCTCCCCAACACGCTCGTCATGGGCATCCCGCTGCTCCGCGGCATGTACGGCGGCGGAGCCGCGTCCTCGTCCTCCGCCTCCACCGGCCTTGGCGCACTCATGGTCCAGGTCGTGCGTCCTCCGGTCATCATCATCTGGTACACGCTCATGCTCTTCCTCTTGAGTACCGCGCCATGCGCGCTTCGTTGCTCGACCAGTTCCCCAGACGGTGCTGCCGTCTCCATCGTCTCCTTCGCGCCGACTCCCATCGTCGTCTCGCTTCCGCCAGGCGAGATCGAGCTTCGAGGCCGACGCCGTCCCATCGCCGCCAGCGCCTCCTCATGGCGCGGCGACACACCGGACAAAAATCTGGGTCACCGTCGCGCAAATCCACCAGCTCACGCTCCGAGGCGGCGTGCTCGCCTCCCACTCCCACTCGCAGTCCATGCAGCCCCGGGTCTCCAACCTCTCCGGCGTCGAGATCTACTCGCTACAGTCGTCGTCGCAAGCGCAACCCACCTCAGCTCTCCAGCTTCAACCACGCCGACTTCTTCAACATCGTCGGCGCCGGTGCCAAGGGAGGAGGAGGAGCGGCGGCGGCGGGGGACGAGGAGAAGGGTGCTGGCGGGCACTCGCCGCAGCCGCAGGCCGTGGCCATGGCGGCCAAGAGGAAGGATCTGCACATGCTCGTCTGGAGCTCCAGCGCCGCCGTGCACGTCTTCGGGTCCGGGGCCGACGACCATGCCGACGTCCTCGCCAAAGGTAACTTTTTTTTCCAGTCACCACTTGCACTTGGTGTGACGATATTGCCCTTGATGAATAAAAATCAACAAAAATAACTATTTTGGGTAGACATCCTAAAGCGTTAGGAAGCGTTTCTAACCATTGTAAAAGGGCTCATTCTTTTTATCCCAAAAAGTTTAATGCCCTGCTGGAGATTTTCAAGACAGACTAGTAAAGGAGAGAAATGATCTTAATACCCCTGTTTTCAGACATTAAAAAGAGGAATGTCGCATGGTTAAGTTTTGTAATAAACTGGGTTGCGTGGAGGCATATAAAGATACTGCCATGGCAACGAAAAGCTAGCGCATGTCGGTTTGAATTTTGGCGCCATGCTAAGTTTTTTTATCCATATAAAACATTAGCGCCAAGTCCAATTACCCATACACTAATCCACCTGCGGCAAAAGCAAAATCCTCTGGTGGTTTCTTCATTACAAACTTCATGAATTCCTCACACGTTGCTACGAGATATTTCTATGGGTAACAGCTACGGACGGATGTGCACAATGTATGGATAAATAAAAAAATACCGAAGATATTGATAGTAAGATGGAACTAAAGTTTACCAAATATTGAATGATATGCTAATTTGATAAGTATAAAGTACTTGATCCCAGTGATGTATTACTCCTAAGGGAATTCAGTCAAATTGGTAAGTCATACCATAAGATTAAGCTAAAGGTGCATCTGCATGATTTAAGTAGTGAACTTTACAATTTGGAAGAGATGACCTGTTAAAAAATGATAATTGTAGAGCGCAGCAGTGGATATTGGATATAGGAGTATATACCTCACTAGCAATATTTTTGTGCTTTAAATCGATAGAATGGAGATGTCATTATTTAACAGTTGCATCTACTTGCTTAGGATAACACCATGATGTGTGCTGGCTCCTGCCCTACCTTCGCCCCCTCGTGCTACTGTTGGTCTGATACCCCATCCTTGGTCTGAGGCCGATGGCCCGCTGAGGTGCTTGGGACGGCCCCCTAGTTATAGATGGCCATAAGGCCCGTGGCCTGTAGGCACAACCCATTGCTTGTTGTTTTGGCCTGGCCAGGCATGGCCTAGCCTGACTGTTATGGGGCCCATGCTAGCCCGACCTGACTCTAGGGCCATGCTTGGCCTTTGCCTCGACACAGCCCACACCTTTACTTCTCATATAAATAAATATATCAAAACCCAAACTCACTCCTCCCTACTCCATTCGCCGCAACCCTCTTCCCGCAGTCCCCAACCGTCCTTGCCCCCTACTCTGACTGTGTTGCTCTAGTTTCCCCACCACCGCCACATGCCTCTTTCCGATTGATTCCTTCTCCTTCCCGACCACATCGCATGCCCTCTTTCCTGATTGAGTACTCCTCCTTCCTAATTCACCTTTGCTCCTCAGCTCTAACGTACCTAACACCAATGACACAAGCGGCCCTCCATCCCTTCTCCCCCATTGCTTCTCGGAAGACACAACTAGGCACTAGTGTAGGCGGTGGGTGGCCACAGCCCTATGGGTGATGAAAATAACTCTAGCTCCAACGACGGTGCTCCTCTTCTCCACCTGTGCGGGTAACGGCGGCCTGATGGTGCAGGGGTAGGGCATGTCGGGCCCAGCATGACATGGCACAAAGAGCTAAGAGGCCGTGTCAGCCCAATCCCCATCATGCTATGCTGGGTCGGGCAGCCCATTTGGCCATCTATAGCCCTAGCCGCACCGTGCGAGATTTTGTCGCTGATGGGCCCAGTGTCTTTCCATAAGGGATGCCTCTTGTCAAAGCTTCTCTCATCGGTGCCAGAGTCATATGGGTCCTCTTGGGCGTCCAACCCACTATGCTACCGCTCGCTCAACTCAGCACAGTCGATCTCGATGCCAATGGTTGGGAAGCTAACAACGATAGGAAGACACCACAACCGCAAGTGCTAGAGGAAGCAACTAATTTGAAGAAGGCGACAATTGTGGGGGCCAGGAAGGTCATTGGGAAACAGGAAGATGTGGACCAGCTACGGCGTGTGGATGAGGCAGCAGGAAAGGCCAAGATAGTTGCTGCAGAGGTGAGGGATTGTTAATGCATCAACCCTACTGTGTGGTGGGCAGCTAATAAGGACATGCCATCTGTTCGGCTGCGCAATGGCAAACAAAGCGATGGGTTGATTGGTGGGTGGGAGGAACAACCAATGGAGCAACGAACGGATCTAGTTGATAGATCTAATCAGATGGATTGGGTTAAGTGATAACATGGATCATTGTGGGATCGGATAAACCCTCTAGTGGAATTTTTATTTATAAGAGATATAGATATTAACGCCATGTCTAATTACCATTACACAAACGCCCTTGCGCCAAAAATAAATCCTTTAGCGGCAATAACTTTTCATTTCACGGCCTATATAGCAAGTACCGATGCAGCGTTTTTCAGTTGTTGTTGCCATCCTATAATCACAACAAATGAAGGGATCAAATCCATGGTCATAGATCTCAACCAATACCCACAAGAGGGGGATGGAGATGCATTACCTAATTTCAATAATCCTACTCTAGATCAAGATGAAGTCCATGAAGATGAACATGCTAGCTGTAGGTGGTGTTCAGGGAGGTGGCAATCAGGTTTCCCATACTTTTGATCTCAACGGTGAAGTTGTAGAGGAAGATGAATAATTCCATCTAGGTATTTACTTTCTCATTGCAATACTACAGTAGCATTGCAAATATCATTAAATCAAACTTGTCGATCTAGGATTAGTATTTTCCAATTCAAACTTTTATCAATGATAGTATACATATATCAACATTTTAGATTCAATTCTGTAGTGAGTGTGGGTCATGATGAACAAGACAGACAGCCAGTTCTCAACCAAATTTGACATCCGAACTCAATAGTGCAACCAAGGATGAAGTCCATGGATGTACAGTTTTCCAACACCACATATATTATTGATCAGATGATAAATAGTTTAATTGCATAACAATAGTTTAAGATTAAAATCCTACACTAATCATCATAAATAACTCATCAAGAGTATTTGTTTCCCACAAAACTTGGAGGACTATGCATGTATGATGATGCTATTGATATAGACTTTGATCAAGGGGAATCCTCAGACTCGGATGACAAATAATATGAGAATGATATTGAATATGTACCTTATAATGTTTTGAAAGGGAAATAACGACAATAGATATATGAAGCTTTGCTTGAGATAAGCAAGTGTGGGAAATTACCTAAGCAAGCCACACATTGGGTTGCTAAAAAGTTTAAAGTTAGAAGGCAAAAAGTGCAGCATGTTTGGTATAGTGCTAAAAAGTGCCATGCCTTGGGATTACCAATCGGTGTTACATCCAGGAAACCAAAGAATTCTAGGAGAAAAATGTTGAAGTAGGCCTCTCGTAGGTCACTAATATTCCCTTTGAAGGACTACTATACAGTCTCTAGTAGTAGCCATAGGTGTACGTAAGAGAAGCACATTACACATGTGGTTTAAATATGGTAAGCTAAGATGGCACTCTAACCCACTTAAGCCTTACATGAAGGAAGCAAACAAAAAAGAATGGTTGCAATGGTGTATGTCCATGTTAGACCAGTGTACTTTGCCACATGATCCCATCTTTATTGATATGCAAAAAACATTATCCACACTTAAATCAGAAGTGGTTCAATGGTACAAAAAATGATACAAGTTTTTACTTTCTACCGACAGAGTGTCGACCCATACAAGACAATCCAAAACAAGATGTGATTCAGAAGGATATGTTTTTGTCAACCGTTTGTAGGACTTTGTTTGGTGATGAATGTACATGCATCTTTGATGGAGAGTTAGACATGTGGACAGTGGAATTTTGTAAGAAAGGTAGCACACCTTTTTTTCATCTTTCAATCCATTCATTTCTGAAACTAACTTGTCTCCATATACTACTACTAGGAACCAACAAAAAGGAGAAGTGACAATATAGAAAGAGGGACTCTATAAACCAAGAATATCAAGGTTGATCAAGAAGAGCACCATGAGAGCTTATATGATCTCCAAACTTTTGCCAGCTATAAGAGACAAATGACCAAGAGAGGTGCACCACAAGACCATTTGGATCCAACAAGCTAATGGTAGAACACATGTCTCTGAGTCAATGATCTAGAATTTGCTATTGCTGTTGCACAAACAAGATAATGCTAGAACACATGCCTGTCAAGATATCTTTGATGCTATTTGCCTGATGGTTGACTGACAGAAACAATATTCCTATGGGCTTTGTCTATTTCCTTGATGGTTTTTGGTACACAGGAAAATTTTGGTTTCTAGTAGTGAGATATACACCTCATAAATCAGCCCCCTAATTCCCCAAATACAAACTACCTAGACCTTGGGTTCTTTGCATCTCTTTAGTCATTAGCTAATAGAATGACATCTAAACTATGGATGAGCTAGATGCAAATGTGGAAAAAGAATATGCTGAGTACAATCTAGTTGTGCTTAATATATATAGTGCTCCTCACAAGGGATGCTCGATTGAATTCATGAATTATAAAGGGCAATATGTACAAGCTTCCATACATGAATAAGAAAAGGCTAGATGCACTAGAGATTCTACCTAAATATCTTAGCTGGGACCATCAAATGTATGAGTGTGTCATCGAGTACTTGGCCACTAAAAACTCATGAAACATCATACTATCATTTTTGAATAATTGTAATATAAACAAGTTACTTATTTTGAACAATTGTACTATCTCTATATCTATATATGAAATGCATGTTGGTTCAAGTAAGCTTATACATTCTCTATGAAGAAACAAATACTCCTAAGGTTTAGTA
The DNA here is from genome assembly GCA_904845875.1 of Miscanthus lutarioriparius. Classification (NCBI taxonomy): domain Eukaryota; kingdom Viridiplantae; phylum Streptophyta; class Magnoliopsida; order Poales; family Poaceae; genus Miscanthus; species Miscanthus lutarioriparius. The sequence continues at coordinate 95,283,634 of CAJGYO010000007.1, forward strand.
TTTTTATGAGCCTTTGCATATAAAGGAACAAGGGCACATAGCATGTCTATCACCAAAGCTTTCTACTTGGGATTGTCCTCCAGCTCTGAACTAGGGTACTTTGCATGTTCATTTAGGCCCTCATCATCCATCTCCACGTCTAAAATTGACACATCCTTGTTGGTTGCTAGTGCTTGATCATCCTTGTTACTAGGTGTCGGGGACCTAATACCGGGGTACCCCAGAAGGTGGAACCAATAACCACCGAACGTTAAAAACTTCTGGACGCATAAGAGCATTGCTTCACCCCTCACGGGAATGACAGGAGCTTGGTTCCACCTCGTCCGATGCCTTTGGGGTGGGCTTGGTCTCGCCCGAGGGCCCAGGGCTAGTCTCCGTCTCGCCCGACGCCTTTAGGGCGGGCTCGGTCTCGCCCGAGGGCTGAGGGATAGACTCCGCCTCGCCCGACCCCGGAGGAGCAGGGTCGGTCTCACCCAGGAGATAGGGATTGGTCTCCGCTTCGCCCGACGGCAAGAAACAAGCCTCACTCTGCTCCATATCTAAAGATTGGATTCATCTTACCTGACCACTTCTCCCTGTTCCTTCAAGATGATAGAGACAGGGCAAGACATGACGTTCAGGTCAACCGTGGCTCCAAGAGCCATACCCTGCACCCTGGCAGGAAAAGTACTGCCAGGGGATGACGGGACGGGCGCTTTAGGCCCTTCCAAGCGCCCTTGAGCCGAAAGGTGTCACAGTGCGAGCTCTCCACCACAGAGAGTTGTAGGCGCCGCCTTCAGCTCTGGGACACGGAACTCGACGAAGATATACGACAACCACTACGCTCCGAAAAAAGGATTTGCTATCTCCACGAGCAGCGGATATTCCGTCACCACGCAGTGGACCCAAGGGAGCGGCGCCCGCTTCCACCCTCGGTCCACCAAGACAGAAGACCTTGGCCACGGTGCTACTCCCGGCCCCGACCCCGCGTCCCTCTGACGAAGACTCATAGGAACTAGAAGGCGTGCGGAGCAAGGCTGGGGGAGGCTCAAAAGTCAAAACCACTGTACTACGACCCATACCCTGTGCAGGGTGGCATTCTATAACCAACCTGACATTCTACAGGGACATCGACAGTATTGTAGGCGCTTATCTTCCCTCGCACTCATCAGAATGAAGAACCAGGCCGGGTAGACGTGAGCCACAAGACTAAGTAGAGTACGCATCCTAAAGCCCTCACCCTTGTAAAGCCAGCCCCTTCATCTATAAAAGGGGATGCGCTTCCTCCATAAGAAAAAGGAGATCGAACGAGACGACTCTCAGATACGCATAGTCAAGTTGTGTCGAACCTCTTGACATCCCTTCAACCCTTCCATCAGAGACTTGGGACCAGTCCCTCTCTCGATCGTTTGTACCCCTTACTGCAAACCGTTCACGGTGCTAATAACACGAGCAGCAACAAACTGGACGTAGGGACTTTCGGCCCGAACTAGTATAAATCTTGGGTCCTTTAGCGCACCATCCGAGCCTAACGCGCATTACTATAAATTTACTTGCCGGTGCTTGTACGAAACACCGACAGTTGGCGCGCCAGGTAGGGGACTTGTGCGTTCCAAATCAGGCCTCGGATGGCCACCCACGCAATCACCTGGGTCCCGGGCGCACACGTGTGTTTCGGCGACCTAGACTTCATCATCACACTAGAAGGAGAGTTGGCGCTGACTCACTCTGCCGCCCCATCTCTTCCTTCCATCAACCTCACCGCTTTAGGCTTGAGGGCCCCGCCGCAACTCCACAGGAGTCCAGGTCACCAAGGAGGTCTCGCTGGCGTCACCCTATGTCCGGAAGGTCCCGTACGGAGCGCCCCGACAGCGTTTCCGTTCGGTCTCCGCAATGCTGCGGCAATCGCTAGCCACCTTCTGGCGCTACGGATGGTTCAGTCACCCACGGACATCGAGTTTGTGGGGGCGATTGAACATGATATGAAGACCCTCTACGGGCTCCTCAACGAGGAGCCAGGATCGTTCTCTAGCTCGGATTCCAGTAGGGAGAGTCACCACCCTTCCCGGGAGTGCTTCATGACGCAGACCCCCGAAGGTCACGTCGAAAGCGCCTCTAGGGAAGAGGTCACCCCTACAAACAACCCTGACAGCAGATCCGGGGAAGAGACGACAGCTCCATCTCGCCTAAGGATGGAGGTGAAAGGCCCGTCGATGGGAGATCGATGAGGCCGGGCAAGGGCTCGTCCAGGAGTACGCGGACATCAATCGCGAGATTGAACGCCGCAAAGACGGGGGGCGCGCGCGCACCACGGCCCGCACCGTACATCAGAGGATCCTCACCGACGATGGGGCCCTTCCTCACTTTGCCCGAGCCAGCCAGAACATCGCCGCAGCAACCGCCTTGCTGCATGGCCTTCCGGAGGCCGTGACGTCCGAGGATCGCCGCGCTCACCGGGAGATTCGCACGTTGCTCGAGCGAGCAGTGGCGCAGCAGGCAGAAAGTTCATTGTCTCGACGACGCGAACCCGACACCAGCCAGCGCGCGCCCTCGGTGCGTCCCACCAAGGACGCATCCGTACACCAAACACCGCCAGCCGGCGGGCAGCCCTCCGTCGTCCCAGTACATCAACGCCTCGGCCATGGCCGCAACGTACGCAGCATCATCGACGCTCGGAGACGCGCCCACGGCAACAATGGAGAAGTAGCACGCCGCGGCTATCATCCCCGATGTGGTGAGCGCTACGACAGCAACGAGGACCGAAGCCCGAGCCCCGGCCTGCCAGGCCCTCAGGCCTTCGCCCGACACATCCTCAACGCTGCGTTCCCCCTAAGGTATCGACCGCCTACCAACATCCCTAAATATTCCAGCGAAACAAATCTCGGGCTTTGGCTCGAAGACTATCGGCTTGCATGTCAGGCCGGTGGTGCGAGCGATGACAACTTCATTATTCGCAATCTCCCGCTGTTCTTGGCCGATTCGGCGCGAGCATGGCTGGAGCACCTACCGTCCAATGCTATTCAGAGTTGGGCGGATCTGACGGAGATCTTCGTGGGTAACTTCTAGGGCACATACAAACGCCCTGGAAACCCATGGGACCTCAAAAACTGCTGCCAGAAGGCCAATGAAACCCTTCGCGGGTACATTCGGCTCTTCTCTCGATAGTGCAACGAGCTCCCAAACGTTGCCGACACCGACGTGATAGGAGCCTTTCTGTCCAGGGACGACCTGCGAATCCCTAGTCCACAAGCTGGGATGCAGGGGCCCGCGGACTACCAAGGAACTCCTGGACATCGCCACCAGTCACGCCTCTGGAGAGGAAGCGGTCGGAGCCATCTTCGACCACACCGACGGCAAGGCGAGATGGGACAAGGCCGCCGACGAAGGCACCTCCAACCGTCCCACCAAGAGAAAAAATAAGAAGCAACGACGCGACAACCCGCTCGTGTCCGCAGCCGACCGCAAAGGTGGCCGAAAGCCTGCGGAAGGCACTCCAAACCACTTCGAGAAAATGCTCAAGGGGCCATGCCCAAACCACGCCTTTCCGGCCAAGCATCTATACAAGGAGTGCGGCCTCATGCGCAAATACTTGGCCGGGGTCTTAACAAAGGGGAGCAGGGGAAGGAACCTGTTCCCACCACAGAGGACGCAGAGGAGAAAGACAACGCCTTCCCAACGCCGACCGGCGCCCTTATGATCTTCGGAGGATCAACGGCCTACGACTCTAGGCGCCGCCAGAAGGTCGCCCGTCGTGAGGTCTATATCGCCAGACCGGCCACGCCAGCCTTCCTCCGATGGTCAGAATCCGCCATCACCTTCGACCGGACCGACCATTCGGATGCCGTCCCACACCCAGGAAGGTACCCGCTTGTCGTCGGTCCAAAGCGGCTCACCAAAGTACTGATGGATGGGGGCAGCGGCCTCAACATCATGTATGCCAAAACGCTCGACAGAATGGGTGTCGACCGAACAAACCTCCGTCCCATCCGAGCACCATTCCATGGCATCGTGCCTGGTAGGCAAGCCGTACCACTGGGGCAGATCGACCTGCCCGTCACTTTTGGGGATCGGTCCAATTACCGGACCGAGATCCTCACCTTCGATGTAGTGGGGTTCCCAGGGACTTTCCACGCCATCCTGGGGCGTCCATGTTACGCGAAGTTCATGGCCGTCCCCAATTATACATACCTGAAGCTGAAAATGCCGGGCCCCCGCGGGGTCATCACCATCGGCACCTCTTTCCAGCGCGCTTACGAATGCGAGGTCGAATGCTGCGGACACGCATCCACAGTCATCGCCTCCGAAGAGCTCGCCACCCTCAGGGAGAAGGTCGTCGAAGAATCACCCAACGCAAAGAAATCAACCGGGTCGTTCGAATCGGCAGAAGGCTCCAGGGAGGTCCTCTTGGATCCTAGCAGCTCCGAGGGCAAAAAAGCCATATCAGGACCGCGCTCTCCTCCAAGTAGGAAAGCGCGCTCGTCGACTTCCTCCGCGCCAACAAAGACATCTTTGCGTGGAAACCCTCGGATATGCCGGGCATCCCAAGGGAGGTTGCCGAGCATACTCTCCAAATCCTCCCGGGCTCCAAGCTAGTGAAACAACGCCTGCACCGCTTCGACGAGGAGAAACGCAGGGCCATTGGCGAGGAGATAGCCAAACTACTGGCCGTAGGATTCATTAAGGAAGTATACCACCCAGAGTGGTTAGCAAATCCTGTTCTTGTCCGAAAAAAGAGCGGGAAATGGAGAATGTGTGTCGATTATACCGGCCTCAACAAAGCGTGCCCAAAGGATTCGTTTCCTTTGCCACAAATAGACCAAATAGTCGATTCCACCTCGGGGTGCGAAACCCTCTGCTTCCTTGACGCATACTCCGGCTACCATCAAATCGCGATGAAAGAATCCGACCAGCTCGCGACATCTTTTATCACGCCCTTCGGATCGTTTTGCTACACTTCAATGCCATTCGGTCTGAAGAATGCAGGGGCAACGTACCAGCGCTGCATGCTTAATTGCTTCGGAGACCTCATCGGGCGAACCGTTGAGGCCTATGTCGACGACATCATAGTAAAATCCAAGCGAGCTGACCACCTTGTCGCCGACCTTGAACGAACCTTTGCGAAACTCCGGGCTAACGGCATCAAACTCAATCCCGAAAAATGTGTTTTCGGGGTCCCGAGGGGCATGCTTCTCGGCTTTATCGTCTCTAAGCGTGGCATCGAAGCCAACCCAGAGAAAATATCAGCCATCACAAGGATGGGCCCGATTCAAAACATAAAGGGGGTTCAGTGGATCACAGGGTGCCTTGCTGCTCTCAGCCGATTTATTTCACACCTCGGTGAACGAGGACTCCCCCTTTATCGACTCCTGAAGAAATCTGACCACTTCGAGTGGACAGCCGAGGCTCAGAAAGCACTTGACATGGTTAAACAATTTTTGACTAAACCTCCGGTCCTAGTTCCTCCGTACGACCGGGAATCCCTCCTGCTCTATATATCGGCCACCACCCAGGTGGTCAGCTCTGCCTTAATAGTAGAGCAAGAGGAAGAGGGGCACGCCTTCAAGGTGCAGCGCCCTTTTATTTCATCAGCGAGGTGTTATCCGACTCCAAAACCCGCTACTCCCAGATCCAGAAACTCCTCTACACCGTCCTCATCACCAAAAGGAAGCTACGCCACTACTTCGAGTCACACCCCGTGACAGTGGTGACGTCATTCCCCCTCGGCGAGGTCGTTCGTGGGAAGAACCGCAAAGTGGGCACTCGAGCTGATGGATCAGGGCATTTCTTATGTCCCCCGAACGGCGATCAAATCTCAGGCACTAGCTGACTTCATCACGGAGTGGACCGAGGTCCAGATGCCACCAGCAGCCATCGATCAAGAGTACTGGATAATGTACTTTGATGGATCGCTGATGAAGAAGGGTGCCGGAGCAGGACTAGTCTTTGTATCCCCCCTTGGGGTCCACATGAGGTATATGGTTCGGCTTCATTTTCCCTCATCAAACAATACTGCAGAATACGAAGCACTCATCAACGGCCTACAAATCGCCATCGAGTTGGGCATCCGACGCCTCGACGTCAGGGGTGACTCTCAGCTGGTCGTCAACCAGGTCATGAAAGAGTCATGCTACCATGACACCAAGATGGAGGCGTACTGTCAAGAGGTCCGCGTCTGGAGGACAAATTCGACGGCCTCGAACTCAATCACATCCCCAGGCGCCTCAACGAAGCGGCCGACACGCTCGCAAAAGCAGCATCCAGCCAAGAGCCAGTCCCAACAGGCGTCTTTGCTAGTGATCAACACAAACCCTCGGTACACTACGCGGGGTCGGAACAAGCCGATGATGGCCCTTCTAGTCCGACCCCCAGGGCCGATCCGCCAACTTCTCCGCCCGACCCCGAGGTCATGGAGCTTAAAGAAGACCCAGCAGTGGAGTCCGATCCTCCCGATGACTGGAGAACACTTTACCTCGACTATCTCCTCCACGACGTACTACCGACCGATAAGACGGAAGCCCGACGGCTCGCACGACATGCCAAGTCCTTCGTTCTTATAGAGGGCGAACTCTACAAACGAAGTCACATCGGAATTCTGCAACTCTGTATCCCTGACGAACAGGGAAAACTCCTGCTGGGCGACATCCACGGTGGAGCATGCGGTCATCATGCCGCACCAAGAACCTTGGTTGGAAACGCATTCCGACAAGGTTTCTATTGGCCCACCGCAGTAGCCGATGCCGAGCAAATTGTACGCACCTGCGAAGGGTGCCAGTACTACGCTCGGCAAACACACCTCCCGGCCTAGGCTCTCCAGATGATCCCCATCACGTGGCCCTTCGCGGTCTGGGGGCTCGACCTGGTTGGGCCACTCAAAAAAGCGCCCGGGGGCTTTACCCACCTGCTTGTCACCATAGACAAGTTTACAAAATGGATTGAAGCTCGACCAATATCCACGATCAAATCCGAGCAAGCCGTGCTGTTCTTCCTCGACATCGTCCATCGCTTTGGAGTACCGAACTCCATCATTACGGACAACGGCACGCAGTTCACCGGTAGGAAATTCGTTCGATTTTGTGATGAACAACACATCCGGATCGACTGGGCAGCTGTCGCACACCCCCGGACGAACGGGCAGGTCGAGCGCGCAAACGGCATGCTTCTTCAAGGCCTCAAACCCAGAATTTTCAACCGATTGAACAAATTCGGCGCACGCTGGCTAGCTGAGCTCCCAGCCGTGCTCTGGAGCCTAAGGACAACTCCTAGCCGGGCCACCGGCTACACACCTTTCTTCATGGTCTATGGTTCCGAGGCCATTCTCCCAACGGACCTCGACTACGGAGCACCAAGAATCAGAGCATACGACGAAAAGGGGGCCGAAGCATCTCACCAAGATGCCATGGATCAGCTAGATGAAGCCCGTGACATTGCCCTCCTCTGTTCGACTAAGTACCAGCAGGCGCTGCGATGGTACCACAGCCGATGGGTGCGGGGCCGAGCCTTCAACGTCGAAGACCTCGTCCTCCGTCTTGTGCAGAGCAACAAGGACCGCCACAAACTCTCCCTGCCCTGGGAAGGGCCCTACGTCGTCACGGAAGTACTTCACCCAGGCGCCTACCAGTTGAAAACCATCAATGGCGAGGTCTTCACCAACGCCTGGAACATCGAACAGCTACGTCGTTTCTATCCTTAAAATAAGCTTACACTTTTCCTTATCAGATTTTGTCATAACAAAACCCCGACCCTTAGTGACTTCCGACCCCTGCAAGTGGCGAGGGGTCAGATCTCACTCGGGGGCTGGCATGTGTTCATAACATGTGACATATGTGATATAAATATTGCGCTTGCAAAAAACTCCTGTGTTATACTTACAAACATTCTCTAAGTTTTCCGTTCACCTCATAAACAAGTCCCAAGGGCTAAGATTTTGGGGACCGATTCTGAATACAACTGGTAGGACTGCGAGACACCCACGCCCCAGTGGCTGCAACCTCTTTGCTCACCAGTTCAATCAGAATTAGTTCGCCCACGTTCCTAGCTTCTTATGACTTAGACCATGAGAAGGGTCGGAAAGCGCCAAAATTTTTCCTGCAGAAGGGAGAAAGATAAAAAAAAATTGCTTGCCATAAGCAAAGGATGTAATTTTGTTCATTTTTTGCACAAACTCATCACTTACAAAGCGATTTCATTATAAAAAGGAACAATATACTTATAAATTCAGAGGACTGTTTACTCGGGGGCTTCCCCACAAGGTTATTTCATTACAGTCTCTGCTCAGCTCTGCTACGAGTGCAACTACGGCCGCCGCGCCACGCTCTCCATCGGCGATGCCCGGGGCGTATACACTGGCCAGCTCGTCTACTGCGATCGCCGTGCCACGCTCTTCATCAGCGGCATCCAGATATCCTGCCACCTCGCTGGATCCTCGAAGGCGCCACCATCTACGACGCCTCCGCCAGAGCGTCCGGGGACTACGCCATCGTCGTCAGCCGCAACCTCGACAGCGACGCCACCGCCATGGCGTCTGGGGACTACGCCATCATCCCCAGCCATAACCCTGACAACGGCGTATGAGCGAGCGCCGCCTCGCCAAAGGAGGAGCACAATGACGACGGCGCGCGATCGACGACGTACGACGCCCACCGGCGCCTCTTCTCCTTCGACAACAGCGACTCCTCAGCAAGGGCAGCACGCACCATCTCATCTACGTTGGATAACCTCCGGCTCGACATCACACACCAGACTCGCGAGCAAATTTGTGAGTTTTCTCTCTCTCTAGCATTACTCTTCCTCACTCAGGAAGTGCCACGACGCATGAACGCGTTCGGCGGAAAGGAAGAAGAAGGAGAGATAGCGGCTCGGAGGCAGAAGACGAGGTGGGATGAAAACTCCTCGCCCCCTCCCTATTTAAAGAGGAGACGCGATAGCTAAGGAAAGGCGAAAGGTTGGACGAAAAACCCTCTCCCTTCCCCTCTTTAAATACGGAATCAATGCTGATTGATATCTGAGGGGACGCGCTGAAACTGATGGGACGTACCCCGGTATACGAGGCATCCCCCTTTGGTCAAACTGAGCACTACCTGGGTATGGCCCGCTACTGACCCGCTCCGGACGCGGTGATTAAGGCGCCCACATAGGCAGACAACTTTTCGCCTCCCCATGCAGGACCACGAACGACCCAACGATAGGACCTTTTGGATCTCCTGGGCCAGCCGTTCGGCCCAGAAGACACGACGAACGAACGTCCAAAGAAAGATAAGCATCTCAGCTTTCTTACTTTATGCATTAAAATTCTTTCACGAGCTTCCGACCCCGTCAAACGGTGGGGATACGAACATCGTTCGGGGGATGCCGAGGATGTCAACCAGTCTAGACATCCCCCTCACCCGACCCCTCCATACGCTTGAAACTAAGGGCGTGGCATACGGGCACAAAGCTTTGAGTAAAACTGGACGAACTAGCAAACCCTACGCCCCGATAGCTACAGTGTTTCTGTTCACCAGAAAAATCATACTCGACGCCCCCCGCGTCCCTAGTCTCGACGTCTGCCTTCTCAAAGAAGGGATCGGAGGGGTCCGCCTATAGAATCTCCCCCAAGGAAGAAGCTGTCAGGTTACCCAAGTTAATCAAATGGCTCGGATCGCCACCGAGACACGAAAACAAAGAATAGCAAATCTTATGCAGGTTATTCCAACCTCGTCACAAACGTCAGGGCCCGAGCCCATCTGGTAGGAGCTTTTTCGCCACTCATGCCACCAAGGTAACGTTACCGACCCTGCCTTCGTTTCAATTATATTATACATAGGCAAAACATCCCAATGATTCGTGTCGCACCACGAAACAGCTGTCGCCTCATTCAATATAGGCGACCATAGGCCGAGGTTCGAAGGTCGGCCCGCGAAGGGCTCGAGGCCGCCTCACGCCGAACAGAGCCAGGGAGAGATAACCGAGACAAGCCCCAGCGGCCCTGCCTGACCCCGCTCAAAAGCGAACAGGGACGTCTCGACCTTCTCTCGTTCGATTCTAACCCCGAGCCAAACCCACAGAATCTCCATCGAGGAGAGGCCATCGGGCCCCCTGAGCTTATCAAACAACTCAGGCATCTACCGGGAGGTGGGTTAAGAAGTTGTGGAGTGCCACCAGAGGGCCCTGCCGACCACATCAGCAAATGATGGACCCAGATTCCACACGAACGTACCCGTTAGTGAGCTCGTTAAGCGCGACACTCGAGCCGTCGAGGCAAGTGTCGTTCACTCAGCCCCTCCAATTGCGAAAACCGAGGATGGGGTGACACGCAAATAACAGCTGACCCCTATTAGACCCTAACAAGGTTCGGGGGCTTGAGCCAAACAATACAGGGACACAGGTTCGAAGGCCCCACCTTGCCGAGCCCATAGAGTCCCCAGTTGGGGATTTCTGTTGGAAGACAGGGCGGGGAATATCGCGATGACGTCCATGGACTTCGTCAACCCGGTCACCAAAACCACAGTTCCGATCTCCAGCAACCCCCAACCCCAGCAAATGCAGGGGGTCGGACCTTGCTCGGGGGCTGGTTAAGGTACGTCTACCTCCTTTCTTTCTTTCGGAACAATCTCCTCGCATTATAACCAGCGATATAATTCAGGGGAACAGATTGGTAAGATCGTAAAAAATCAAAATTACGACGCAAAATCATGAAAAGCGTCCAGACCTGAGAAATACTGACACTTGTCCACATATTACATATAAGTTATTCTCAAAATTGTTCGACTAATTACTTCCGTGGAGGGAGAACCATCTCTTTCAGATTGTCTGCCAGGTTTTTTGCAAGGGGAGCAACCATCTTCTCCATTTCCTCCAGCTCTTCATCCTCGTAGGTGGACGGGAAGCCTTCACTCATCACCTTCATGTTGATTTCCTTCTCATAATGAGCGTGGGCGACGGTGAAGGCCTGGGTAATCCCGGCGTGGAAGCCACTCTCCTCAAGCTGGCCCACCCGAGCCGTGATACCTGCGACACGAGCCGCGAGCGGGCTGGTCTCCACCAGCTCCGTCACATTTAGGGCATTAAGGACCACCCCGACCGCAGCCTGTAGAAGATCGTGCTCGTCGCTCTCAACCTGAAGGGTCCTTCGTGCATAGGTAGCCTCTTTTTCTAGCTTGATGGAGGTGTTTTCAGCACTCAACCTTCGGTTCACCGCGTCACCAAGCTCCGCCCGGAGAGAGCGGACCACCTCGACGTCCTCGTCCACCTTCTGCTGGAGGGCCGTGGCCCTACTCTCAGCCTCCCGCCGGAGTTCCCGCTCCATCTCTAGCTCCTTCAGGACCTCGCCGGCCTTCTCATTAGCCGCGGCATTCCTCTGCAGCAGCTCGTCTCGCTCTTTTTGGAGTCTGGCAATCTCCTCTCCCTCCAGCTTAGACCTCGCCGCCAGGTCCTCGAACATCCCGTGGGCCTCCTCCGTGTCCTGAAGCACCTGGGTCTCCCGCTCTTGGGCGGCAGCAAGCTGTGCGACCATGTCTGCTCGTAGCCGGGCCTCCTCGGAGAGGCGATCCCACTCCGCCTTCTGCTCGCAGAGGAATTGGGATTTATTCCGACTACGAGCAACAAGAACCTGAAGAGGAAGAAGACTGGTATCAGAAATGCGAAAACACAAAAACATACGAAGAAAGAAGAAAGCCCAGAAAATACCTGAGTGGCAGGGATAACGACCTCATGGAGGGCTCCTCTGGCCTGGTCTAGGGCGTTCAGCATGCTCGAGATCCCGATGTCAAGACCCTCCCGCTCCATGCTCTCGGAATGATCATCGAGCGAGAAAAGAGCCGACGTCGGGTCCTGAGCGGCCATCCACTGGAGCGGCGGCTCCCCCCGCGCAGGGGAGCGGTTTCCTCCCGACAAAGGGGCCGGTGGCGGCTCCCTCCTGACCCTGTGCGGCACCACCGCCGCACTCGAGGACCCTCCGGCTGGACCCTCCCCCGTCTGGGCCACTTCAAGCGCCACGGGTGGATCCACCTGGGTCCCTGGTGGCGCGGACTGCACTGCGTCCTCAAGCACCGCCGCGGCCGCGCCCGGCTGATCCTGGCTTGGCGCGGTCACGACCACCTCCACCGGCGGTATGCGGCCCTCGGCCGGCTATTCCACGACCGCCACGGAGGAGGCCGCTCGCTCAGTAACCTCCGGGGGCATGGGAGCCACCATGGGCGCCGTTGGGTCGGCCAACGCGGCCCCGACGTCGGCACCACTCCTACCCAAAACGGGGGTGACTCCAGGCGACGCCGTCTGTCCCACTTGAAGGGCGAGACTCTTCTTGGGCGCCAGCCCCAGGGGGTGACCCATCCTCAAGAACCTGCACAAAGGTAATAACCATTAAGTCAAAATAAAAATTGGAAAAAGGATGAAAACAGAGGAATCAACAGCTTACGTTGACGTCCTTGGCCGGCGGAAGCGTTTTGGGGATGGATCCCCAGATCCCTGCCCTGACTCATCTAGGTGGGATCGTTTCATGCCTGCCCCCTGCTCCGGGGCAGGGGGGTTCATCTCGTCGGGCGTGGCATCGGAGCCGTCCCCTTCCATCGTCTCACAGGGTGCAGCACCAGAGCTGCTCCCCTCCATCATCGCCTCGAGAATGGCAGCGGCAGGTCCGCCCCCCCCATCCACCGGTCCTTGACCGGCACGCCGTGCGAAGCGGCAGACTCGCCGGCCTCCACTGACCTCATCAATCTACTTCCCTCTGCGTAGAAAGCGAAGGGCCCCTGCACGGATGGGTGGCCACTCATCAGCGTGTCCTCGTCCTCCAGGACGTCCCAATCCACGCCGATGGCTACCTCATCGTCGTCGTCATCATCATCATCGTCATCATCGTCATCCTCACTGCTCATGTCCTCTCCCCGATCCCGTGCCTCCTGCTTCAGTCGTTTCGCCTTCTTCATCTCTTCCCTTGCTTTCTTGTCCCGCTCGGCCGCGAGTCGATTCGCCGCCGCCACGACCTTGTCCTTCGGCAGTGGAACTGGGCTGTCCTTAAAAACCGGCACCCTCGGCTGGTCCCAACGTCATAAAGCAAGTGTTAAAAAATGGAGATCCAGGAAAAAAGAAAAGAGCACGGGAGAGGAGAGCTTACGAATTCAAGGAATCTAGGCTCCGGCCGCATTGGGGGGTGTCAGGGCACCGGATACACAATGTCGAGGACCCTGCCTGCAGAATCCTTCGTCGGCTCCGTCGCCTCCTTGATGCGCTGCGCCACTTCCGAGTAAGGGAGCGCCTCATCAACAAGCACCGTCCCCTCGAGCAATATCCTGGGCATCATCTGATGCAGGGGAAGCACACGCGCCATCAGAGGTGCCACCCTCCTAGCGTGGTAGGCACCGATAATCCCTGTCCCCTTTACACCTCGACCCTTCAGGGCTTGGAGGGCGGAAAGAAGGTCGGAGATGTGTTTCTTGTCTTTGGTCTGGACGCCCCAGCCCCACGACTCCGGAACGTCCACAATAAGACGTCCAGTGTACTTTGGTAGGGTGGCACTCACGTCATCCCTAACGTAAAACCACTGCGAGTGCCATCCCTTGTTGGATGTCACCAGACGCATGTATGGGTAACCCTTTGACCGGGTATGGCACAGATGAATGCTGGCACACCCCATCGGCGCGTTCACGTCTTTCCCCCCAATCTTCCTCTTTGACAGACTAATGTTAAAGAAATACCGCCATAGATCAAAATGGGGATCGATCCCCAGGAAACCCTCGCACAGGGCAACAAATGCTGCCATGTGCTGAATCCCATTAGGAGTTAGATGCTGCAGCTCTACCTCATAGTAATCCAATAGCCCCCGAAGGAATCTATGCGCGGGTACCCCGAATCCCCGCTCATGGAAGATGGCAAAAGAGACGACATACCCTTCAGGCGGCACCGGCTCACCCTCGTCCCCAGGTAGCAACCACTCCTGGACGGCAGACAGTGGGTGGAGAAGGCCATGGCGGACGAGGCCCTCTAGACGCCGGGAGGTGATGCTTGATCTGCCCCACAACTCCATTAAAGCAGTAGGGGGGAAGGGCAGGCGCGAGCTTGACGGCGGCTGGAACACGAACGTAGGCCGGTCGACGGTGGCGATGTGGGCGCGAGAGGCTAGGACGATTGGCGGTGGATGTTTCAAAACGCAAAGGCAGGGGAGCGAAATACGGAACCTTGGGGGCGAACCCCATGGTTTTATAGGGGGCGACGGACGCGAGAAGGGCAACCGTCCGCGTCGATCTCCGGGCCTACCGCGCGCGCCACCGCGTCACGTCGCGGGACACGCACCCGCAATCCTTATCCTCTCACCCCAAAAGTCTTGGTGGACGGATCGCCTTCCCCAGGCGAATCCGGACTCTCTACCCACCTGGGAAACGCAAGCCACAAAGGCCTGTTTCTTTTCTCTTTGGCCCACCTAGGGCCCAGAAGCTCGCTGGCCGGCCCAACTAAGAAAGGATCCGCGGACGATCCGAAATCAAGGGCAGAAGCACCAGTTATGTCAGCCCCAAATCAGTTCCTAGCGAGCGGGATACCACGACCCATTCGGAAAAATGTCCAGTTAACGAAAAATTAAGTCCTTCAGCCTTACCCGCGAAGGGACCGATATAACCCCCCGGGCGACTCTACTCAAATCACCCGGGGGCTCGGGGGCTACACCCATTGGGCGCGCTCGCGCGCACCCTCTGACAAAGTAACCTCGACGAAATCAAAAAACACCCTCTAGGCGGTTCTACTCGAATCACCTAGAGGCTCGGGGGCTACTATCGGGGACCTAAAACCAGGGTACCCCAGAAGGTAGAACCAATAACCACCGAACGTTAAAAACTTCTGGACGCATAAGAGCATTGCTTCACCCCTCACGGGAATGACAGGAGCTTGGTTCCACCTCGCCCGACGCCTTTGGGGTGGGCTCGGTCTCGCCCGAGGGCCTAGGGCTAGTCTCCGTCTCGCCCGACGCCTTTAGGGTGGGCTCGGTCTCACCCGAGGGCTGAGGGATAGACTCTGCCTTGCCCGACCCTGGAGGAGCAGGGTCGGTCTCGCCCAGGAGATAGGGATTGGTCTCCGCTTTGCCCGACGGCAAGAAATAAGCCTCACTCTGCTCCATATCTAAAGATTGGATTCATCTTACCTGACCACTTCTCCCTGTTCCTTCAAGATGATAGAGATAGGGCAAGACATGACGTTCAGGTCAACCGTGGCTCCAAGAGCCATACCCTGCACCCCGGTAGGAAAAGTACTGCCAGGGGATGACGGGACGGGTGCTTTAGGCCCTTCCAAGCGCCGCAGAGCCCGAAAGGTGTCACATGTGCGAGCTCTCCACCCAGTAGAGTTGTAGGCGCCGCCTTCAGCTCTGGGACACGGAACCCGACGAAGATATACGACAACCACTACGCTCCAGAAAAGGATTTGCTATCTCCACGAACGATGGATATTTCGTCACCACGCGGTGGACCCAAGGGAGCGGCGCCCGCTTCCCGACCCCTCAGGTCCACCAAGACAGAAGACCTTGGCCACGGCGCTACTCCAGACCCCGACCCCGCGTCCCTCCGACGAAGACTCATAGGAACCAGAAGGCATGCGGAGCAAGGCTGGGGGAGGCTCAAAAGTCAAAACCACTGTACTGTGACCCATACCCTGCACAGGGTGGCATTCTATAACAAACCTGACATTCTATAGGGACATCGACAGTATTGTAGGCGCTTATCTTCCCTCGCACTCATCAGAATGAAGAACCAGGCCGGGTAGACGTGAGCCACAAGACTAAGTAGAGTACGCATCCTAAAGCCCTCACCCTTGTAAAGCCAGCCCCTTCATCTATAAAAGGGGATGCGCTTCCTCCATAAGAAAAAGGAGATCGAACGAGACGACTCTCAGATACGCATAGTCAAGTTGTGTCGAACCTCTTGACATCCCTTCAACCCTTCCATCAGAGACTTGGGACTAGTCCCTCTCTCGATCGTTTGTACCCCTTATTGCAAACCGTTCACGGTGCTAATAACACGAGCAGCAACAAACTAGACGTAGGGACTTTCGGCCCAAACCAGTATAAATCTTGTGTCCTTTAGCGCACCATCCGAGCCTAACACGCATTACTATAAATTTACTTGCCGGTGCTTGTACGAAACACCGACACTAGGGACATAACCTTGTCATCTAGATACATGTTCCTACACACATGAGGAATGGATAAGCAACTCATAAACCAAATTGACAACCAAATGTAGACATAATCATGCCCAAATAGAGGATGACTTGCAACCTGGTGCCGATATACGGTTCCCTTGATGGGAACATAGTCCTAGGGCTCAGTCTCAAGCACAAATTCGTCGTCTTCTTGCCAACCATAGGTGTAAACCAGCAAAGCTTCCTTCACCTTCCGAACCGGGATGAAATCATAGTCCTCATAGCCCCCATCTTGAGTATCCTAGACAAAATCCTTCCCTTATTCAACTATGCAACCCCAAGCTCACTCCCACCTACGTCCAATGAACCCCATAGCCCGTCTTCTCCTAGTGTACCAGAGGCAGGCACTAGGAATCTGACTGCCCCTGTGGGTAGCACATGAGCCTTCGATCCTACCCCTTCAGGGCTTGTGTCCATGGTTGCTCACCTTGCAGAGGTGGTGCTTGATGCCGAAGCTATAGAGAAGAGGTAATGCTATAGAGAAGAGGCGACAACTAAACGGAAAGAGGCATGTGCATCCATGTGGCTGAAGGGAAAGAAGAAGGGGCGATGGAGAAAGAAAGAGGAAAAGGGTGCATGTGGATTGATAAGGCAAATGAGAGCCTTTAGCGCATGCGCGCTGGGGAGGGGGGGAGGTGGGTTAGTGGATGGCTCTACGGGCCCAATAGCTTGTCAAAGACCCAGGACATGAGGTTTTTGGTACATTTTTTGAATCATAGAACATCTAGTATTTTTGGGACAGAAAGAGTGAGAGAGAGTGAGAGAGAGAGAGAGAGAGAGTATAATATATGCATGGTCTTTCTAAATTTTGATGATGTAGTCTTTCTCGATGCCATTCTGACCCAAGCAGTGTTAGTTGTCATCGCGAAAACAAAATCATGCTATGACTACTCTAGCTTTAACATCCACCGCCAACAAGGCATAGATGTTAGGCACTACATGTGCACATGATACAATGTTTCATGATTTAGATGATTTATTTCACATTCTAATCCTCCAAGCAAAACTTCTGACTCCTAATCCACTAGCACATAAGCTTTTCCCATGTACTTTATTAGCTTCAAAATTTGAGTCCTCATTCCTTCAAAATTAAGGAATACAATGGAGACATTTCTACAAAAATTATTCTGCAACATTTTTCATACAATTTTTTGTAAACTTTTCCAAACCTTTAGAATAGCTAAGCTTTAATGAAGAAATATACTTCAACAAATATTGAAATAGTTTTTACAGGTGATTTTATTTTCTTGAAGGCTGTTTATTCCTTCCTTAAGATTAAAGAGAAAGGAGGTATGAGTCTTTTGAACAAACAAGAAAAATCAAATTGTGCAATAAAGTGAATGAGGGTATCTACTAGATGGGAGTTGGTCCTAGGAAAGGAAATAGGTGAGAATACTTTTTGTATAGAAAAAAGCACTAGCCAGTAGCAGGTAGAGATTTTGAAAAGTAGCATGTATAGGTTTTAGATTATGAAAAATTGATAGTTGTTTAGTAACATGTATTCTAGCTTTTGACTTCTTCCTATATTTCTCTCACATGCTTGTGGGCATAATAGTATCGTTGATAAATTTATGTGCCAAAACTTGTCCTTAAAGCCTTGGCTTGTTTGAGCAAATCATTCGATTATGGGTCATGGTATGCTACGTTATGGAATCTAAGGTCAAAAGATGGCTGTTTGTTTCAACCATGAATTATAAAAGGTAGAATCCATGGTCTCTGATTGAAATAGATAGAACATGGATAAAAATATCTTAACCCACATTAAAATTTATGGCGCTTAGGTACTCTGTTAGTTGTCCCAACCAACACATAATAACTAGAGCCAGTACAGAAAATAACTCTTATCCCAACCGGGATAAAGAAAGGTAGGGATGCTCACCCATATATATCCATGTTACTTATTTTCTGTCGTCTCTATAACCGGCATGGGTGGATTTGAACTTTGAATCTAAAGGGGATGAGGGTTTCCGTGGTATTCAATCTAGGAAAAATTACTACTTATTATGCATGCAAGGTACCATATGAACTTTCCTAGGTTTGCTCATTTAAGATTATGTGCAATTAATGTTTCAACAAAACATGTAAGGTATCCTATCAATAATTACTACCATATTTTCCCCCACAACACTTCATATAGGCTTATTCAAAATAACAATTTGTACCAAACATTCTAGGAGCAAAAACTTAAATACGCGATGTGTTGCCATTCTTATATCTGTGGTGTGTCACCATGGAAATGTAGGTGCATTTCTGATTCTTTGGTACATGTGATGAACATTGGCAACACTGTACTATTGGGTAGGTTTGTCATCACATTAGTTGCAAATGGCTTTTGTTACATAAAATCCTAAACCCTAAACCATTAAACCCTAAACCCTAAACCCTAAGGGTAACTTTAGTTCCATGGACTACTTACAAAGGTGGCATTGGACATGACTGATCGATGAGGGACAATGATGATATAGTGTGTGGGGTGACTCCACAATGAAGGCTGGTGTGTGTGCATGTGTATGTGGTGGTGGTGGTTGGGGGTGTTTAGATGAGCTCATGCTAGGAGAAAAATAGGGAGAAAACTTGGAAGGATGGGACTGCATGTAACATGGATGGGGAAATAGTTCTTTTAAAAAGAACTATGGTAGGGAATTACACACTCGACGAAGGCGCCACTGGTTAGTCCTTTTTGGAGGCCTATGCTAAACCTAAAGTAGTTGTTTTATTGCTTACATGTCATTTAATAGCAACATCGGTCTTCCCAACAAAAAACAAGTAGCGAGAAGTCAATTGTAGCTACCATGGAAGGAACATATTTTCTTTCTAGAAACGACAAGTGTTGCACACGGTTTTTGAAAGAATACCAAGCGCTAACTATATGTGTGCCTAGGATGTCCACACAACACATATAGCGACAAATATGGAGAATATCAAGAACAATGCTTTATTATATATCAAAACATAGTTACAACAAGACTTACATCTATTACAAAGCATAGCGAAATCTATTCTTAATCTTCTCTTTGGGTCTCCATACTCCACAGGGACAGTTGACTGGGGGAGCACTCGCTTAGTACTCTTGGAATTCCTTTGGAAAACTCATCACTTGATCCACCATCTGGTACCCATCCGGAATTTTTGTTGATTGTAAAGCAAGTGTGAGCGCGCCATACTCAACAAGTATAACATGTGGGGATGCAAGGCTCAAAAGGCTGGACACGGCTGAACTGCGGTAAGCATTTTTAGTTGGTCATATTTTATTTATTAAACCTATGTTGCTAGGTTATGCTTAAGCTCTCAAGGTGAAAGTATAATTAACATCAAGATTAATCATCACCCAAACCATCCATAGAACCAACTAACTCAAAAAGGATTCAGGCCGCTCGTGTCCATGAGCACGGCTGATATATCAATTTTAAATAACTCTCCAGAGCTTGTACGCTTTCACCATGAGTCGTGTTACCCATATGCCCGAGGTGATCAGCCTCTTGACTCACTTCCAAGGTAAGTCGGCAGGGTTCACTATGAAGCCTTTCGAAAGTCCCCCTAACGAATTAGTAGCTGCTAGGTTTTAGTGGCAAGTGTGCATAGGTGTCCTCCTCCATGAGGCACATGTGGTCGCGGCACTACACACTCCAAGGCAGGAAAACAACTATACACCATGAGGCACCCCCATCTTGCACCTTTCGGTAACCACTAACTAGCTAGAGAAGTTCAGTTTACTGAGCTAAAGCCAGAGCCATGTAGCCCTCATGGTTGTATGGTAAATCCTAGGTGGCCGCTTTAAGATTTAGTCCTTACGGAAGGCAGGCTAGAGCGCCCCAAAAAAAGCCCAATGCTCTAGCCCCCTTCTGTCCATGTTGCTAAAAAACATCATTTTAACATTGATTCCATAAATCATTAATCAAGATTAAAATTGTAACATTTGGTGATTGCAAGCTAAGCAGAATTATCCACATGCATAAACCCAAGGTAACAAGGATACAGGGTACAAGAGTGCTAGGTAAAATCCTTAGGGGTTCATCAATTAGACACATGCATATGAAAAGATTATTATAAGGTTATTGGGTAACAAGGAGTCTCATGTTACACTTGCCTCAAACAGTGCTCAAACTTGTCCTACTTTCCTTCCGGATCATCCTTGCACAGCTTCTTCTAACAATAGCAAAAACCATCACAAGCATCATAGACAAACCTAGGAACAGTACATTAATCATTATAAAACAACATATAAAGCTTTTTAAATACGTAGAGGGCTTTGTAACTACAATCGTAGAGCGCAAAACAACTAAATAGAGCTATGGTTTAAAAGTCATGAAAGTTCAAAGGTAGAAGTTGGAAAGTTTGATAAATGATAGGAATAGAATAGACATGATGTATGTGGGCTAACTTGAAAGATTTAGAGAGCATGTGGATTTATAGATGAAGGGTAAATGATCGAAGGATTTGTATACAAGATGGACCGGACATTATGAAGAATGAAGTAAGCATACGAAGATGTAAGGGCTAGGTCACACGAGACGACTATGCAAGCTTAATGAGAGGAAACTTATACAGAGGTTGAGGCTCCGATGACAACATGACTTTGGGGGGAAAAGGAGCTTTGGATTGGTTTTGGATAAGAGATGACTCACCAGTTATAGAAAGTGATGACTCAATGATAGTGGTAGTGGTTGAGATGGCTGGGACTAGGGGAGAGCGAAACAAAGGAAGATACAAGGGTAGCAAGGATGTTTAATAGATATATTGTGTTCTAACTACTCCTTTGAGATATGAGTAAGTGCTGCTGGATATGTGTAGAGGATATATGAGAACACGTCATAGTCAGCCAGTGCATGGAGACCCATACTAGATCAGTGGGGGCGATTACAGCAGTAGTGCACACAAGACGTGCATGCCGGTAGACCGTGAGGGTTTCGATCATCAAAGGCATGGTATTTGTAGCACTAATAGATGATATATTTTGTGGAGCTGCTATGGATAGTATGGAGTATGTTATGGAAAAAGGGCATGATGTTTTGACCATCGGTCGCCCGGGAAACGCGGTTGCAAAACAAGGTGGCTGCTGTCCAGACAGCAGGGGTAGCAAACACTATGGACTCGATACCTCCACCATCATGGCACGAATGACCATAAAAACTTGCAGAGTCATGTGCAAGGATATGATGAACATGTCGGATAAAGGGTTTGGTGATTTGGATAGTGGATTAGCGGGGAACGCCAATGCAATGAAGAGCGGTGCAGCAGCCAGGGCAGCAGAGCAGTGAACACAGAGATGATGTTATCTCCAGCATCTGAACTCCTATGGGCAGGAAATTTTATACAGGCATGTCCAAGGATGATATCTACTATGTAGTCAAAGGGTTTGATAATTGGGATCATGGTTTGCTGGGGAACGCAGGCACAAAATGTGCTGCACGGCTGACTGCATGACAGCAGGAGTAGCGGACGCCATGGCCTCAAAATCTGGGTCATCATGGCTCTAATGGGCGAACAATATTGCGTTGGCATTTGCAAGAATAATATGTGTTTGCTGGTTAAAGGGTTTGATCACAGGAATGCAGGTCTGATGGGGAACGCCAAAACAAGTTAGTGCTGCACAACATCTAGGACAGCAGAACAGCAGGTACTAAAACGATGATATCTCTTTCATCTTTGAACTTATGGCCACGAAATTTTGCAGAGGTGTGCATAAGTATATGGTGCACGTGTGGGTCAAAGGCATTGACAAACCGAATTGTGGATTGCCAGGAGCACGCATGACAACAGGCCATGAAGTGGCTGGTCGCGAGGAACAGCAGCGTGAACTTCATCAAAATTGACCAAACCGTGAACTATGGAGTACGAATTGCAATAGACAACAACATATCAGGTAGAGGGGGATGTGTGGGTTCTCACATTGGGGAATTGCAACAGGTGGTGATGAGGTCGACGGCAGCCCGTGGCAGCAAAGGGTGACGATAGGGCCACTGATCGTTGAGGCAGCGTCAATTCCACCTCGCAGAGTATCATGCAGCACATGAGAGATCAAGATATGGATGAGAGGGTCATGGGCACCAGGATCAGAGGGGAAAAGGGAGAGACGACCTTGATGTTTGGTGAGGGGCAGCGGCAGCCGGTGGTGACATCGGCGCGAGGGCAAGGGGTCGACGATGCAGCAACGATTCTCCTCGGGGATGATCTGCGATGTGTGAAGGAGATCAAGAGGTGGATGAGAGGAGCATGGACTGAAGAATCAGAGAGGGGATAGGGAGGGCATCCTTACCATGGTTGCTTCCCATGTGCTCTATACAGAGAAGGAAGGCGACACCAGTTTTTCTCCCTCGACGTATTCAGGCTTCAGGATGAGGGATGCAATGGCAAAACCAAATTTGCAGCAGCGAGGGCTCTCTGTTTTGATGTAAAGGAGCAAGATGAAGGAAGGGAAGAGTGTTAGCCCACAGGATCACCGGCTCAGGTGAGTCGACCACTCACCAGTCTTGCCGACCACGGCCAAGCACGACCGAGGCTGTCCAACACACACACACACTATGGCTAGAGGTAGAAGAAGAGGGAGAACAGAGCATACACACATAGTACAAGCACCAACGTTGGGCGAAGCCCTATATAGGAGATGGCAAATCTGAACTCTCTTTACTGAGTTGCCGTGTCAGTCTATTTATACAACTCTATCCATCTAGTCCTAGTACATCTACCATGCTGCGACAGTGACTAGATAACACAGCAGGACTGACTTCTGCGCCTGTCCCTGCATGTGGCTATAGTGCAACAGGTGAGCCGTTCGGCGCCTGCCTCTACAACGACTATAGTACCACAGCAGGGAGCCTTTTTGGCGCCGCCTTTCCCTTGCTATGTGTTCACACAAGGAAGCAATAGTTTATCTAACAATTCTTCCCCTAATCCTACTGCTATCCCTTATACCCCCTCCACGCCGATCATCTCCTTCAGCTTTGTGAGTCAAAGACGTCTGAGCGGATTGGTGAGGACGTCCGCGAGTTGCCGACCAGTTTTGACGAACTCGATGACGATCTGCCCTCCATCGACATAGTCCCTGAGGAAGTGGAACTTCACATCGATGTGTTTGCTCCAGTCATGCAGAACCGAATTCTTCGCGAGGGCGATGGCGGGCTGGTTGTCCACCATCAGTGCTGGTGGATGAGCTTCCGCACCGGTCAGCTTGCCCAGCAGCCGATGCAGCCACACAACTTGGCACGCCACTGTGGTTGCTGCTACATACTATGCCTCGCACATAGATAGCGCCACCACCTTCTGTTTCAGCGACAACCATGAAATTGGAGCCGACTCGAGGAAGACGAGTACGCCAGAGGTGCTCCGTCGTCCGTTGATGTCCCCCGCCATGTCTGCATCGCTGAACACAGTGAGCTACAGCCTACTCCCACCGGTCTTTGGGAAGATGATCCCCCTGATATACCATCCCGTTGACGTAGCGCAGTAGCCGCTTCACCGTAGCCCAGTGATCCTCTCTAGGATCCTCCATGAAGCGACTGACGTAGCCCACGGCGAACGCAATGTCCGGCCTCATGTGGACTAGGTAGTGTAGACTGTCGACGATACTCCGGTAGAGTGTTGCATCCACCTTTGCCGCAGTGCTGGCCTTCGTCAGCTTCAGCCGCTCCTCCATCGGAGTCATGCATGGCTTGCACTCAGCCATGCCGCTCCACTCCAATAGCTTCTAGGCATACGTGCTCTAATCGAGCATGAGTTCCTCCTTCCCCTGTCTCACCTCGATGCCGAGGTAGTAGGAGAGTGCACCGAGATCGCTCATTCGAAAACGAGCCGCCATCTCGTGCTTGAAGCTGTTGATGCCCTCCGTGCGCGCACCGATGATGATTAAGTCATCCACATACATGCCGACGACGAGCTCCTCCTTCCCCCGTCGCTGCGTGTAGAGCGCATGCTCGGTTGCGCACCGTTGAAACCTAAGCTCGCTCAGCGTGGCGTCAAGCTTGGCATTCCATGCTCGTGGGGCCTACCGTAGCCCGTAGAGCGCCTTGCGCAGTTGGAGCACCCTGTGCTCCTCTCCCTTGACGGCAAAACCTAGACGTTGTCTGACGAAGACCATCTCCGCCAGCTCGCTGTTGAGGAAGGCTGATTTAACGTCCAAGTGATGGACGCGCCAGTCCTTTGCTGCTGCCAAGGCTAGTAGCAAATGGACAGACTCCATGCGCGCTACTGGCACAAAGACCTCCTCGAAGTCTATGCCCTCACGCTGAACAAAGCCTCGGGCGATGAGGCATGCCTTGTGCTTGACAATGGCACCGAGCTCGTCCCGTTTGACCTTGTACATCCACTTTAGGCTGATCAGACGGCATCCTAGAGGTGGATCGACGAGCTGCCATGTCTCGTTTTCCTCGATCGCCTTCATCACCTCCAGCATCGCCCGTCACCAGTTTCCGTCGCGCTTGGCCAGCGCGAACATGGGTGGTTCCTCTACACTGACGAGTAGCGGCTCTTGATCATTGAGCAGCCAACCAGCCAGTCCTGAGGGCCCTGTGCCACCGATGATGTCGTCCAGCCTGCGGAACCGCACCTCCTCACCTTCGTGGAAGGCATCCACGAACTCAGTGACGTCACTTAGAGGTGAGGCGAACTCAATCAGCATTGACGGAGTTCCCTGTTCCGCTAGAGTGCTCGGCACAACACCTGGAGTGCTCGGCACCCTGGTTGTAGTGCTCGGCACTACTTTTGGACAGTTTGTCACTACTCCTGTAGTGCTCGGTACCACTATAGGAGTGCTCAGCCTCAGTCTTGGAGTGGTCGGCACCACTGTAAGACCCCTTGGCTCCACCATGAGAGTGCTCAGCACCCATCCTAGAGTGGTCACCACCACTGTAGAACCTCCCGGCACCACTCCTAGCGTGCTCGGCATCCCTCCAGGAGTGCTCGGCATCCCTTCCGAAGTGCTCGGTACTGCCCTAGGAGTGCTCGGCTCTACTGCTGGAGTGCTCGGCACCCCTCTCGGAGTACTCAGCACCTCTTCCCTAGTGTCTCCACCACCGTGGATGACCAGGTGCTCGATGATGAAGGTGCTGGTGAAGCCACCAGCTTCCCCCATGCTCGGACTGGTCTAGTCCCAAGCCGCCTTCTCGTCGAACACGACGTCGCGCGAGACAAGCACCTTGTCTTCGTGTGGGTTGTAGAGCCGGTATGCCTTGGTACCCTCCGCGTAGCCCAAGAACACCATTGGTGTGCTCCTATCCTCCAGCTTGGTGAGGTTCGGCTTCATCTTCCTGATGTGGCCGATGCAGCCGAATGTCCGGAGGAAGGACACACTCGACTTGCGCCCATACCAAGCTTCGAATGACGTCTTGCCCATTAGGGCCTTGGTCGGAGCGTGGTTGAGGATGAACACCGCTGTGGTCACCGCCTCACCCTAGAACCTTGTTGGCATGTCTTTGGCCTTCATCATGGATCGAGCCATGCCGACCACCGTCTGGTTCCGCATCTCCACCATGCCATTCTATTGTGGCGAGTATGGCACGGTGTGGTGTCTCACCACACCCTGATCCGCACAGTACGCAACGAACTCCACCGAAGTGAATTCGCCGCCGCGATCAGTCCTCAGCACGCGGAGCTTCTTGCCGCTCTTGGCCTCTGCACGCATCTTGAACTTCTTGATCGTCGCTGCCGCTTCGTCCTTGCTTGTCAGGAGTTGTAGCCACATGTAGCGACTGCAATCATCCACGAGCAGGAGGAAATACCATTGACCACCATTTGTAGCTGGCATGATCGGCCCACAGAGGTCACTGTGGACGAGCTCGAGAGCGTCCTTCACGCGATACTTGGCCACCTTTGGGAATGGTAGACTCCTCTGCTTCCCAGCCAGGCAGCTGTCACACAGCTCACCTCCGTGCTTGATGTGGGGTAGCCCTCGGACCATCTTCTTCAGCCGACCAAGCGCGTCGAAGCTGAGATGTCTAAACTGGGCATGCCACATCCATGGTTCCTCGGTGTGCCTTGCCGCCAGACACACCGGCTGCTCTACCTTCAGGTCGAGCAGGTACAACCGGTTCAGGAACCTCTTCACCTTGGCAAGAAATCGCTGCTCCCAGTCCCTGATCCTAAGGACTCCATCCTTGATCAGTACCTCGCTACCGCGCTCATCCAGCTGACCAATGCTGATGATGCTGGAACGCAGCTGCAGGATGTAATATACATCCGTTAGCGCACGGTGCTCCCCATTCTGGCACCTGAAGATGATGGTGCCACGCCCTTGGATTGCCACCCGTGAGCCGTCACCAAACTTCACAGTACTGGTAACATTGTCGTCGAGCTCGGAGAAGGATGCCTTGGAGCCTGTCATGTGGTTGTTGGCACCGGAGTCCAGGTACCACCGATGCTCCTAGTCGACGCCCACACGTTCGAGGTGGACTTGGGCGCATGGTTCATCGAGGTTGACAGTCTTCAGGGCCTTCCCAGGTCCTTCCACCATCGTCACCTCTTCCTTCTCCTCGGTCTCGACGTCGTGCAGTGCACAGAACGTCGCCATCAGGATAGTGGCCTCATCATCATCATTAACTTGCGCCAGATGAGCCTCAGCCTTCTTCTCATGCTTGCGATTTGGGCACTCCCGTGCCCAATGGCCTGTCTTCCCATAGCACCGATAGGCATTAGGGTCGACCTGCTTCTTCTTCTCCGAAGAAGCTTTGCCGCGGCGCTTGCCATCGCCACCGCGACTGGAGGAGGCTGCCTTCCCAGAGTTCCTTCGAGCAGCCCACTCCTCTTCTATCAGCAGCAGTTTGCCGCTGTCCTTCATTGCTGTTGCCTACTCTAGGTGCTCATCCACCACCCTTAGACGGCTTGTCACATCCTCAATGGTGAGGGTGGACAAGTCCATCATCATCTCTATGGAGAGAGCGATCTGGATGTACTTTGCCGGCACGGAGTGGAGGTACTTGGAGACCGCCTCCTCTTCGTCGATGGTGACACTATGGCTCTTCAGCTTGCTGATGAGCATCTACAAGCGGAGGGAGAAGTCCTCCACCATTTCACCATCTTTGAACTTGAGGTTGGCGTACTCCTACTTCAGAAGCTGGGCCGTCGCCTTCTTTGCACGGTCGGAACCAACATGCATCGCCGCAATAGCCTCCCACGCCTAGCCAAGCTCTTTGTCCCCAACGGCTCCCTGTACTCCACTCGTACAGCAGCGAGAATAGTCTCCAATGCTGACATATCATCTTCCTCATTGTCGGTGCCCTTGTCAATAGCATTCCAGAGCCGTCGGGCTCTGAGCTTGACCTTCATGGTCACCGACCACTCTCCATAGTTGGTGCGAGTTAGCGTCGGCCAACTGGTGCCGCTGACCTCCTGCACCGTGCGAACAATGACCTCCGGTCGTGGCTAGGCAGCCACAGTAGTGCCACTGCTGTAGCCCATCTCCGAACCGTTCGTCATCACCAGCGGTTAGTCCGGCGATGGTGCTTGTATGGCTCTGATACCACTTGTTAGCCCACAGGATCACCGGCTCAGGTGAGTCAACCACTCACCAGTCTTGTTGACCACGGCCGAGCACGACCGAGACTGTCCGAGCACACACACTATGGCTAGAGGTAGAAGAAGAGGGAGAACATAGCATACACACATAGTACAAGCACCAGTGTTGGCCGGAGCCCTGTATAGGAGATGGCAAATCTGAACTCTCTTTACTGAGTTGTCGTGGCAGTCTATTTATACAACTCTATCCATCTAGTCCTAATACAGCTGCCATATTGCTACAGTGACTAGATAACATAGCAGAACTGACTTATGCGCATGTCCCTGTATGTGGCTACAGTGCGGCAGGTGAGCCGTTCGGCGCCTGCCTCTACAGCGGCTACAGTACCACAGCAGGGAGCCTTTTCGGTGCCGCCTTCCCTTGCTGTGTGTTCACACAAGGAAGCAATAGTTTATCTAACAAAGAGGAAGGGGCGTCCATGGAGGTGGGAGGGGAGGAGCAGAAGCTGTTTCTTCTGCTATTTACTTGTGCGTGAGGGAGGGAGGAGGAAATATGGCCGCTGTTATGTGCATGCATGCAATTGAATATGATGGAGTGAAGGAGCACACATAAGAGAGGATGAAAGAGAGGTGTGACCAAGGGAATTAAGGGAGGAAGCATTATATGCTGTTGTTATTTCTGCATGAGGGAAGGGAAGTTGCGTAGGGGTAAAAGAGATGGTGTCCTGATGGAGTGAAGAAGATGGAGGAGCATGGCTATTTTCTGCATGTCATGTAAAGGAAACGGGGAAATTGATGGAGTAAAGGGGAATTAAGGGGGCCAATGAATTTAGGGAGAGCATGATGTGTTGTAGTTCTTTTGCATGGGCACATAAAGGGGGCAGCTCCTGTGCTTGTCGTGAAAAATAGAAAGAAGGGAGAGGGGGTGTCCAAATGCATTGTATTTGTGAGAGATGGATCTAAGGAGAGTAATTTCTGCTGTTTTTGCATGAGGGGAAGAGGAGAGTGCGGCATAGAGAGAAGAGGGGGAGGCCTCTCCACGTGAAATAGTGGGTGAGGAGATATTACTAGCTGCTGCATGCATTCATGCAATTGAAGATGAGAAGAACCGATGGAGTAAAGGTGGTCTAGAAAATTAAGAGAGGAAGGAATTGGTGCATTTATTTTTGCATTAGGAGTAGAGAGATGCATGCATGAGAGCAGCAGAAGAATGGGGAGGCCGACCGTGCTCTTCGATTTAGTAACTGCTCAAAAATAAAATGGAGAGATTAATAAGGAGGGGTGGTTAAGGGGAGATATGTCTAGGAAATTTAGGGAGGAGCATTAGGTCTTGTTGATATTTTTGCATGAAGGGGAGAGAAGGGGTGACACCACGAGAGAGGGGGCTGCATCTTCTCGTGAAAGAGAGGGATAGGGGCAGCCAGGAGGTGGGAGAAGGAAAGAGAAGTGTGTTGGGCTGATCCGGACTTGGCCCAAAGCAACAGAAGACACTCTCGGCTTGATCCGTTAGCGAGAAGAGGAGGTACAAGGCTGGTTTGGAAGTGGGCTAAGATTATGGATTTGAGCATTAGATGGGAGAATGTGCAGCAAGGTTTGGGTTTGGTCCATAAGTGACAGAGATGAAAAATTTGGGTGCGTAGGAAGGTTATGTGAGGGAGATTGGTTGACATGGGCTTGACCCGAAATGAGATTAACATGGCAAGTGACATGTTATTGATTTGATTTAACCCAAATGATGATAGAATTGTGTCAAAGAGAAGAGAGACAAGAATTGGCCATCTAGCATAGATTTAGGACATTGGGAAGACTCGGTGGAAAAGAAGTAGGAGCCTGAAAAAGAAGAGGAAAGAGAGAGGATCGGGCTAGGGTTTATGTAAGATGTCAGCAAAGGACTTGATTAGAGTATTAGCAATTGGTTTGATGTTGAGATGAAGTTGGGATCAAACCCTAGGCACATTTGTAAACATTGAAATTCATTTTCCATACATAAACACTATGCAAAGGCATGAATGCAACAAACCATTAAATTAGTTACAAAAATTTTAAAAACTCACAGTTTCCAATATCTAGAATGTCAACAACTTAAGTAAGTTGGGAAAAGTTTAGAAAAAATGATAAAACCATTTAATGTTATTTAGTGTTTTCTAAGTCACAACCCAAATGGAATTTTGGGGTGTGACAACAAGTAACAAGAGTTACTCAGAAGGAATGCATATGATTGTTTCGAGAAACGACAAGTAGCGGGAGCTATGTGCTCAATGAAGACATGACTGATAACGTCTTACCCCAATCCCTTGGGAGTTACTCAAAAGAAATGTATATGATTATTTCAAGAAACGACAAGTAACGGGAACTATGCACTCAGCGGAGACATGACTGGTAATGTCTTATCCCAGTCCTTTGGGAGCGAAGACATACATGACTACTGAACTTAAGGAGGCATGCTTGCGTGTCATTTGATAACGGTTTGTCAATGGTTGTAGTGGTGTCACCTAGCATATCTTAACTACTCCTTCGGTTTTAAAGTTAACTTCGGTTTTGTCCTAAGTCTTGTTTCTTTATTTTTACCAAGTTTATAGAAAGTGGACCAATATCTAGAGTATCAAATTAGTTTCACTGATTTTTTTATGAATTATGTTTTGAAAATACATTTGTTTGAACTTGTCGATGTTAATACATTTTTCTAAAACATTGACTGATGTTAAAGAAGTTTGACTTAGGAAAAAGTAAAAGCGCGCTATAATTTGGAACGGAGGTAGTAGCAGGGTTCAGCTTTGTGCTTGTTGTTCTGCACCACACGCTGTGGAATATTGTTATTGATAGATAATTTTCCAATATATATATGGTGGTTTTTTTTTTTGTATTGTAGAGCTCGAAATATATACAGATGTTCCCAAGCAACTAACAGCTCTATGTAGAATCAGCAATACACAAAAGCTTTTGGTTTATGCTTGTTGCGCAGGTTATTCCCCTTAGTAAGATGGAGATGAATAAAACAACCAAAAAGTATATATATGTGAACTGTATTCAAATGAAGTAGTATATAAGTTTACCCTTACAAATAGAAATGAATTGAAATAAACACAAATTACAAAATAAGAAGAAATTAATAGAAATGCGAATATTTAAGGCCACTTAATTTGTAGTGTTAGCATAATCACTTAGTAGTTAGTAATACTTTTCATGGCAATTAGCACCAAGTTAAGCGTTGGGCCCTTTTGCAATTGATGATTAAAATCTGGAGACATTTCATACTGATAGAGTTGAGCAGGGCTGCATGTTACTGTATATATATATATATATATATATATATATATATATATATATATATATATATATATATATATATATATATATATATATCTTCGGCTGATCAATATCATGTCTGCTTAGAGATAGAAAGGAGATATATGCTTGACGAACTTACACTAGAACTAGATAGAAGTATAACTCTAATTGTAAAGGATCGAGAACTATCGATGAAGCCACCTCTAAATAACCTTAGATAAAAAAGTGGAAGTGGTCTGGTGTCAGATGTCTGTTCCTCGTGTCTATCTGAAGTGTATCTCTGCGATGCAAGAGATATTGTAGATGTCGTCTACGGGAAGCATCCATAATCCATAATAATAAATGAGAGTATACCAAAGAAAATCTGAGTAATTTTTCGTTATTTAATGAAAATCTTCTGCAGATTATACCTGCTACGATGCATGGATACACTGGGGCTCTCTCGTAACCGCGTCAGCAAGTGCGCGCAGGCAGCCACGCCTCCACCGCGCGCTGGTCGCGCCTTCAAAACCACCTCCCCCTCTCTGGCGCCTTCTTCTCCATCCATCCTCGCTTGTATCCACATTCCACAGTTCCACACCATCTCTTCGATCCACATCAGTTGTGTGTGGTTTCTTGCAGCTTGTAGGTGATCACCATGGCGCGGGTGCCGAGGGGCAGTTGGGTGGCGAGGAGGCGGGCGCTGGACCGGCTCCGCCGCGGCAGCGCACACTCGGCGGCCAGAAGGAACCATCCCCAGGGGTGCACGTGGATGGGCGTGCGGGAGCGGGTGCGGGGCCGGTGGGCGGCGTAGATTCGCGTCCCAGGCACCCGCACCAGGCTGTGGATCGGCAGGTTCGAGCAGGCCCTACAGGCGGCGCTCGCCTACGACACCGCGCTCTTCTGCTTCTACGGCCCCCACCGCCTGCCCAGCCTGCGCAGGTTAAACTTCCCGGCCGCGCCGCGCCCCAAAATCCCCGAGGACGTGCGTGCCACGCTCACCCGTGCCGACATCAAGGGCATCGCAGAGAGCCACGCCC
This sequence comes from Miscanthus lutarioriparius, assembly GCA_904845875.1. Lineage (NCBI taxonomy): Eukaryota > Viridiplantae > Streptophyta > Magnoliopsida > Poales > Poaceae > Miscanthus > Miscanthus lutarioriparius. The sequence continues at coordinate 95,315,526 of CAJGYO010000007.1, forward strand.
GCTTCTTGGCCAACTTCTACGTCGGTCCGCTGCCCGCCGTCAGCCGTGCAGCAGCTTCACCACCACCACCGGCGGCGGCGGCGGCAGCAGATGGTGCTACTGCTGTTGCCAACGACGAAGCAACCGCTGCTACTGGTGGTAGCAACGGCAACAACTGCATGGGCTAACATGACATCTTGACCGCTGCCGACTGCCTACTATATACAATACTTTCTAGTTCTAGTGTACTAATCGATCGATCTGTGATCGATCTTTATCATCGTCGTCCTGATGTCAAGCTCATGTGTGTTTCTGTGTGAAGCTACTAACCATTTGCATGTCAAACGATGAGGGTCTCACAAGAAGACCCCAGATCGTCGGGTTATATACAATGAATAAGTTACAAGTTTAATCTGCAGTCTGTCAGCGTGTAAGATGTATACAAGATGAAAGTCTTGAAATGAAAACTGTTTTATGTGTTTAATCAATGGTTCAGTGTTGTAAAATGTAAATTGTCAATTGCATCAAGTATGTACTCCTGAAAATGTGAAAGGAGGGAACAGAAGAATTAAAAAAGGCGCGAAACCGACCTATGGCGTGAAATTTGATATTTAAAATATGAGATTGGAAAATTTTAAATTCAGGGCCTAATTAATCTCCTAGAATAATTCAGGGTTGAAATAGTGGAGCATACTATACAGGATTCTATAAATTAGATCATGAACAAGAACTTTGTGGTAGAGTTTGAATGTTAGTCACTACTTTTTAAGCTCGCCATGTGTAGGTCCAAAAATTACTATTCAGGTTAAGAAACATTCTAGCTAACTTCTATCTCTAAGATGTGTTTCACCATAGTTGAAGACTCAATGGCCATATACTATCTTCTATCACCAAATTAAATCTTTCTACTTAATAGACATTGCTTATAATTTTTTTTCCACTTTTGTGTGTTCTTTTCCTTTATTCCATGATCAACAATTAAGCTGAAAACTTCGTAAAAATTGGCTATATGTGATTGTCGAGAGCGAAACTATATATATTCCCTTTTCTTGAAAACTACCAAAAATTTTCAACATCTTTTCGTTGAAAACGGGAAGAGATTTGCATGATGCTACAGTATATAAGGATTTTTAATTTCTTATAATTTCCCGCCTATTGCTATTAACTACAAACCTGACTTTTAACCATTTATTTTTCGCTCACTAGCCAAAGATGAAGAGTATGATCTAATTTTGTGAGACAATTGCGCGTGTTGAACCCTAGCCTGCCCTAACGGCCTCCTCGCGGCCGCCACCTAGGCACCGGCGCCGCCCACCTTCCCCCTCCCCCTCCACTCCACTGCCCACCCCCGAAGCCCCGCAGGATTTGGGCCGGGTTCTGGGCCGCGTCCCAGCCCAATCGCGCCGCCCCTATTATCGCCGCCGCGGCCTCTCCACCACTAGAAGCTGCAGATCCAAGCCCAACCCCGTAGGATCCGGTGCTAGAGCGCCTCCACGGCCCTCCCCATCCATGCCCCCGCCGCCATCGACGATGGCCCTGCCAATGTGGCCACCACTTCCAACAGCTGTAGCATCGAGCCCATCACGGCGGGAACAGACGATGGAGCGCCTCCATGAGCTCCCACCCCATCATCGCCGTTGACGACACCGGGACCCAATGGCGCGGCCACCATCAACAGCAGCGGGAGTGTCAAGCCCGCCTCCGCGGGATCTAGCGCTGGAGCGGCCACACAGTTTCCCTCTACGTCCCCACCACCGCTGACGCCAGGCTCCACGCTCTCACCGGACATGGCTCCGTTGTACCCACCTTTGGGAGGACGCACGAAGCGCCGTCGTTGGGCGGACGACGATGCTGAGGAGTCCGACGACGAGCACCCCACAACCTACCTGGAGGCTGTCCGTCGACCAGTGAAGCAGGTAACGGCGTCCCCGCCGCGCGCCCAAATTCGTTCCATCATGGTTCTGGACCGTGGCGGAGTGGACGCTGGACGGCAGGGACAAGGAAGAAGATGGAGGAATCGCAGACAGCCGTGCCCCCAACTAGTGTGCGGCATACCTACTCGGCCAGTGGATGGCCGCATCCCTACCCGCCAACGCCGACGGGTCTCCGCTCCCAACGCCATGTCTAATTTCCCCTACACTAATGCACCTACTCCAAAAACAAATCCTCTGGCGACAATAACTTTTCATTTCATGGCCTATATAGCAAGTACTGATGCAACCTTTTTTAGTTGTTATTGTCATCCTGTAATCTACAACAAATGAAGGGATCAAATCCATGGTCATAGATCTCAACCAAGACCCACAAGAGGGGGATGGAGATGCATTACCTAATTTCAATAATCCTATTCCAGATCAAGATGAAGTCCATGAAGATGAACATGTTGTAGGTGGTGTTCAGGGAGGTGGCAATCATGTTTTCAATACTTTTGATCTCAACGGTGAAGTTGTAGAGGAAGATGAATATTTCATGTAGGTATTTGTTTTCTCAATGCACTATGGCAGTAACATTGCAAATATCATTAAATCAAACTTGCCGATTGAAAGCTCTAGTTTGGTTTTGGTGAATTGATGAAACCCTATGTGCTAACCCATTTGCTCTAGTGATAATGAGATATGTGGTACTATTCCAAGTGGTGAAGCAATGGTGAAGATCATGATGATGGTGTGACCATGGTGATGATCAAGTGCTTGGATTTGAAAAAGAAGAAAGAGAAAAACAAAAAGCTCAAGGCAAAGGTGAAACTTGATAGGAGCTTTTGGTTTGGTGATCGAGACACTTAGTGAGTGTGATCACATTTAGGATCGATAGCCGTACTATTAAGAGGGGTGAAACTCGTATCAAAATGCGGTTATCAAAGTGTCACTAGATGCTCTAACTCATTGCATATGCATTTAGATCTAGTGGAGTGCTAACACCCTTGAAAATATTTGTGAAAATATGCTAACACACGTGCACAAGGTGATACACTTGATGGTTGGCACATTTGAGCAAGGGTGGAGAAGTTGGTGAAGTCGAGGGGTTGTTTTCCCTCGACCAAACGCAGCGATCGGACTCATGTCGTGCGTTCTGTCAGTGTAGGGCAGAGGAGGCGCACTATCAGCCTCTGACCGAACGTTGCACATTATTTGTGACCAGACGCGTAGGGCTTGCATCCGGTCAGGCTGACGTACGCTGACGCGGGTGGCTTTGTGAGTGCGGTGAAGACCTAACACAATGGTGCGTCTGGTCAGGGCAGACCTAACACGTCCGATCGGAGTTTGGGCGCTCTAGAACCTCTCTGGAGTCGACCTGACGCGTGGAGGCTGTTCTGATCGGCGTGTCCAGTCGTTCTTTGGTGGCACGCGGGCGTGTGTTGACCTGACGCGTAGGTGGCGCGTCCTATCATCCTTCATGGCGTCCGATCGCCACTTAAGCTAACTCGCGAGCAAAGTAGCAGTTGGTAATCAACGACTGACGTTGAGCGTAGGGGGATGTGTAGCGTGCATCCATTGACCGGACACTGGCAGGCTACGTCCGATCACCCCGACCAGTGCGTCCGATCAGCGCGTGACAGGCAGTAGTGAGGAGCCCAACGGCTCTATTCGTGGGGGCTCTCTCTTTAAGCCCCATGGCTGGCTCAAGCTCACTCTCTTGACCATTTGCATTGACATAGCAACCTTGTGAGCTTAGCCAAAGCCCTCCCACGTATCTCCATCATTGATTCATCATCTTTGTGAGATTGGGAGTGAATCCAAGTGCATTGCTTGAGTGATTGCATCTAGAGGCACTTGGTGTTCATGTTTTGCTACGGGATTCACTTGTTACTCTTGGTGGTTGCCGCCACCTAGATGGCTTGGAGCAGTGAGGATCATCGAGCGGAGGTTGGTGATTGTCTCCGGCTCCGATTGTGGTGATTGTGAGGGGTTCTTAACTTTTCCCCGGTGGAGAGCCAAAAGGTACTCTAGTGGATTGCTTGTGGCTTATGTGATCCTCATCTTGTGTTGGTTGTGTGGCACCCGGTTGTGGGTTTGGCGTGTGATGCCAATTAGCGCGTGAACCTCCAAGTGAGTGAATCGCCACAACGAGGACTAGCTTGCTGGCAAGCAAGTGAACCTCGGCAAAAAATCTTGTGTCATCATTGTCCGAGGATTTCTTGGTTATCTTGTGATTGATTGATTGGATCCATCTTGTGATTGGCACACTCCTCGACACATCGATATAAACATCACCACCTCTCTTGTATTACATTCTTAGTGTAGCTAAGCTCTTTAGTGTAATTAGTTTTGAGAGCTAGCTTGTGTCGGGTCTAATAGTTAGTCTTTGAGAGCTCACTAACTTAGTGTAGTGACATAGTCTTTGTGTACATAGAGATTATAGATACTAGAATTGTGGTAGGTGGCTTGCATTTTTAGTAGGCTGGCGCAACACTCACTTCGCCATTTAATTATCTAACATCTTTGCTAAGTGTTGTTGTAGAAAATTTCAATAGGCGATTCACCCCCTCTAGCCATTAGGACCTTTCAAGTGGTATCGGAGCTGTGGTCACCTTGATTTGAGGCTTAACAACCTTCGGTGTCAAAATGGCTCAAATCAACAACACCAAGAAGCCACCCCAATTTGATGGCTCTAACTATCCCTTTTGGAAGGCTAAGATGACAACATATATCAAGTCAATCAATAGGAATGTTTGGAAGGTGGTGGAGACCAAGATTGAGATTGCCAATGAGGAGGCTCCCACCGCAACTGAAGAAGTATTGCTCCAAAACAATGACATTGCTCTTAGTGCCATTCATGATGCATTGGATGAGAGAACATTTGAGAAAATCAAGAACATTGAGATGGCTCATGAGGCATGGAAGAAGTTGGAGGAGTCATTTGAGGGCACTCAAGCCGTGAAGGGTGCCAAGGCATACATTCTCAAGGAGAAATTTGTAAGCTTTAAGATGAAGGAGGATGACAGTGTGTCAGAGATGTTCCATAGGTTTCAAGTGCTTGTTAATGATCTCAAAGCACTTGGAGAAGAGGTGAAGGAAAAGGACTTCTCCCACAAGTTCTTAAGATGCTTACCATCAAGATTTGACACATTGGTCACTATTCTAGTGAGGAGTGGTTTGGACACCATGACACCAAACCAAGTGTTGGGAGATGTAATGATCAATGATACATATAGAGATGATGATGAGAAGGAAGAAAAGAATGAGAAGAAAGATGAGAAGAAGGATGAGAAGAAGAAGAGTGGCATTCAAAGCCACATCATCCAAGGGCAAGGCAAAGCAAGAATCATCAAGTGAAGATGAAGACTTGAGCTTTGATGAGATGGATGATGAGAAGATGGCTCTTTTTGTTAAGAGATTTGACAAGTTCGTGGTGAAGAAGGGCTATCGTGCTAGAAGGAAGAAGTCTTCATCCAAGAACAAGGAAGAGTCAAGAAGGTGCTTCAAGTGTGGAAGCAAGGATCATCTTGTTGCTCAATGCCCATACAATAGCGACAATGATGATGATGACAAGAAGAGCAAGAAGAAGGAAAAGAAGGAAAAGAAAGACAAGAAGGACAAGATGACCTTCAAGAAGAAGAAGGGTGGTTCATATGTGGTCACTTGGGATAGTGATGCTTCCTCAAGTGATGATGATGATGATAGTGATGATGACAAGACCACCAAGAAGAAGGCTTTTACAAGCATTGCCTTCTCTCTTCGACACTCCATCATGCTTCATGGCTAAGGCCACTAAGGTACAAACTTGTGATGATGGATGTGATGAGGAACATGATAATGAAAGTGAAAGTGAAAGTGACAATGATGATGAACCCACTAAAGATGGACTAATTGACATGTTAGAAGATGCTAAAGAACATTTTGACATTAAGAGAAGGGAATGCAAAAACTTGCGCAAGGAACTAAAAGCCCTTAAGCAAGCCTTTGATGAGCTCAATGCATCTCATGAGAGGCTAGAGGAAGCCCATGAGAAGCTTGGCAAGGCTCACAAGAAGCTTGATAAAGCTCATTCATCTCTACTTAATGAGAAAAATGAGAAGGAGCATGTTGTAACATGTGACAAAGGCTTAACTTGTGATATAATTGATGAATCAATCTATAAGCCTATCATTGTTGCTCCCACTAACCCTTCTTGTACCACATCCACTTCTACCTCATCTAGTAGTGATGGTTTCACTTGTGATGCCTCACTAATGGTTGAGAATGAGACACTCAAGAAGGAGGTAAAAGAGCTCAATCACACCTTGGCTAAGGCCTATGGTGGTGAGGACCGCTTGCTTATGTGCTTGGGTAGCCAAAGAGCTTCTCTCTACAAAGAGGGATTGGGCTATACCCCCAAGAAAGGCAAGGCGGCCTTTGCTCCTCACAAGACTAGTTTTGTGAAGAACAATGGTCAGTTTTGCACTAGTTGCAAGCAAGTTGGTCACGTAGAGCAAAAGTGCACAAAAAAGAAGTCTTAAGCCAATGTATCCTTAATTAAGCTTGATTCTTTCTATGTGCTTACTAAGGGTACAAATGGTGTGAAGGCTAAGTTCATTGGTGCACCATGGATGGGCTCAAAGAAGAAAGCCATTTGGGTGCCAAAGAGCTTAGTAACTAACCTTCAAGGACCCAAGCAAGTTTGGATACCTAAAAAGAATTGATCTTCTTTTGTAGGTCAATTACAAAGCCGGAGGAAGGCATTGAGTTCTTGATAGTGGGTGCACTCAACACATAACCGGTGATGCAAGAATGTTCAACTCAATCAATACCAATGGCAATGATGGTTATGAAAGTATAACATTTGGTGACAATGGCAAATGCAAGGTCAAAGGGCTTGGTAAGATTGTAATATCCAATGGTATAAGCATTTCCAATGTGTTGCTAGTAGAGAACTTGAACTTTAATTTGCTATCCATAGCTCAATTGTGTGATCTTGGATTCAAATGCATATTTGGGGTAGATGATGTAGAGATCATAAGTGTAGATGGCTCTAACTTGATCTTCAAAGGCTTTAGATATGAGAATCTATACTTGGTTGATTTCAATGCTAGTGAAGCTCAATTATCAACATGCTTGTTCACTAAGTCTAGTATAGGTTGGTTATGGCATAGAAGGCTTGGTCATGTTGGAATGAAACAATTGAATAGATTGGTTAAGCATGACTTAGTTAGAGGCTTAAAAGATGTGTTTGAAAAGGATAAGCTTTGTAGCTCTTGTCAAGCTGGCAAACAAGTTGGAAACACCCATCCTAAGAAGAGCATAATGAGTACTAGCAAGACATTTGAGTTATTGCACATGGATTTGTTTGGGCCAACACAATACACTAGCATCGATAGAAACAAATATGGCTTTGTGATAGTGGATGACTATATAAGATATACTTGGGTATTCTTTCTAGTGGACAAGAGCGATGTGTTTGTAACTTTTAAATCATTTGTCAAGGGCATTCACAATGAGTTTGAAACAACCATCAAGAGAGTTAGAAGTGATAATGGTAGTGAGTTTAAGAACACTAGAATTGATGAGTTATGTGATGAATTTCGAATTAGACATCAATTCTCAGCCAAGTACACTCCACAATCAAATGACCTTGTTGAGAGAAAGAATAGAACACTCATTGATATGGCAAGGTCTATGCTTAGTGAATACAATGCGAGTCAATCCTTTTGGGCCGAAGCTATCAACACGGCTTGCTATTGTAGCAACTGCCTCTATTGTCACCCTTTGAAAGAGAAGATACCATATGAGCTCTTGAATGGTAGAAAGCCCAACATTGAATATTTTCACGTATTTGGTTGCAAATGCTATATCTTGAAGAAAGGCACTAGATTGAGCAAGTTTGACAAGAAATGTGATGAAGCATTCTTACTTGGATACTCAACCATTAGCAAAGCATATAGAGTTTGGAAGATGTTAGAGGCATTCAACTTTCAAATGCCATGAAGAACATGGATGTTGGTGAATTGAGGCCTAGGCAAGCGATTGATGAAGAAGATGATCAAGTGCAAGTGATCTCTAACTCAAATGTGCAAGTTGACAGTAATGAAGCAAGCACAAGTGGCTCCCATGACAATGTGCAAGATTAAGTGGCTAGTACATCATCTCAATCCAATGATCAAGCAAGTGCAAGCAATCAAGTTACAATACTCCAACCAACCAATATTGCAAGAGATCATCCACTAGACATTATTATTGGTGATATTTCTAGAGGTGTACAAATAAGATCAAGATTGGCTTCGTTTTGTTAGCATTTCTCATTTATGTCATCCATTGAACCAAAGAAGATAGGTGAAGCAATGAAGGATGTTGATTGGGTGAATGCTATGCATGAAGAATTGAACAACTTCACAAGAAATTATGTATGGGAGTTAGTGGAAAGACCAAAGGGACATAATGTGATTGGTCTATAGAAACAAGCAAGATCAAGGTGGGATAGTAGTAAAGAATAAAACAAGATTGGTTGCACAAGGATACACTCAAGTTGAAGGTCTTGACTTTGGAGAAACATATGCCCCGGGTGCTAGATTGGAAGCAATTAGAATCTTGCTAGCCTATGCTTGTGCCCACAACATCAAGCTCTATCAAATGGATGTCAAGAGTGTATTTCTCAATGGCTACATCAATGAAGAAGTATATGTTGAGGAACCTCCTAGTTTTGAAGATGACAAGAAGCCCAACCATGTGTATAAATTGAAGAAGGAATTGTATGGGTTGAAGCAAGCACCTAGAGCATGGTATGAGAGGTTGAGGGACTTCCTACTCTCAAAGGGATTCATGATAGGAAAGGTTGACACCACTCTTTTCACCAAGAAGATTGGCAAGGACTTATTTGTGTTGCAAATCTATGTTGACAACATCATATTTGGATCAACCAATCAAGACTTTTGTGAAGAGTTTGGTAAGATGATGGCTAATGAGTTTAAGATATCCATGATTGGAGAGTTGAGTTACTTCTTTGGTCTTCAAATCAAGCAATTAAAGAATGGTACATTTATGAGTTAAGACAAGTACATCAAAGACATGCTCAAGAAGTTTGGCATGAATAAAGCAAAGGCCATAAGTACACCAATAGGAATAAATGGCAATTTGGATAGTGATGCAAGTGGCAACATGGTGGATCAAAAGTTGTATCGGTCTATGATTGGAAGCCTACTCTATGTGATCGCATCAAGGTCAGAAATCATATTTAGTGTGTGCATGTGTGCAAGATTTCAAGCCTCACCAAGAGAAAGTCATTTGAAGGCTAAAAATGATATTGAGGTACTTGAAGCATACACAAAATGTTGGTTTGTGGTATCCCAAAGGAGTAAAGTTTGAGCTACTTGGTTACTTTGACTCAGATTATGCAGGATGCAAGGTTGAAAGAAAGAGCACCTCGGGCATATGTCAACTATTGGGAAGAATACTTGTTTCATGGTCATCAAAGAAGCAAAATAGTGTTACATTATCAACCGCCAAAGCCGAATACATATCCATCGGTGGTTGTTGTGCACAAATTCTTTAGATGAAGGCCACCTTGAATGACTTTGGAATCAAGTTCAAGAAAGTGCCATTGCTATGTGACAATGAGAGTCCAATCAAACTCACCAACAATCTGGTTCAACATGCAAGAACAAAGCACATTGATGTCCACCACCATTTCATTAGAGATCACCAATAAAAAGGGGACATTTGTATTGAGAGTGTGGGCACCGAAGATCAACTTGCTGATATATTCACCAAGCCATTGGATGAGAATAGGTTTTGCAAACCAAGGAATGAGTTGAACATATTGGATTTCTCAAATATGTGTTGATGCACCCCCCCTACTTATATGATATGCCTCTCCTTCGAGCAATCCAAGGTAAAAGTTGATTGGCATGGCATACATCCTTTGCTAAGGACATGTTTAGTGCATCTAGTCATTCCTCATGTTTTATAGGCTCATTCATGAAAATCAAATGAATTTGATGCTTGTATGGTACCACTATTGCTTCTATGCTTGATTTGATCTAGTGGTAGCATATGACATGTCTGTGGGCTTGTGAACCTAGTGTTTGATCTAGAAAATGAGCTATAAGTGTTTAACTCAACATGGTACAAGATAACCCTTATTTGGAGGTGTGAAGAAGCTTGTCCTTGGATCAAACCGAGCTTTGGCAAATGTTCTAGATTGGACCAAATTTGGGAAAATAATCCTCACCCCATTGATTGACATTAATAATCATAACCTATCTAAAATTGAACCTTTGTGGTCATTGATGACAAAGGGGGATAAGTAATGCACAAAAATAGTGAAAAGATAACAAAGGGGAGAACTTTGACATAGGGGAGTAATATGACAAAGGAAGGGGATCAATTAAAATTTTGACCACACAAGTATGGGGAGCAAGCTTATAAACTTGATTGATGCATTTGAGTGTGCATTTCATATGTTTGCTCCCATGGCAGAAGTTTTAAATTAAAATTCCATGCTTGTGTGGTGTATGCTAGTTGTAGGTTTGAATGATGAAATAAAAAACTAAGCATGCATAGGTTGAGTAACTAGACTTGTGTTTATATTGTGAAAACTAGACCCTTGCTTCTAATGTTGATCTCACCGGGTATTCTAGTTACTAATGGTGATAAGGATGGTATATTTGGTGCACTCCGATTGGTATCACACTTCAAAGGTCCATCTCTTATATCTTAGCATCATTTGGTAGACATTGCCCTCCCACATCTCCAATCCATGCATATGTGCAAGCTTCAATCCAAACTCTTAGCACATATGTAGGGGGAGCTAATGCTACCATTTGGAGTTCATGAAACTTGCCCATATCCTTTTACACATGGTAAATATGCTTGGGCAAGCAACATGGATCAATTGAATTTCAATTCATATCTTTGTGAAAGGGTTGTCATCAATTACCAAAAAGGGGGAGATTGAAAGCTCTAGTTTGGTTTTGGTGAATTGATTAAACCCTATGTGCTAACCTATTTGCTCTAGTGATCATGAGATAGGTAGCACTATTCCAAGTGGTGAAGCAATGGTGAAGATCATGATGATGGTGTGACCATGGTGATGATCAAGTGCTTGGACTTGGAAAAGAAGAAAGAGAAAAACAAAAAGCTCAAGGCAAAGGTGAAACTTGATAGGAGCTTTTTGGTTTGGTGATCGATACACTTAGCGAGTGTGATCACATTTAGGATAGATAGCCATACTATTAAGAGGGGTGAAACTCGTATCAAAATGCGGTTATCAAAGTGCCACTAGATGTTCTAACTCATTGCATATGCATTTAGATCTAGTGGAGTGCTAACACCCTTGAAAATGTTTGTGAGAATATGCTAACACACGTGCACAAGGTGATACACTTGGTGGTTGGCACATTTGAGCAAGGGTGAAGAAGTTGGAGATGTCGAGGGGTTGTTTTCCCTCGACTGGATGCAGCGATCGGACTCAGACCGTGCATCCGGTTAGTGTTGGGCAGAGGAGGAACACTGTCGGCCTCTGACCGAATGCTGCACAGTCTTTGTGACCGGATGCGCAGGGCTTGCGTCCGATCAGGCTGACGTACGCTGACACGGGTGGCTTTGTGAGCGCAGTGAAGGCCTGACGTAGCGGTGCATCCGGTCAGGGTGGACCTGACGTGTCCGATCAGCGTTTGGGCACTCTAGAACCTCTCTAGAGTCGACCTAACATGTGGAGGCATGGGCGCATCCGGTCGTTCTTTGGTGGCGCATGGGCGTGTGTTGACCTGACGTGTAGGTGGCGTGTCCGGTCGTCCTTCGTGGCGTCTGATCGTCACTTAAGCTAACTCCGAGCGAAGTAGCCGTTGGTGATTAGCAGCTGAGGTTGAACGCAGGGGGACGCGTGGCGCGTATCCATTGACCGAACGCTGGCAGGGTGCATCCAATCGCCCCGACCAATGCGTCTGGTCAGCGCGTGACGGGCAGTAGCGGGGAGCCCAATGGCTCTATTCGTGGGTGCTCTCTGTTTAAGCCTCATGGTCGGCTCAAGCTCACTCTCTTAGCCATTTGCATTGACATAGCAACCTTGTGAGCTTAGCTAAAGCCCTCCCACTCATCTCCATCATCAATTCATCATCTTTGTGAGATTGGGAGTGAATCCAAGTGCATTGCTTGAGTGATTGCATCTAGAGGCACTTGGTGTTCGTGTTTCGCTGCGGGATTCGCTTGTTACTCTTGGTGGTTGCTGCCACCTAGACGGCTTGGAGCAGCGAGGATCATCGAGCGGAGGTTGGTGATTGTCTCTGGCTCTGATCGTGGTGATTGTGAGGGGTTCTTAACCTTTCCTTGGTGGAGAGCCAAAAGATACTCTAGTGGATTGCTCGTGGCTTGTGTGATCCTCATCTTGTGTTGGTAGCATCATCATACACTCGCTTCACCGTTTAATTATCTAACATCTTTGCTAAGTGTTCTTGTAGAAAATTTCAATAGGCTATTCACCCCCCTCTAGCCATTAGGACCTTTCACCGATCTAGGATTAGTATTTTTAATTCAAACTTTTATCAATCATAGTATACATATATCCACATTTTAGATTTTGTAGTGAGTGTGGGTCTTGATGAACAAGATAGATAGCCAGCTCTCAACAAAATTTGACATCCGCCCTCAATAGTGCAACCCAGGAAGAAGTGCTTGGATGTACAGTTTTCCAACACCCATATATTATTGATCAGATGGTAAATAGTTTAAGAGCATAACGATAGTTTAAGATTAAAATCCTTCACTAGTCACCATAAATAACTCATCAAGAGTATTTGTTTCCCACAAACTTGGAGGACTACGACGTGTATGATGATGCTATTGATATAGACTTTGATCAAGAGGAATCCTCAGACTTGGATGACAAATAAAATGAGAATGATATTGAATATGTACCTTGTAATGATTTGAAAGGGAAATAACAACAATAGATATATGAAGCTTTGCTTGAGATAAGCAAGTGTGGGAAATTACCTAAACCAGCCACAAATTTGGTTGCTAAAAAGTTCAAAGTTAGAAGGCAAAAGTGCAGCATGTTTCGTATAGTGTTAAAAAGTGCCATGCATTGGGATTACCAATCGATGTTACATCTAGGAAACCAAAGAATTCTAGGAGAAAAAATGTTGAAGTAGGTGTCTCATAGGTCACTAATATTCTCTTGCAAAGGACTACTGTACAGTCTCTAGTAGTAGCCAGGTTTAAAGAGAAGCACATTACACATGTCTTTTAAAGATGGCAAGGTAAGAAGGCACTCTAACCCCACTCAAGCTTTACGTGAAGGAAGCAAACAAAAAAGAATGGTTGCAGTGGTGTATCTCCATGTTTGACCAGTGTACGTTGCCACATGATCCCATGTTTATTAATATGCAAAAAAAACATTATCCACACTTAGATGAGAAGTGTTTCAATTTTACAAAAAATGATATAGGTTTTTGCTTTCTACCAAAAGAGTGACCACCCATACAAGACAATCTAAAACAAGAATGCGATTCAGAAGGTTATTTTTTTGTGAGCAGTTTGTAGTACTTTGTTTAATGATGAAGGTACATACACCTTTGATGGAGAGTTAGGCATGTGGACTTTTGTAAGAAAGGTAGCACACCTTTTTTTCATCTTCCAATCCATCCATTTCTGAAAACTAACTTGTCTCCATATACTACTACTAGGAACCAACAAAAAGGAGAAGTGACAATAGAGAAAGATGGACTCTATAAACCAAGAATATCAAGGCCGACAAGAGCACCATGAGAGCTTGTATGATCTCCAAACTTTTGCTAGCTATAAGAGACAAATGGCCAAGAGAGGCATTGCGAGACCATTTGGATCCATCAAGATAATGCTAGAACACATGTCTCTGAGTAAATAATCTAGAATTTGCTGTTGCTGTTGCACAAACAAGATAATGCTAGAAGACATGTCTGTCAAGACATACTTGATGGTATTTGCCTAACGGATGACCAACAAAAACAATATTCTATGGGTTTTGTCTATTTTCCTTGACGGTTTTTGGTACACAGGAACATTCTGGTTTCTTGTAGTGAGATATACATCTCATGGATCAGCCCCCTAATTCCCCCTGATACAAACTACCTAGATCTTGGGTTCTTTGCATCTCTTTAGTCATTAGCTAATAGAACGACATCTAAACTATGGCTGAGCTAGTTGCAAATGTGGAAAAAGAATATGCTGACTACAATCTAGTTATGCTTAATATATATAGTGTTCCTCACAAGGGATGCTTGATTGAAGTTATGAATTATAAAGGGGCAATATGTTCAAGCTTCCACACATGAATATGAAAAGGCTAGAGGCACTTGGGATTCTACCTAAATCTCTTAGCTGCCACCATCAATTGTCTGAGTGTGTCATCGAGTACTTGGCCACTAAAACTCATGAAACATCATACTATCATTTTTGAATAATTGTAATATAAACAAGTTACTTATTTTGAACTATTCTAATATCTCTATGTCTATATATGAAATGCATGTTGGTTGAACTAAGCTTATACATTCTCTATGAAAAAACAAAAACTCCTAAGGTTTAGTATTTTTATGAGCCCTTCATATAAATTAAGGAGCAAGGACACATAGCATGTCTATCACCAAAGTTTCAACTTGGGATCATCCCGTAGCTCTGAACTAGGGTACTTTGCATGTTCATTTAGGACCTCATCATCCATCTCCGCGTCTAAAATTGGCACATCCTTGTTGGTTGCTAGTGCCTGATCATCCTTGTTCCTAGGGACATAAACTTGTCATCCCGATACATGTTCCTGCACATGAGGTACAGATAAGCAACTCAAAAACCAAATTGACAACCAAATGTAGACATAATCATACCCAAACATAGGATGACTTGTAACCTGGTCCCAATCTATGGTTCCCTTGATGGGAACATAGTCCTAGGGCTCAGTCTCACAAATTCGATCATCGTCATCTTGCGAACCACAAGTAAACCAGCAAAGCTTCCTTCACCATCCGAACCGAGATATAGTAGTCCTCATTGCCCCCATCCTGAGTATCCCAGATATAATCCTTCCCTTATTCAACTATGCAACCCCTAGCTCGCTCCCACCTACATCCGATGAACCCCATAGTCCATCTTCTCCTGGTGTACCAGTGGCGGGCACTAGGAATTTGAGTGCCCATGCGGGTAGCGCCTGAGCCTTGGATCCTGCCCCTCTAGGGCTTGTGTCCATGGTTGCTCGCCTTGTATAGGTGGTGCTTGTCACCAGAGCTGTAGAGAAGAGACAAAGCTATAGAGAAGAGGTGACGGCTAAAGGGAAAGAGGCATGCGCATCCATGTAGCTAAAGGGAAAGAAGAAAGAGGAAAAGGGTGCATGCGGATGGATAAGGCAGGTGAGAGCCCTAGCGCATGTGGGGGTTAGCGGATGCCTCTACAGGCCCAATAGCTTGTCAAAGACCCTTATCTAATCTTTTTTGGGACACACACACATAGACAGACACACACACACAGAGTATAATATATGCATGATCTTTCTAAATTTTGATGGTGTAGTCTTTCTCGTCGCCATTCTAATCCTAGCGGAGTTAATTGTTGTGGCAAAAACAAGGTCACGCTATGACTACTCTAGCCTTAACATCCACCGCCAACATCGCATAGATGTTAGGCACTGCATGTGCACGTGATACAATGATTCATGATTTAGTTGATTTATTTCACATTCTAATCCAAGCATAACTTTTGACTCCTAATCCATTGGCACATAAGCTTTTCCCATGTGCTTAATTAGCTTCAAAATTTGAGTCCTCATTCCATTCGAAATTAAGCAAGACAATGGAGACGTTTCTAAAAAAATTACGCTCCAACATTCCTCCGTACATTTTTTTATAAAACTTTTCCAAACCTTTAGAATACCTGAACTTTAATGAAGAAATACTTCAAGAAATATTGAAATAGTTTTTATAGGTGGTTTTCTTTTCTTGAAGGATGTTTATTCCTTCCTTAAGATTAAAGAGAAAATAGGTCAGTGTCTTTAGGACAAACAAGAAAAACCAAATTGTCCAATAAAGTGAGTGAGGGTACCTACCATATGGGGGTCAGTCCTAGGAAAGGAAATAGGTGCGAATACTTTTTATAGAAAAAAGCACTAGCTAGTAGTAGGTAGGGGTTTTGAAAAGTAGCATGTATTGGTCCAAGATTATGAAAACTTGATAGTTGTTGGGTAACATGCATTCTAGCTTTTGACTTCTTCCTATGTTTCTCTCACATGCCTGTGGGCATAACGGTATCGCTGATAAACTTATGTGACAAAACTTGTCCTTGAAGCATTGGCTTGTTTGATCAAATCATTCGATTATGGGATCATGGTATGCTACTTTATGGAATCTAAGGTCAAAAGATGGCTGTTTGTTTCAACCATGAATTATAAAAGGTAGAATCCATGGTCTCTGATTGAAATAGATAAGAACATGGATAAAAATATCTTAACCCGCATTAAAATTTATGGCACTTAGGTGCTCTATTAGTTGTCCCTACCGACACATAATAACTAGAGCCACTACCGAAAATAACTCTCATCCCAACAGGGATAAAAAAGGTAGAGATACTCACCTTTATATATCCATGTTACTTATTTTCTGCCGTCTCTATAACCAGCATGGATGGGTTTGAACTTTGAAGCTGAAGGGGATGATGAGGGTTTCCATGGTATTAAATCTAAGAAAAATGACTACTTATTACGTGCAAGGTACCATATGAACTTTACTAGCTATGCTCACTTAAGATTATGTGCAATTAATGTTTCAACAAAACAGGTAAGGTATCCTATCAATAATTACCACCATATTTCCCCCACAACACTACATAGACTTATTCAAAATAACAATTTGTACCAAACATTCTAGGAGCAAAACCTCAATAAGCGATGTCTTCCCATTCTTATATTTGTGGTGTGTGACCAATGAAATGTAGGTGCATTTCTTATTCTTTCGTACATGTGATGAAAATTGGCAACACTGTACTATTAGGTAGGTTTGTCATCACATTAGTTGCAGATGGCTTTTGTCACCTAAAACCCTAACCCTAAACCCTAAACCCTAAGGGTAACTTTAGTTCCATGGACTACTAACAAAGGCACGGTGGCATTGGACATGACTGATGACACTGATGATATATTGTGTGGGGTGACTCCACAATGAAGGCTGGTGTTTGTGCATGTGTGTGTGGTGGTGGTAGTTGGGGTGTTTAGATGAGCTCATAAAAATTAGGGAGAAAACTTGGAAGGATATGGGACTACATGTGACATGGAAGAGGAAATAGTTCTTTTAAAAAACATTGGTAAGGAATTACACACTCGATGAAGGCGCCGCACCACTAGTTAGTCCTTTTTTGGAGGCCTACCCTAAACCTAAAGTAGTTGTTTTATTGCTTACATGTCATTTAATAAAAACATCGGTCTTCCCAACTAAAAACAAGTAGCGAGAAGTCAGTGATAGCTACCATGGAAGGAACATCTTTTCTTTCCAGAAACGAGAGGTAACAAGATCAAGTTACTCAGAAGGAATGCATATGATTGTTTCGAGAAACGACAAGTAGTCGGAGCTATGAGCTCAATGAAGACATGACCGATAACGTCTTATCCCAATCCTTTGGGAGCTACTCAGAAGAAATGTGTATGATTATTTCGAGAAACGACAAGTAGCGGGAACTATGAACTCAGCGAAGACATGACTGGTAACGTCTTGTCCCAGTCCTTTGGGAGCGAAGACATCCATAACTGTTGAACCCGAACTTAAGGAGACATGCTTGTGTGCCATTTCATAACGGTTTGTCAATGGTTGTAGTGGTGTCACCTAGCATATCTTAACTACTCCTTCGGTTTTAAAGTTAACTTCGGTTTTTCCAAGTCTTGTTTCTTTATTTTTTTTACCAAGTTTATAGAAAAGTGCACCAATATCTACAGTATCAAATTAGTTTCATTGATTTTCTGATGAAATATGTTTTGATAATACATTCATTTGAACTTGTAGATGTTAACATATTTTTGTAAAACCTTGATTGAAGATAAAGAAGTTTGGCTTAGGACAAAGTAGAAGTGTGCTATATTTTGGAACGGAGGTAGTGGCAGGGTTTAGCTTGTGCTTGTTGTTCTGCACTGTGCTGTGGAATATTGTTATTAATAGATAATAGATAATTTGCCAATATATCTATGTGGTGGGGTTTTTTTCGTATTGCAGATCTCGAAATATATACAAATGTTCGCAACCAACTAACAGCTATATCTAGAATTGGCAATACACAAAAGCCTTTGGTTTATGTTTGTTGCGTAGGTTATTTCGCTTAGTAAGATGGAGATAAATAAAACAACCAAAAAGTAAATGTGAATTGTATTGAAA
Organism: Miscanthus lutarioriparius; assembly: GCA_904845875.1. NCBI lineage: Eukaryota > Viridiplantae > Streptophyta > Magnoliopsida > Poales > Poaceae > Miscanthus > Miscanthus lutarioriparius. The sequence goes on from CAJGYO010000007.1 coordinate 95,333,794, forward strand.
TGAAGTAGTATATAAGTTTACTCTTAAAAATAGAAATGAATAGAAATTACAAAAAAGAAGAAGAAATTAATAGAAATGCTAATCTAAGGCCACATAATTGGTAGTGTTAGCATAGTCACTTAGTAGTTAGTTATACTTTTCAAGGCAATTAGCACCAAGTTAAGCGTGGGACCCTTTTGAAATTGATGATTATTGTTCTTTCCCCCTTGAAATCCGGAGGCATGTCATACTGACGATAGAGTTGACATAGCTGCATGTTAGTGTATAGTGTATATATATAATATTAGCTGACCAACAGATATGGTTGGGTTAATTACTGCTAAGATTTTTTTTTGAGAGTGCTACTTAGTATAATTCATTTGTCCTTATAAAATACTTAACTTAGATCTGCCCACTTTTGATTTCTTTTTTACCAAAGTGCGTGGATTTTTACCTTCACTGATACTGTTCTTTGGTTTAAAAAATGCTACTTAATTACATCTCACCCCACCTAGCACCTAATACTATATATCTAATTCAATGCATGCAACGTAAATGCCACAGTATCTCTTCTACCAAAATCGTATCCTCCATCTCGGCCTAGACAGTAGATCGAGATCAATCATCAGACACCACTCTGCTTAGAGATAGAAAGGAGATGCATGACGAACTTACACTCGAACTAGATAGAAGTATAACTCTAATTGTAAAGGATCGAGAACTATCGATTAAGCCACCTCTAAATAACCTTAGAAAAAAAAATGGAAGTGGCTTGGTGTCAGATGTCTGTTCCTCGTGTCTATCTGAAGTGTATCTCTGCGATGCAAGAGATATAGCTGTAGATGTCATCTACGGGAAGCATCCATAATCCATAATAATAAATGAGAGTATACCAAAGAAAATCTGAGTAAATTTTCGTTATTTCATGAAAAATCTTTGCAGATTATACCTGCTACGATGCATGGATACACTGGGCTCTCTCGTAAACGCGTCAGCAAGCGCGCGCAGGCAGCCACGCCTCCGCCGCTCGGAGCGCCTTTAAAACCACCTCCCCCTCTGGCGTAAGGATGAAAACGGTCGAACTCGGTCGAAAAACTCCTCAACCGTTTTCTACTTTTACATTTGAAATACGAAAGCGAAAGCGAAAGCGGATAAGCCGGACACGAAAACGAACACGAACTTACGGAATATCTAGAATTTCGGAAACGAACCAATTCGAGCGGAATTATGTCGAACACGGTCGGTATGCGAAAATTCAATACGAAATACCGACCCACAGTGCATAGCATTAAACAAGTGCACGACCACGACCAAATATATAACAAGTTCACAACTAACAAGTGCATGATCTAGTTCAAGTGCATAGCATTAAACAAGTGCATGACCAAATACATAATAAGAGAGATGAGGCTGGACGCCGTCTATAAGAGAGGGCAGCTAGCCACCAGTAGAAAGAACGCAGCTGCGTGGTGAGCAGCCTGTAATTGGGCTGTATGGCAGTTGGCCAAATTCGGTTTAAACCAAATTTTGAATTCGGAATATTTCAAATTAAAAGTAGAAAATTAGAAAACGGTCGAAAATGTGTAAACCGTTTTCTACTTTTACATTTGAAATACGAAACATCTCAAATGCGAAAGCGAAAACGGTAAAGTCGGACAAGAAAATGCGGATTCGATCGGATTAAATATAAAAAACGATGCGGTTCGGTTCGGGATATTTCCGTTCCGTTTTCATCCTTACTCTGGCGCCATCCTCATTCCACAGTTCCACACCATCTCTTCGATCCACATCACTTGTGTGTGGTTTCTTGCAGCTTGTAGTTGTAGGTGATAGCCATGGCGCGGGTGCCGAGGGGCAGTTGGGTGGCCAGGAGGCGGGCGCTGGACCGGCTCCGCCGCGGCAGCGCACACTCGGCGGCCAGCAGGAACCATCCCCAGGGGTGCACGTGGACGGGCGTGCAGGAGCGGGTGCGGGGCCGGTGGGCGGCGCGGATCCGCGTCCCGGGCACCCGCACCAGGCTGTGGATCGGCAGGTTCGACTGTTCGAGCAGGCCCTAGAGGCGGCGCTCGCCTACGACACCGCGCTCTTCTGCTTCTACGGCGCCCACCGCCTGCCCAGCCCACGCAGGTTTAACTTCCCGGCGGCGCCGCGCCCCAAAATCCGCGAGGACGTGCGTGCCACGCTCACCCGTGCCGACATCAAGCGCATCGCGGAGAGCCACGCCCGCTTCTTGGCCAACTTCTACGTCGGTCCGCTGCCCGCCGTCAGCCCTGCAGCAGCTTCACCACCACCACCACAACCACCGGCGGCGGCGGCGGCAGATGGTGCTGCTGCTGTTGCCGACGAAGCAACCGCTACTACTGATGGTAGCAATGGCAACAATTGCATGCATGGGTTAACAAGACACATCTTGACCGCTGCCGACTGCCTACTATATACAATACTTTCAAGTTTCTAGTGTACTAATCGATCGATCGGTGATCGATCTTTAGTATCATCGTCCTGATGCCTAGCTCATGTGTGTCTCTGTGTGAAGCTATGAGGGTCTCACAAGAAGACCCCAGATAGTCTGGTTATACAATGAATAAGTTACTAGTTTAATCTGCAGTCTGTCAGTGTGTAAGATGTATACAACAAGATGAAAGTCTTGAAATGAAAACTGTTTTATGTGTTATCAATGGCTCAGTGTTGCAAATTGTCAATTGCGGGCATCAAGTATGCACTCCTGAAAATGTGAAATGAGGGAACAGAAGAATTAAAAAAAAAGGCGCGAAACCGACCTATGGCGCGAAATTTGATATTTAAAATATGAGATTGGAAAAAAATTAAAATTGAGGGCCTAATTAATCTCCTAGAATTCAGGCTTGAAACAGTGGAGCATACTATATAGGATTGTACAAATTAGATCATGAACAAGACCTTTGTGGTAGAGTTTGAATGACAGTCACTCCTTTTTAAGCTCACCGTGTGTAGGTCCAAAAGTTACTATTCAGGTTAAGAAACATTCTAGCTAACTTCTCTCTAAGATGTGTTTCACCATATCTTGAAGACTCAATGGCCATATACTATCTTCTATCACCAAATTAAATCTTTCCACTTAATAGACTTTGCTTATAATTTTTTCCACTTTTGTGTGTTCTTTTCCTTTATTTGATGATCAGCAATTAAGCTCAAAACTTCGTAAAAATTGGCTATATGTGATTGTAGAGAGCGAAACTATATATTCCCTTTTCTAGAAAACTACCAAAAAAATTCAACATCTTTTCGTTGAAAACAGGAAGAGATTTGCATGATGCTACAGTATATAAGGATTTTTAATTTCTTATAATTTCCCGCCTATTGCTATTAACTACAAACCTGACTTTGAACCATTTCTTTTTCACATGGCACTACCAGGAAATAAAAAAAATCCTAACATGATTTTAGCATTTTCAGACGGTTGCCCTATGTCATGAATATACATTTTTCTGTTCGTTATGGACACCAATGCTTAATTAGTCTGAGATTCCAGATGGTTATATATATAAATGTTACTATTATGTTAAGAATCATGCATCTCGTGTTATTTTTCAGAAGAAGCATTAGGAATGCTATTTCCTACCATTGTTTTTTCTCCTGTTTGCTCCCTTCCATCCTAAAAATGCAATTCTAGGTATAAACCTTAATAAACATTTACCCAGAATTGTTCTTATAGAGACGGATGGAGTAGGTTGCAAAAATTGCCCATGATGAGTAAGCATCAAAAAGCTATTGGCATGAAGTTACCACACCATTTGAACGATTAAAGGCAATGGTACGTGATCTAATTATTTGAGGAATAATTAATTGTAAAAAATTATGTAAAATCATTTCGTTATAAAGATATGAAATATAGGTATACACTTTGTGAAGCACAACAATATTGTGCAGTTTTGTACGCCTCCAAGTTACTGAGTACTATTCAGTCCACGCCCAGCAATAATACAAGAACTAACTCGCACAAAGATTAAGATACTATTCCCCTTTGTTCCAAATTGTAAGGCATTCTGGCTTTTCTAGCTAGGGCTTTTGCTGTGTATTATATATTTGGGAATTGTCTAGAAGCTGTAGACCCAAAGTTGCATCCCCAAATTTGGATAGGGGCAATTGTGATATGTTGGTCTATTTGGCTGAGTAGAAATGATGTTGTATTTGATTAAAAAAAGATTTTAATTTGTTCTTATATGCAAGTCATTTTTAGGGAAATTACTAGATTCACTTTTGGACACAATTACAAAAGAAGAGCATTATTCAACCAATTATGAAGTGCATGCTACTACTGATGGCAGCAAGGATGACAGCAACATGGGTTATTAACAAGACATCTTGACTGCTGCCGACTGCCCACTATAGTACTCTCTAGTGTACTAATCGATCGGTGATCGATCTTTGGAATCATCCTGATGGCTAGCTCATGTCATGTGTGTCCTTGTGTGAAGCTAGTCATATGGATGTCAAGCAATGAGGGTCTCACAAGAAGACCACATCGTCTGGTTAGTGGTTATAAAATTTATAAATTACAAGTTCACAGTCTGTGTCAGTGTGTAAGATGTATACAACAAGATAGAAGTCTTGAAATATGAGAACAATTTTATGTGTTTAATCAATGGCCCAGTGTTGTAAATTGCCAATTGCAGCAAGCTAATTATGTACTCCTGAAAATGTAAAAGGTGGGAACAGAAGACTGACGAAAAAGGCATGAAAACCGACCTAGCTATGGCACAAAATTTGATATTAGAAATATGAGATTCAAACAAATTAAAATTCAAGGCCTAATTTCCTAGAATTCAGGCTTGAAACAGTGGAGCATATATATACTATATAGGATTCTAAAAATCATGAACAAGACCTGCATGTTATAGAGTTCGTGATTGAATGACTGTCACTCCTTAAACTCACCATGTGCAAGTCTAAAAATTACTATTCATCATGTTAAGATAAGAAGCATCCTAGCTAATAACTTATTATATCACTAAGATGTTTCAACATAGCTTGACTACTCAATGGCCATATATTAACTTTTGTCACCAAAATTTCAACTTATAGGTAGACTTTGCTCTTTTTTTCATTTTTGTGTGATCTTTCCATTTATTCGATGATCAACAATTAAGCCAAAACCTTTGTAAGAATTTGCTATATGCGATTGTAGATGCCGGAACTATTCCCTTTTCTACAAAACCACAAAAAAAATTAACATCTTTTCGTTAACAAAGAGGAAGAAATTTGTATGATTCTATATAAGGATTGTAATTTCTTACAGTTCCCCTGCCTATTGTAATTAACTAGAAATCTAACTTTTAATCAATATTGCCTTTTCACATGGCACTACCAGGAAATCAGTTTTTCCCTGACAGATTTTAGCGTTTGAGATGGTTGCATAATCCCTTGTGTCATGAATATGGGGTTTTCCTATCTGTTAAGAACACCAATGTTGTTATATTATAAGGTTCGACATGGTTGCATATATAGATGTTACTATCATGTTAAGAATTGTGCATCTCTCATGCCATTTTCAAAAGAAGCATTAGGGTTTACTAAGAATGCTATTTCCTGCCATTGCTTTTTTATTCTCATGTATCCCTTTCTCCTATCTACTCCCTTCCGTCCCAAAAAGAATGTAATTCTAGATATTAATCTTGACAAATGTTTATCTAGATTCATACCAAGAATTGTTCTTTTTTAAAACGGAGGTAGTAGGTTGCAAAAATTGCTCCCATGATTTTTTTTTTTTGAAATGATCAGAGCGGGAGAGCTACTGATTATATTAATAAAGAAGAAAATCTAGACTGGGCAAACAATGGCCTTGGAGGGGTTATGATAGAAAACAACACCATTGGGGTGCCCTCATGGACCTCCATTATTCATTGACAAAATGGATGTTTATACCGGATGCCACCTCTATTGATGTTTTGGTGGAGGACACATCATCTGATGATGAAGTTGATACACAGGTGACAGTTAGGGAACCCATATTTCTCATAACCATCAAAGATTGCCCTACCTATTCCACAACCGAGGTCAACATAGAAAAGCCTCAGTTGATAGTGGATCCACCAATAGGGTAACATCTCCTTTGGCTGCCACACCTAGGGAAGCCAAAGATGTCGCATGACATCCAATACATCCCACTTCATCATTGACCATGACAGCAAGGCACCAACGTAAGTCCTACGATATAGATCATCACTTCATCGGAGTGCCATGTTTTGCACAATGTAGTGTGTTAAAAGATTTGGGCGTTGTTGGGAATGATAGGACGCTCAACGAGGACGCGGTGCAACACTATGGAAAATGCCTAAAGGAAGTGTTGTCACCTGACCTCCTTAAGCCGCTAATGGGTTTAAAAGATCATGCCTTTTGGAGCATGGTGGCAGAGGTTTCTTGGTCCTTTCTTTAGGGTTTTGTCTTTGTTGCGGTTGTTTCATTGATAATATTGCATTGAGAGCTCCCCCATGATGAGTATGCTCGAGGAACTAGGACAAAGCATGGAACTGGAAATTTTGGCATGGTTATGTGTGTGTTGGCATCAAGCCATCTCACTATTTGAGTTATTAAAGAATCGCACATCTTATATGGTATATGGCCTAATTAATTTGAGGAATAATTAGTTATAAAAAAATCTTGTAAAAATTCATTTGAGATATGAAATATATGTACTTTAATTTGTGAAGCAGAACAAAATTGTGCAGTTTTGTACATCTCTGAATCACTGAGTAGTGAACCTAATTGCTGATGGTATATTCAGCCCATCCACCAATGCAACAACTAACTACGCAAAGATTAAGATACTACTCTCTATGTCCATAGAAGGATACAATTATTAGTTTCCGAGGAGTCAAATGATTTGAAATTTGACTAACATTATATAAAAAAAAGTACTAACATTTATGATACAAAATAAGTATAATTAAACGAATTATAAATATATAGTTTATAGTAAAACTAGCTAGAGACATAAATGTTAATAATACTAGCTAGGCTTGGTCTGATTTTCTCATATTTTTCTGAATTTAGAAATTCCACAGACATATATGTTTACATTTTCATGCATTTTCTATCAAATGTAATTATGATTAACTCATTAACTTATTCACTATGGCATGGTTTCTTTATCTATCTTTAGTTTCTTCCACTCACTCATCAATTTGTTCAATAGGAAATAGGAAGGTTCAACTCATGCAAAGGTTCATATCATTCTTGCTCATAAAGTTTACACAAAGTTGTCACCATAGTTCCTTCCAACCATCCGCCACCTTTGCTTGGCAAAGAAGAAGTATACGTTCAGACTTAAGTACTTAACCCATGCTACGTATAATTATTTCATACCTTTTCTAAAATTAAATATGCACAAAAAATGAATGTGTACACAGTGGCGGAGCATGTGCCAAGCGAAGGCAGGGCCAGCCTGTCAGTTTGAGTTTACATTCAACAAAGTAACACTACTTTTATATGTCAGGTAGAAATGGTGAGAAGCAGTGAAGCATAGACGAAAAATCACAGTGAATAGTGCATGGGGGAAGGTAGGGGGCAGCGCGCCTAGCTTAGTCTCCACTACCCTCTGCCAGTGCGTGTATATTTGCATGCATGAAGGCTATCAGATGTCGATATGATTAATTTCTTCATCTTATATCTGAAGTGGATCGAGTTAACATCTGCCAACATCAAGGCCATAATTGAGAAGTAAACCATTAGCCTCATTGGTTTTCTGCACCTCGGGGGGTGCACCTTTGCAGCTACACCCATGGTGGCATCTGCTGACTTGAGCTGTTCGTATTGACTATGGCAACGAGAACAATATGATGCACATGTTGACAACACACTGACTATTGCTCTCATGTTGCCCTAACGATTTCATATAAGAACATTAAAAAAGGATTTCATATAAGATGTGTGCTATGTGAAGACACATGCGCATATACATATGGTACATAGTTTTAGGAAGTACGTTTCTTTCTAAGAATACCTCAACAATATAGTTGGGGCAATAAACAATGAGTTAAGTCTCATCATTAGGAAGTCCATCATGTAGAAGGTTAAAATTGATCTCATGCTTCAGTGATATTGATATTAGCAATTAATATATATATTGAATTAAGTTGTGACAAAAAATATAACTCTTCTCCACTGGATGAGTTAACAAGACAACTTCCCCAGTTTTGGTCGTTGTTAAGGTTAAGTCCAATTATGTTTCAACACAACATGTAAGGTACCATATCAATTATCACCATATTTTTCCTTAACAACAATGCATAAGCCTATTCAAATGACAATTTGTACCAATAATATGTTTTAGGAGCTAGAAAAAGTTCAAATATGTGGCACTTATAATTTATAGTGTTAGCTATTGATCACAGAAGAAAGATTTAGCTAATGAAATTTTTTAGTTACTAATTCATGTACTGGTTATGATGTCAATTAACCCTTGGCTAATTGGGGCTTTTTGCAATTGATCACACTCCACCCTCCTTGGAATATACGATAACTCTCTCATTTAGTCTCTATTACTAATTTGATTTGCACCATTATATTTTCCCACGATGAGATCTGCAACTACATGAGTCATTTGTGTACATTGCATTGGCAAGTTACATGTAACTACTACTGGCAGGCTTTGTGTAAGGTTGGATTGAATTATTCATATAAGTTTCTACTAAACATGCATTAAAGTTGACATCAAACACATAAAGTTTCTATCAACATTAAGAAATTATGTAGTGAAGTCGTTATCAATTTACCTAAATGTACTGCTATAGAAGTTGCTACCAAAGCATTTATGCAAAGCTCAACAGTCTCCACATTATTTGCTACTATGTGTGCAATGAGTTCTTACTATACTTTTGTTTACTAGTACGTAGCTTATTGAACAAATTATAGCAACTGACATGGAGTCATAAAATCAAAATAGCCATATCATTTATTTATTTTCTCAGGGAATCATGATAGCGTGATACTTATGCATGGATAGAGTTGAGGAGCAACCAAGATAGACCGTGAAAGTGCCAGTAAGGGTGACTTCAGTTTCGTGGACTACTAACAAAGGTGACATTGGACATTAGTGATGAGGGACAACGATGATATATTGTGTGTGTAGTGGGTGACTCCTCAATGAAGCCGTGTGTGTGTGTGTCGTGGTGGTGATGGTTGAGGGTGTTTATATGAGCTCAAGTTAGGAGAAAAATAGAGAGAAAGCATGGAAGGATGGGACTGCAGGTAACATGGAAGGGAAAATAGTTCTTTAAAAAACCAGTTGTAGGGAGTTACACACTCGACGAATGTCCCACTGGTTAGTCCTTTTTGGAGGCCTGCGCTAAACCTAAAATAGTTGTTTTTATTGCTTACATGTCATTTAATAGCAACATCGGTTTTCCCAAAACAAAACAAGTAGCAAGAAGTCAATTGTATCTACCATGGAAGGAACATCTTTTCTTTCCAGAAATGACAAGTAACAAAAGTTACTCAGAAGGAATGCATATGATTGTTTCAAGAAACGACAAGCAGCGAGAGCTATGCGCTCAATGAAGACATGGCTGATAACATCTTATCCCAGTCCTTTGGGATCTACTCAGAAGAAATGTATATGATTGTTTTGATAAACGACAAGTAGGAGGAGCTATGCGCTCAGCAAAGACATGACTGATAACGTCTTATCCTAGTCCTTTGGGAGCTACTCAGAAGAAATGTATATGATTGTTTAAGAAACGACAAGTAGCGGGAGCTATGCGCTCAATGAAGACATGACTAATAACGTCTTATCCCAGTCCTTTGGGAGCGAAGACATGACTGCTAAACTTAAGAAGGCTTGCTTGCGTGTCATTTGATAACGGCTTGTCAATGGTTGTAGTTGTGTCACCTAGCATATCTTAACTACTCCGTTGGTTTCAAATTACAGCTAACTTTGGTTTTGTCCTAATAAATCTTGTTTGTTTATTTTTTTACCAAGTTTATAAAAAAATGCACCAATATCTACAGTATCCAATTAGTTTAACTGATTTCTCGATGAAATATGTTTTGATAATATATTGGTTTGAACTTGTAGATGTTAATATATTTTCCTAAAACCTCAACCAAAGTTAAAGAAGTGTGACTTAGGACAAAATAAAAGTGCGCTATAATTTGGAATGGAGGTAGAAGCAGCGTTTAGCTTGTGCTTGTTGTTCTGCACTACGCCATGAATATTGTTATTAGTAGATAATTTGCCAATATATGGTGGGTTTTGGTATTTGCAGATCTCAAAATACATATGTTCCCAACCAACTAACACCTATATCTAGAATTGGCAATACACAAAAGCTTTGGTTTATGTTTGTTGTGCAGGTTATTTCCCTTAGCATAAGATGGAGATAAATAAAACAACAAAAAGTAAATATAATGTGAATTGTATTGAATTGAAGTATTATGTAAGTTTACTCTTACAAATAGAAACGAATAGAAATAAAAAGAAATTACAAATAAGAAGAATTAATAAAAATGCTAATTTAACGCCACATATATAATTTGTAGTGTTAGCTAATAATCATTGTTTTGCCTTTTTAGATATATAGGTTTTACTATGTATCTAGACATAGTGTATATCTAAGTACGTAGCAAATGTCATGTATCTAGAAAAATCAAAATGTCTTATAATTTAGAATAGAGGGAGCAGTAGTTAGTAATAATTTTCAAGACAATTGGCACCAAGTTTAGCGTGGGGCCCTTTGGCAATTGATGATTATTGTTCTTTCCCCTTGGAATCTGGAGATATGTCATACTGATAGAGTTTTTTTTATATACGATCATACTGATAGAGTTGACCAGGGCTGTATGTTTACTGTATAGTATATATATATAATATCTTCAGTTGACCAATAGAGATATGGTTCGGTTAATTACTGCTAATATGGTTTTGTTAGTACTACCTAATAATTCATTTGTCTTTATAAAATACTTAAGTTAGATCTGCCACTTAATTTTGATTTCTTTTTGACCAAAACTTGCTGTTTTAGCTTCACTGACACTGTGCTTCGGATTTTTTTTAAATGCAACTTAATTACATCCCACCCCACCTAATACTCTATCTCTAATATTCAATGCATTTATGCATGCAACGTTAATGCTACAGTATCCCTTCCAGCAAAAGCGTATCCTCCATCTCGGTCTACACGTATATGAGTTGCGTAGACATCAATACCATCATACACCACTCTGCTTAGAGATAGAAAGGAGATGCATGGCAATTAACACCCGGCTTTCTTCCCTGAGAACCCTCGTCGTTAGCGAGCAAAGCGGCCGCGTGTCAGCTCCTGGCGCCCTATAAAACCCCCCTCCCCCTCCGCTCCCTTCCCACATCACACACTGACCTCGCCGGCCCTTCACACTACCCTCGTGCTGTTTTCTTGCAGCTTGCAGTTGCAGGTGAGCTGACGTGACGCCAGTATGTGCGGCAACGAGAACGGTGAACTGTTGCTTGCGCCGATCAGCAGCGCCGCGGCCGCACGGAAGGGGAAGGGGAAGGGGAAGGCGAGGGTGAGGAGCGGGCACCCGGGCGTGGCGGCCGGGAAGCACAAGCTATCGGTGTGGACCGGCTTGAGGTTTCGGCACTCGGGCAAGTGGGCGACGGAGATCCGCATGCCGCGCACCCGCGAGAAGGTGTGGATCGGCACCTTCACGAGCCCCAGGCAGGCGGCGCTCGCCTACGACGCCGCCGTCTTCTGCTTTTTCGGCGAGCGCGCGCCCAAGGCGCGCAAGACCAACTTCCCCGCCGCGCCGCGCCCGGAGATCTCCGAGAGCGAGCGTCTCAAGCTCAGCGTCGCCGACGTCAAGGTGATCTGTGAGAAGCACGCTCGCGAAGTCGACGCGCTCCTCCCGCCGCTGGACGACGCGGACAGCGCAGCTGCACCTGATGATCTGGCGGTGGCGCCCGCGACGCCGGTGCCTGTGGATGCTCCTCCTGCCGGCGCAGGTGGACCTGCTCCTCCTGACAGTCTGGACGAGGACGACGAGCTCGATCAGATGATTAGAGATTTTGACATCGAGGCCTTCCAGGCTGAACTCGATTCCCTGACGTACCTTGTGTGATTGTGTCCGATGAAGAGTATACTGAGCTCTCTGCTTAATTAGATCCTGGCAAGTGCGAACTGCTATATATGGATCTGCGTCTGTTTCTTTCAAAAAAAAAATGGATCTGCGTCTATTTAGGGCTCCATGGTCTGGTCATTAAATCAGTACAAGTTTCTGTAGCTGATATCAATGTCTGTAAGATGGAACAAGTTCTAAAATGGGAATAATGTTTTAGTTTGTGTGTCCAATCGATGTCTACAGATACATACAGCAGTGTGATTCTGAGTATTCTTTGCCTTGTCATGTGGATGCCATTTTGTTTGGGAGAATGTGAAATTTGATTTGAAATCTGAGAACTGTGACATTAGAATTCTGGGATCTAGTATCATATATGTTGAGTAATCTTTGCTATGTGAATGCCATTTTGTTGGGAGAGAACGTGAAAGGACGAAATTAAGAGGAAAAAAGGCGCAGAAACCAACAGTTGGCGTGCGAAATTTGATTTGAAAATTGAGAAGGGGCATTAGAATTCTGGGATCTAGTTTCCTAGAATAATTCAAATTTAAAGCAATAGTGGGGGATGATATATGAGGATGTGCTACTAATCATGAACAAATCCAAGTTCAAAAAAAGTCATGAACAAATCCACAAGTTTCCAGCCATACCATCCAGCCGCATGCTTCAATGTCTCTTGTGCTCTCTTCACTAGATTTAGGATCTATTTGTTTCCACTACAGATTGTGAAAATGGTGATTTCACAACCACAAGTGCAAACAAACAACTAGATTACACAATCTTTTATTTCTCACAATCGAGCCTTTTCTAACAATAAGCAATCTACTTCCCCTTGTTTGCACCATACCGTGGCTTCTAACCAAACCAAAGTAGACATCAAATAAGTTTGAAGTATTTCTTTTGGCTACTGCTCCATGACAGATTAAGTACAAGAAACATCTTGAGGAGGAAGCATGTTTCTGGAGTCCTACAATTGTGTTCTCTGTCAGGAAGGAGTTGAAGAAAGCCGAAATCATCTGTTCCTCATTTGTACCTTTGCAAGAGAATGTTTGGAGCTTGCTTGGACTAAATCTTCCACTTCAGTGCTCCTTTCCAGAGGTGATTCTAAGAATGAAGACACATCTTCAATCGGACTTCTTTAATGCAGTAATTCTCATGTGCTGGACGATTTGGGGTGCTAGAAACAACATCATCTTCAACGGAAGACATCAAAGTATCAACGCTTGCAGAAGGGTGTTCATGGAGGAATTAACACTCACATCTCTGCGGGCAAGCCAATGTAGCCGCTTTGTTTGATCAATGGATCCAGAGTCTGTTGTAGCTTGGCTGGTTAGCCGTCTGTTTTTTGTTTCCTTTTTTTTTCTTGAGTTATCTTCTTTTTTTCTTCTTATCTTTGATCCCATTTTACTAATAAAGCTGTAGGGGCTTTGGCCCCTCCAGATTCCTCAAAAAAAGCATACATATGTACCCACCTTTGCCATTGGTTAAACAACATGTACCCATTCGTTTTCTTTCTTGATAGATTCACGTCTACACGTGCCTAGCTTTCTTCCCTATCATCATATGCCTATGCGGTTACCCTAGTGGGCAACCACCTTACATGTGCCTATGTCCCAGTCGTAGCACACGCCATCCAAAACACAGCCTTCAGTCCTGGCTCGTCGACCCTGCATCTCCCTCACGTCTGACTAATGCACTCAAATGGCGCCAGGAACTTTACCTCGGTGGAAGCCTACTCCTCAACTAAGGCAAGACTAGATCGATGCTAGACCAGACCACTGCCTCATTTTCACTATCCTATGGCAGTATATTCAGGGTTTTGTGTACTTATATTGATTAAATTACATTCATTAAACCTTTGTTTATCCATTCTTTAAGTTTACTACTTGTTTGAATGGATGGATGCATTATGGATGCTCTATATTTGGAAAGATTGATGTATACAAAATGAATGCGCTTTTCATGTGAACACACAACCTGTGTAGGAGTATGTTCAAATTTGGCTGCACTGTTAGCTGTATCATTGCGCAACAGCAGTTTTCATTGTTTTGCCTAACCTTCTTTCAATTATTGCAACCCTAGTATTAGGGGTCATGTCTTCAGTTGCTTGGATGAATTATATGTAGCTGATGCTTGAATGTATTATTTGTATTAGATTAGATGCACTATGTTCATCGGATGATGTATCATTTTTATGTAAGTCTATGATGATTAGATAATTTATCATTTTATTCATTTTTAATTGGATGTAAGACAAATAATGCTACAAAATGGATAAAAAGAAATAATTATACACTCATAACATTTGGCGTACTACAGACATTGCACAACCGATGATACAATCAAATAATCCTACAATCCATGATTCCAAAAAAATCCTAGCCTTTTACAATCCAGATTGTTTTAATACATGCTTTTCCACAATCGCCAGTGGAAACTTACAGCTTTCTCTTAGGCCTAGTATAACCCATGTTGCATGTCACACTCAGAACTGATGGAACTTCAATTCTCTTGTTTCTCAGTGAACTTGATCTACTCTACAACTCTTGACTCAAGAGTTTTTAGATAGTTACATGTATTAGGAAAATCCCTAAAATGAGGAATTCTTACCTACTAGCTTTCAATGCTCACAAAGATGATGCTTTTGCAACTGCAATATGGAAACTTTTCGTGCCTCTTAAGTGCACTAAAATTTTCCTTTGGTTAACACATCAGCAGAGATTAAAACTAGTTATCTCAACATGAGACCCTTGGGGTAGTACCCTTTTTTGTTTAGAACGGGAGGATTGCTTCTATCTTCTTTAAGTTGCCGCTGGGGTTCAGAATTCTGGTGCTTCATCATCCTTGATTTGAGTTCTCTCTGGCAAGCAGTAGACAACCTCCTCCAAGAACAAGGCATGAAGATTAGAGGCATGGTTCTAATATATGCATCCTCTAGAGTATTCAGAAATGTAGGAACTCAAGATTTCCAGGCACAATGATGAAGCAATTTCCTAAATTTATTGTCTTTAACGTGATGAGCTGCTGTTATTGTCATATAGTGCCATAGAACTTCTGATGGAGAGTGGTTGAATGAGTGGGGTAATTCCTTTTCTATGTAAGTTAGGTTGTTTAGCTTGACAATTTGTTTTTCCTTGCTTTGCTGCTTCTCTCCTTTCCCCCTAATGTAATTATCTCTTGCAAAGCTTTGCCTTGTTTTCGTAAATGTTGCTCCTTTGCAATAAAAAAAGTTTAGGCAACCAATCTGATTGCCATAGTTTTCCTAAAAAACTAATAATTAACAACAATTGTGGGCGAAGTTGGATATACCTATAGTCACCGAACTATATATGAAAAATAGTAAAAGTGTCAGTATTCCAAAGAATAGACAATATTTGAAAATTTTGTCACACGTATCTATCTTCTTCGCATATCAATTTCATTGTGTGCATGTAACATATACTCTCATATGCAAACACTTCATGGAAAGATAAATGACTACAAAATTTTTTTGTCAAAAAGCTATTGCTGCATATGCTATGTCATCAACTTTTTTTTGGTAGGAGAATTTTAGATGGACTTGTACTTTGTCAACACAAAAATATTGCTACACCGACCCACGTTGAATGCATTGTAATTTGGTAGACCTTCCAATTCATATGCTACAAATGTGAGTTATGCATATAACGTTTGGTATATCTATGCATCTTGGAATTCAGCAACATGTTACATGATTTTTTTAATGCTATTATTTCCTGAAATAGAATGGATTTAAATGATAAAAAGAACATTTGATTAAAGAAAATACAATTCCTTGAAGAGAAACCAACAGAGATTTTGTGCAAAGCCAATGTATAAGTATTACAATTTCTTTGAAGGTTGACTGATAGAGAAATTCCTAGAAACCTATATGAAAAAATTAATAATATCCCAAATGGTAAGGCTGTAGAATAATTCACATGATGGCTCCTGATGCTTTTGTAAACCTAATGGTGCTACAGTTTCCTATCACCTTAATTATCATTATTACAAATAAACTTTCTATTAGGAAACTCACTTGCAAACTTCATTTCTCTGTTGACCTATCCTTGATGGGATTTGCCTATCAGGTTCCCAACATATAATTAATTTCCCTAACGATTTTCCTTATTTCCTTGACGGTTCTTGGTGTATAGAAAATGCAGTTGCCAATAGTGATATATAGTCAAAGAACAACAATTTGTCTGAAATACTTAAAAATTAAAAGTGATAGTACTCCAAATAGTAGACAAGATATGGAACATTTGTCACACATGCTCCCTCCATCCCGGAAAATAAATAAAGTGTCTTATGACATCTGAAATTTGTACTGAAATATAAGACATTCTATGTTGTGCCCATGCTCAGATTTGAAGGAGTTTGTTAAAAAGAAAACCATAATTTGAAGAGAAACTCCTTTATTGGGTTTAAATCCGATCCATGGGTATATGCGTCATTTGAGTATTCCCTTAAGTTGTCTTAGAATTTTTGGGATGTACAATATCACAGGATGGATGGAGTATCCATCTTCTTCACATGTCAATTTCACACTGTGCATATAACATATAATCTGATATGAAAATATTTTATGGCCATATGAAACGTATATATACAAAATGTAGTATCAACTAGCTATTACTATAATGCTATGTCATCAGTTTTTTTCAGTAGGTAAACTTAACAGTCAAATGCTCACCATGAGGAAATTCTCATCTTTTCAAATATAATTAAGGTGGGGGATTTTTATAAGAATAATGTCATTACAAGTACTCTTGATGAAAACATGTTCTTCTCTCTGCCCTCTTCTTCTCCGCGCCCGACTGCCCCTCCGCCCCTCTTCCTCCCCGCACGATGGTTGTCTTCCTCCTCTCCCACTGCACACCGCGCCTGCAGCGGCCTCCTTCTTCCCCTCCCCCTTCCGCCGCTGCCATGGCCATGAGTGCCGGCAAGCACCGCCGCTATGCCCCCACCCCGACCTGGCCCGGCCGCATCCACCGCGCCAAGACCCTAAGCCGCCCGCCCGCCATCCCCACTGCCTGGACAGCCTGTCTCCCTCCCACCAAAACCCCTTCTAAGCCCGCCGGAGTTGGAGAAGAAGAGGGGGAGAGACCGGAGAGGGAGATCGTCGCCGCAGTCACGGAACCCTAACCGTCGTCGTCTTCGTCTCCGGTGGCGGCGTGGTGTCGCGTGGGTGCGGCACCGAGCAGGGTGTCCGAACTTGGCGTCCGTCCAGATGCTTGGGTCCCATCATGACCTCTATATATATACTGAGTACTAACCATTGATCCTGGCAAGAGCTGTGCGAACTATAAATATATCGAAGCCATATCTAGGGGTCTGCTTCTATATGGGTATCAATAAGATTTAGACTATTATATATGTATGCAATATATCACAAGTTTTTGTACTTTGTATCAATGTGTAAGATGTTATGTGTAAAATAGACACTTCTTTGTGTGCGTATGCAATTCTAAAGGCATCCACAATTGTTAGCACAAGCCATCTGAGATCGATCTAAGGGTTGCTTGGTTTCTTCACCAGGGATTGTGTCGTCTTGCTTGATGAGCGAGGATATGGGGCAAGCTTGCTTGTTTGGATATGTTGCCTAACCTCCTCAGGGCTTGTGCAGGCTAGTTTTGCCTTGCTTGCCTGAGAGAGCCAAATTGGCTCTCCTAGCCAAGCAAGGTTTTCATGCTCCATGCTAGCCTGGCGAGGTGATTAGGCACGCCCCTAGTCACCTTTCCCCTCTTTAATTTGCATGTAGAGAGATATGCTCTCTCTCTCTCTCTCTCTCTCTCTCACACACACACACACACACTTTCATGTTTGTACATGCAATCCTAGAGCATCCACAATTGTTATTAGTACAAGCCATCTGAGAGTTAGTTACCTCTCCCTCTCTTTGCATATACAGATATAAGGGCAGTCCCATCCCATAGTTTCCATGGATAGTTTCTAGAGGAGAGAGCAATAAATAACCAGTGAAAACTCTCACTTCCAACGCATAGTTTCTATAGTAGTTTCCATGTGAAAAAAGAATTTAATGACACCACACTTGAGAGGCTGATCAACTATGGTAAGCAACTAAGTAGGCAACATGATTATATATCTTTTGGTCTATTGTTCATCTCATGCAAATATGATCTCACACATTTGTTGATAGTGAACCTTCTATCAATCATGGTAGTATTCAAATTATGAAAACATAAAATAGAATTTCCATGCCTTAAATGGTTTCAATTGAAAACGCCACCAACTACAAAACTGTAGATTTTCTTGGAGTACTACAGATTTTATATAGTTTATACTCACCTAACTTAATTTGAAAAAGTCATGTCTCATGATTTTTACTGTGTTGTACCTATTTTTATAGGCGAACCAAATTACCAACTACCCTGTCTATTGTAATCTATTTCTAGACACGATAAGATTTCTAACTGCCTCTAGAAATTCCTCCATTATTTCTAGAGATGGCTAGAAAGACTAGCTTCCTCTAGAAATGTCATTTTTAGAGTGGATCACCATTCCAACCATTTCTAAAAATAGAGGGCATTTTTAGAGCTAACTAGGCTTTGTAGCAACCTCTAAAAGTTGATTTGGGTTGGTAGAAATCATTTGTAGAGTCGGGTTTTGATGAATTTGCTTTTACACAAAAAGCGAGTTGCCTCTAATTAAAGAGTTATTTATTAGTAGAGAGATTGCTTTGGACTTCTATGCCCACCTAATCTCTTCTCTATCAGCGGTGCACGCATGCATGCATGCAACAATATCTACTTATAAAAAAAACAATATCTCTTGTAAAAAAACCACATCCTCCATGTCGACCTACACACGTATGCATCCGTATAGACAGTGCAGAGTCTTTCTTAGAGATTTCTCCTATACAACTAAAAAGAACAAAAACGTATATTTTTTTGATGCGGCATTTCAATGTACGTCCATCGTCGTCCTGCCTGTGTGCGATCCCACATCGCACGGTCCCCCGGCGCTCGCTCCCTTCCCTGCAAATACCACTCGCCGCGAGCCATGCCTGGAGGCCTATTAGAAAGCCACCCGATCTCCCCCGCCCCCCTCGTTCGCCGCAGCTCGTCGTGCCGCTGGCGCCGCCCGCACCCGCTCTGCGCCAACGCCGCCACCCATGCCCGCCCTGCCCTTCTGCCCCTGCCACCAGCGAAGCCTTGGACCTCGGCCGGAACCCTAGGGCCAGCTCTGCTTCATCTCCCTTTCGATCCCCATCGCTACAGATCCACGGAGTACAAGCTTGATGGCGCGTGTGCCAACTCCACTTGGCTCGGCCACCATTGGTACGTGATCTCCCAGTTTCCCTCCTCCGATATTGGCCACGGTGAAGGATGTAGGTTGCATCAGCCAAATCCAAAGTGTTTTTTTTTTTTTTTTTGCTGTCGCTGCCTTCCTGCTCGCCAATCCTCACGTTGCCTCCATTCTAGCAGTCCTCCAATCTACAATCTACACGCATCTCATCTTGGCCTGCAGCAGGGGTGCCCTCCGTACTCAAGTCCCCTCTGTCCTGCACCTGACTGAGGTATCTCCCTCTTCCTTTCCATACTTTTTCCCATGAGGATGCAGATCTTTGATCCATGAATGGATTTAGATACATCATGTGTTTGCAGTTTTTTTTTTTATGTATATCTCCTTTTCATTCTGAATGTTCAGTTTTGACATATGTATGACTGTAGATCGGTACAACAACGCAACAAAGGACCTTTATGGTGTTCCTAATTTTTACCTGTTCGTGTGGTGTTCCTAATTTTTTTTACCTGTTCGTGTGGTCTGCACTTTATATGCTACAGTACTTAGCAAATGCCTCTGTGGCCACTTTCGATCACTGCCAATTAAATCGTGGACTTATTATTATTTAAATAATGTGTAAAGTTTATATATATATTTTTAAGACTTTTGCCTACTTGGTGCTATTCGGTTCCAGATCTCAAGGATTTTGCATTGTCTACAGATTTTTTTTTTCTAATTCACCGAGGTTGCACAAAAGCTTCAAGCAAAGCAGTACTAAGTTCCTAACAAGGTCTGGATACATTATTTTCTAGAATATCTTATTTCCCCTACATGTGAGTGCTACTGCGGTTTACAGATCACATGACTTTTGCCTTGTCTGCAGGTTTTTCCTAACTCACCCAGGTTGCACAGCAAGTTTTAATCAAGCAGTACTAAGTTCCTAGCAAGGTTTGGATACATTATTTTGCAAGAATATATAGTTATCATTGGAAGCTCCTCATTCACTGATCATTGACATCAGTTGTAGTAATCACATTGACTCATCTTCTGTTCTTATGCGGTGAGTTGCGAGGTGGCAGAGGAGCCTGCCGGAAGGGGATGGAGCAAGATCGGGCCAGGGGGCGGTGCTAAGGTGAGGAGAAACGCGAGGAAGAGGCGGGGACACTGTGGATGAAGGGAATCATAATATTAGAATAATATATTTTTCCACACATCTGTTTTGAATGGCTGAACCTTTTCTTTCAAAGAATCAAATGCCTGAACCTTTTCTTTCAAAGAACTGAATGCCTAAACCTTGGACCATTACTTATTTTCTTAAATTCGTATCATTTTCTAAATATATATTCTAATTTATAGTTAAGAGATCTCGAGAGGGGTGTTGGCATTCTTGTGGCTACCCCCGACCGATTAGCTGATTTGATGGAAACGACAAGAATATCTTTGCAGGCAATTTGTTACCTTGCCCTTGTTAAGGCAGATAGAATGCTTGATATGGGTTTTGAACCACAGTTAGAAGAACTGTTGAGCAAATGGACATGCCACTTCCAGGTGTCAAGCGGACAATGATGTTTAGTGCAACGTTCCCAAAAGAGATCCAGGTTAGCTGGTTTTTTTAATATTTTGTTGGCATGTTCTTCCTGAATAAACATTCATGTTTCTTGGAAGCTGTTCTTTAGTAAATGTACTGTACTTTCTACAATATATTTCTTCTCCTGACTGTTTTGTCATGTATACCCTCACTAATATCCTGTATTTGATCAGGCGTTGACCGATGAGGTTATTATCTTCGCATGTTTTTTCTAGATGGATAACATTTCTTTCCATGCTAGATATTTTGAGAAATAGAGAAATCTTACATCTTTTTTTTGTGCTTGGGTGTGCTACACAATTTCAATTCTGTGTATGAATGAAATGTGCAATGTGACAAATCCCCACTGGTATAGCTAAATATTTGATTTAATACATGGGCAATGTTATACTGTCCATACTACAGTAATGGGCTGTCTGGTATAGTTCATGTTTCATTCAGAAGTCTCTTTTCAGTTTTTTTTTCTTTCAAAATCCAGCATACCTATTATAGGGCCAACAGCAGCATTGAAATTAGTATATACTGCTTGCACTCTATGGTCATTTATCTATCCAAGCATCAGTTTTACCAACATTTATGTCATTACTACGCCAGCTACTTGAGTTTAACCTGTTCTTTTGCAATCTAGAGTCATTTTACTCAGAATCCGTACTCATATCTTTGCTTGTGAGACAAACTACATACTCCGTATCTGTCAAAGAACCACACATTTAGGATCTCTAGGTGTTATTGATATGCCTCATCATTTACAACAGTAAGAACTAAGTGGCTGGTGCTGAGATTTTTCCTGCCATCTGAAGGGGTAAATTTATTAAATCTAAATATTTGCTGAGTAGGTGTGTGGGTTTGCGTTTGTTTGTGAGTGCAGACGTGGGGCGGCCCGAGTGAGGCGGCACATGGGCGGCCACCTGGAGCTGCCGGCATCGGAGGCGGTTTGGGCGAGGGGCGGGGAAGCTGTTGCGCAACAGATCGCCCGGGGCTCGGCCGAGGTGGCCCTTCACAGGCTACAGCGGCATAGGGTGTCGGCCATCATTTTAGTCTTTCAAGGAACTTCTGGTCAGTTTTATCAAAAAGAATTTTAGAGGTCATACAATGTATATTTCTCGTCATATGTGTTGTTGTATTGTAATTAGTGGAGTTGCAATGTAATTGTTGAAAAAGGTTTATGCGGTGAGTATAACATACTTTGTTTTAAGGTTGAGAGATTTTTTAAGACACGCAGTATTACCCCATGTGATAGCATATATACTCGAGCATGTGTACAGGATGATATAGAGATGTGGCGGAACTTATTCGTTGATTTATTGGCACACGAAAGAAATGGATATAGGAGATTTCTTACTGCCGATATAAAACATTATCTTAGGCGCATCACGGAAAGGTCTATAAAGTAGAGTTTGTAAGCCTGTGACACCGCGCTCTCCGTGACTGTTAATTTCACAAACTTTGCTTTTGGGATTAACTGTCACTTTAATGTTGATATTTAATTTTTACAATATTGTTATCTTATCGTGCGATCCGTGTGTTTTTAATACAAATTATTAGCTATCATGTAGCAACGCACAGGTACGCTACCTAGTTTTTAATAAAGAAAATAAAGTTCCAGACTCTGCTACCCGCAGTTTATTAGAGATATATATCCAAGATGTAAAGAACTCATCAGCGGCGGCTGATCTGACTACTGTTTTTATTCGGTGGCAAAGGCCGGCGTCAGTGATACACTCGGCCGGTCTCTCTTCACCCTCACGACTCACGTACATACACTCGTCGTCAGTGAGCCGCGTGTCATCCTCATGGCGCCTATAAAGCCCGTCCTCACAAGTCACAAATGCACCGACCGTGCTCTTGCCTTGTGTGTTTCTTGCAGCCTGCAGAGGTGACGTGCTATGACGACGAGCAGCAGCCGGCCGGCGCGGAGGGGGGCGCCGGCACCGGTGCCGGCTGGGAGGCCGCAGAAGCCGTCGAAGTACACTGGCGTGAGGTTACGGCAGTGGCCGGGGCCGGTGGGTGGCGGAGGTCCGTGTGCCGGGTGTTAGGATCGATTGTGTGTATCTCTCTGTGACCGTAACCCGTAGATCCGGGGAAAACCCTTCTCGCCTTTCACTGTTGCGGCACAGCAGCAGCGTAGACGCCGGTGTAGGGGGCAGCTCCGGCTCGGTGGCGAGACGGCGGTCCGGTGGTGCTGCAGTGGAACGGTGGAGGCCCTGCAGAGGCGACAGCGGTGGTCGGTGGGGCACATCCCGTCGCTGGCAGCACGGTCTTTAGATCGGTTTAGGGTTGCTGTAGGTGGGAGTGGCGGCTCACGACGAACCTCGTAGTCCGAGCCCTCACCCCCACCTTCCTTTTATGTGTGCTGTGCGACAGGGGCCCATCAACCGGATTAGGGTTGGGCTCCCCCGATCAGGGAGCAGAGATAAGGGCCCAATAGGCCGTTGGGCCTATTGGTGGAGATCAACTAATATTCTCCTCCTTGATCTTATTCCATTTTTCACTTTCATATCATTTACTTTTGTTCATTCCATTACAGATTAGCTCATAGAGCATGTCTCATCGTCACGGTCCATTGCCGATAGACTTAACAGCTACAACTCACTACTCTGTTCTGAAATATATACTTATCTTTGGGCCTTCTTTTGTCCAGGAATATTTTAGATTTTCCCTTAAACCCAAGCTAGCTACATGTTCTCTGAACACCATGTCCTCTGAACATGTTGGGTGGTAAACCTTTTGTAAGCGGATCCACGAGCATCCTTTCTGTTCTTATATGCTCAAGACTTATGACTTGATCTCGAACTTTATCTTTCACAACATAATACTCTATGTCAATGTGTTTGGCAGCACCACTTGACTTATGTTGTGAGCATCCTGTACTGCCAGATTATAATCACAGTATTACTTTAGTGGTCTATAGATATCGTCAACCACCTTCAAACCAGGTATAAACTTCGTTAGTTAGTTCACCTGCCCGTTGCCTCATAACACGCTACAAACTGTCATACATTGTGGACGATGTAGTGACAGTTTGCTTTGAGCTTTTCCATGAAATAGCTCCCCTTTGCGAGATGATAGAAAATCCACGTCTGGATATGCATTCACTCTCGCATAATCAGAATCTGAATATCCCACCATGTAGAGTGAATCAGATCTTATATATGTCATCATGAGGCCTTTCGTTCCTTGCAAATAATGCAAGACTTTCTTTACTAATTTCAGTGTTCTATTCCAGAATTGTTCTGGAATCTGCCAAGTAAAACCCAGTAACAAATGCCAAGTCAGGGCACGTATATACTTGAGCATGTTGCAAGCTTCCGACAGCTGGAGCATATGAAACCACTTTCACTTTATCGATTGAGCTCATATTGGTTCCTGGGACATTTAAAATCCCCATATCTGTCGCCCTTGACTATAGGAGCAGGTGAGGGACTACATTTGTGCATACTAAATTTCTTTAAGATCTTTTCCATGTATGCCTTTTATGACAGTCCTTATACCCTTTTTCTTCTATCTTGGTGAATCTCGATCCCTAGAACGAACGAGGCTTCGCCAAGATCTTTCATATCAAATTTCTTTGTCTCCAGTAGTAGACTGACATCACTACTAGCAAGTAAGATATCATCTACATACAGGACAAGGAAGATAAACTTCCCATTCTTAAACTTTGCATAGACACAATTGTCCTCTACATTCTCTTTTAAAACCCAAAATTCTTTATTGTCTGATCAAACTTCAAGTACCACTGTCTTGAAGCTTGTTTTAATCCATGAATGGATTTCTTTAGACGGCATCCCGTTCGTTCTTTTCCTTTTATAACAAAACCTTTCGGTTGTGCCATGTAAACATTTTTCTCCAAGTCTCTGTTGAGAAATGCCGTCTTTACATCCATATAATGTAATTCTTAATCGTAATGTGCCACTAATGCCATTATGATTCTGAAGAAAACTTTACATGAGACTGGAGAAAAGATCTCATTGTAATCAATCCCTTCTCTTTGCATAAAGCCTTTTGCCACAAGTCACACTTTATGTCTCTATATTCCCTTGAGAGTCATGTTTAGTCTTGTAGACCCATTTACAGCCTACTGTTTTGACTCCTTTAGGAATTATTTCCAAATCCCAAACTTTATTGGCATTCATCGATTTCATTTCATCTTCCATTTGAAATTCCTTAGTGTTATACACTTAATCAGCAGAAATAACTGATTTTCTAACTCTTTGAGACCTACTAGGGGCCTTCACATTTGGCACATCTTCTATTTGAGGCTGTTGTTGCTCCCCCTCATGTGTGGCAATAGGTTCTATAGAATCCTGAAGAACAGGTTCCTCATCGTCATTCATTGTTGCCATAGGTGGGATAACAACAGGTGCTGGCACCACAGTATCTAGCACTGTCGGTGCAGCTACAGCAGGTAGTGAGAAAAATGGCTCATGAATCATTGGAGTGGGCGCATACACCCGCTTCACTTCAAGGACAATTTCTCAAGCTACCATGCTCCCCCTCATCTTTTCGTCCTCTAGGAAGACAGCGTGTCTCGTTTCCACAAACTTTGTATGTCTCACTAGACAGTAGAAAACAGAAACCTTTTGACTTTTCTGGGTAGCCAAAGAAATGACACCTTACTATTTTAGGATCTAACTTCTCAATGTTTGGGTTAAATACTTTAGCCTCAGCAGGGCTCCCCCACACACACACGGGTGGTTTAGTGAGAGCACTCTTTCTGTCCATAACTCATACGGTGTTTTGGGCACCGACTTACTTGGTACTCTTTTGAGAGTATGAATGGGGTTTTAACGCCTCCATCCATAGGCTCAACTGTAAGGTGGAGTAACTTATCATATTGCCCACCATATCTATCAGGGTGCGATTGATTCTTTTAGCTACTCTATTCTGCTGAGGTTCGCCCGGTGTAGAATACTGGGCTACTATGCCATTCTTTTAGGGTATGCCGACCGTGGTACTCCTCCACGGTCAGACCTGACTATCTTAATCTTTAATATCTTAAATTTATCCAATACATCTTTTCTTTCTTTGATTAGATAAATATAGCCATAATGGGAGTAATCATCTGTGAATGTTATGAACGGATCATAACCATCCACACTCTTTACAGGAAAGTTGACCACAGATGTCTGTGTGAATAATCTGTAAAATTCCTGCGCTTCGTTTGTCATCTTTCTTAATCTTCTTTACATACTTTCCTTTTATGCATTTCCTGCATTGTTCTTAATCTGAGAGCTCTAATGGAGGAAGAATATCATTCTTAACTTGTCTTTCTATTCTCCCCCTTGAAATATGGCCTAAATGACAGTGCCATAATTTCGACAACGCATCGTGAGCTCTCTTATGCCACCATTTCTAGATTAACAATCTGTCACTAGCTGCTTCATCAGCTGAGTGGCATATATCTTTGAAGAGCCAGTGAACTGACTCTTTATTCTATCAGGGTACTCGGTGACCGTGTCATATTCTGGGATTGAGCCCACAATTGCAGGTTCAATCATGTTCTTTATCACAGCCAAACATTTCTTGTTGGCAGTGACCCACTTCCTATGCTCAAAAGTCATAAAACATCTTTTGGGATTCAAAATCCCTTTCTTTAGTTGCCCAAGCAGCATCATTCTCTTTTGTCTCCCTCACCGGTGCCATAGAATCAGTGGGACACGGTGAGGTGACTACCCAGTTCACCTTAAACAAGATGAAAACCAGGTCAAATCTTTTCTTAACATAAAATTAACACCATTTGCATGCCTTGATTCCAACGTTGGTCAAAATTAAAACATACAACTATTCTTATACACTAATTCTACATCACCGTTGGGCAGAAATAGAATTAATGCACAAATCTTTAACTTTCACAACTGTTCTTACACACTAATGCTACATCACCGTTGGACAGAAGTAGAATTAATGCATAAATAATTAAAATTAACATCTGTTCTTATACACTAACTCTATATCACCGTTGGGCAGAAATAGAATTAATGCATAAATTATTAAAATTATGATATTGTTATTAACAACGTTGGTCAGAAAATAACAACATCATAATCATGTCAAATCTCTTTTTCTCCAATTAAATACCACATTGGTTAAAAATAACTGGAGAAACAATAATTTCTTTAGCAGCAGAATAACTTTCTTTTTCTCCAATTAAATATCACGTTGGTACAAATTAACTAGAGAATAAACAATTTCTTTGGCTGTGGAAAAACTCTCTTTTCCTTGAATTTTACCCATGGGGAAAATTGCTTTTTCTATTTCCTTTAATCTATTAATCAATTTTCTAGAAAATAAACATTTACTAGAAAAACTTTCCTTTTCTCCAGTTAAATATCACGTCTGTTCAAAATCACTGGAGAATGTACTTTTCTTTAGCAGCGGAAAACGTATACTCAATTTCTTGAATTTTACCCACAAGTAAAATACCTTTTTCTATTTTTTTCTTTTGAGCCAATTTGCATTTTCAATTTTCTAGGAAGTAAAAACTTTTCTGGGAAATAAAAATGAAAAAGACTCCTTCGTTTTGGGCTCAAAACCCCAGCAACAGTTCGGCCCAGCCTTACTCTCAGGCCGGCCCAAAACTGGCTCGCCGGCTCGGCCCAGCTTTCCACGCGCGCGCAGGCCGCACCCAGGCCGCAACCTGGGCCTGGGCCGACAAAGTCGCGCTACCACGCGCGCCCGCCTGGGCTGCGAGTCGGCCCGTGCATCTGGCGCCGTTGGATCTGATCGGATCTGATCGGACGGCCGAGCGTTCATTTCGGATGAATAAAAACCCACCGACGGCCACGTCCTCCTGAACCCTAGTTTCATTCTTTCCGTCTGCTTCTCTCTCTCTTCTTCGTCGCTCTCTCCTCTCTCTACCTCATCTCTTCTCAGCGCAGCTTACAACCGAGAGCAACCGAGAGCGAGACGACGACCATGGCACCGCCGCCGGCCCCCTCGCCGGTGTGCGCGCTCCCCAGCGGGTGAGCGCGCCGCCGTCGAGCGGCCTAGCTGCGGTGACCCCTTTGGCCGAGCCCGGCGAGCAGCGAGCCCGGCTCGGTCTTCTTCTCCCGTGCCAGCGAAGGGTTTTCCCGACGCCCGGCAAGGTTTTTCCGTTCCCCTTTCCCTTTCTCCTTTTTTTTGATATGTTTTTGTGATCTTTCTTTTCTTTTCGGAGTTCATCCGAATGGATCTAGGGTTAGGGTTCGTGTGCCGACCCCTCTTCTTCTTCTTTCTTTTCTGTTTTCCTTTCTTTCTTCTCGGATTGAACCGAATAGTGATGGGGATTTGTTCTAGGGTTAGTGTTTCGCTTTTCAATTGATTTCTTTTTCTTTTCTTTGATTTAGGGTTCGACTCTGTTCATCTTAAGGCCGAAACCTTTTATTTTCTTCTTCCCCGAGCTATTTGCGTGGGTTAGGGTTAGGTTCTTGAGATCCTTTCCCCTTTCTGTTCACTGTTGTTTCACCCGATTAGGGTTAGGGTTGGGATTCTTAAGATCCTTTTCCCCTTTCTATTCTCTGATCCGAACAAGGATCTATTCTTTTCTTGTTGCGCGCCGGTGAGGACAGTGGTGCTCTACTTCCCCCGCGCGGTGGCGGTGGTGATCGGGTTCCAGTGACATTCGCCACCCCCGGTCTATTTTCTTTGCTTTTACCCGGTTAGGGTTAGGATTACACAAAGGCAACCGGCTTTGATACCATTGTTATGATCGATTGTGTGTACCTCTCTGTGACCGTAACCCGTAGATCCAAGGAAGACCCTTCTCGCCTTTCACTATTGCGGCACAGCAGCAACGTAGACGCCGGAGTAGGGGGCAGCTCCGGCTCGTTGGTGAGACGGCGGTCCGGTGGTGCTGCAGTGGAACAGTGGAGACCCTGTAGAGGCGACGGCGGTGGTCGGTGGGGCACATCCCGTCGCTGGCAGCACGGTCTTTAGATCGGTTAAAGGTTGTTGTAGGTGGGAGTGGCGGCTCACGGTGAACCTCATAGTCCGAGCCCTCACCCCCACCTTCCTTTTATGTGTGCTGTGCGACAGGGGCCCACCAACCAGATTAGGGTTGGGCTCCCCCGATTAGGGAGCAGAGATAAGGGCCCAATAGGCCGTTGGGCCTATTGGTGGAGATCAACTAACACCGGACACTCGCCAGAAGCTATGGATCGGCACCTTCGAGACCGACAGGCAGCCGGCGCTCGCCTACGACGCCGCCGTCTTCTGCTTCTACGATGTGCACCTACCCAGGAGGCGCAGGTTCAACTACCCCGGCGCGCCGCGCCCCGACATCCCCACGTGGGTGCGCGTCCTGCTCAAAGTTGCCAGCATCAAGGCCGTCGCGGAGAGGCACGCCCACGCCGTCGACGCCCACCTTCCACCGCTGGTGGTGGCGGCGGCTGGTCCTTCTTCTACCGGTGAAGGTGCATCTACACTACTTGATGACAACACGAACGGCATGGATGGCGAGAACCTCGTGACAAGAGCTGTTGATGAAAGAATCCTATGCTCCATCGATGCCGAAGAAGTGACCGGCGAGAGTACTGACGTACGGGCCACGGATAGTTGGCAAGCTCTGTGAACAGCCAAGTGGGTCGTCGCAGTAAGATAGAGCAAATGTCTGCATCTATATGTGCGGGTCTGAATAAGATTTAGATCGTTTGTTTATGCAATATGATTTTGAAATTCAGAATCATAAACAAGTTTTTGTACTGTGTAGCGTGCAAGATGCAACATTCAAGTTCCATAAATGGCAACTGTCCTATTTTCCAAGTTGCCCAAGACGGTCATCGATGTTACGAAGCTATAGCCCTACCACAGCATCGAGGACATGTCCAACGAGGAGCTAGCCAACCAGACCAACTCGATCTGCGACTGTGCCCCTCCACTATACATGGCTAAACGGGCCGCTCAGGCACGGCATGACACTAGCACGACGCGGTACGGCACGACGGGGCACGGCATGCTGGGGCATGGCGGCTGTCGTGCCGTGCCACGTAGTGCCACCGTGCCGGCATCCCGACCCAGACACGGCACTATAGGCTATTAGCCGTGCCGTGCCGTGCCACTGGGCACGGCAGCCCGCTCTCCAGCCCGTGCCGCCCCTGGCCGTCGCGCCGCACGTCGAAGCCGCTCTCCAGCTCGTTGACACAGAGGCTATCACGCCGCCGAAGGAGGTGGAGTGGCCGAGGAAGAAGATGCGCCACCACCGCCACTGGCAACGCACTGCTCCGCCACCGCTGCCGCTAGCCGCGCGCTGCTTTACCGCCGCTAGCCGCGTGTCGCGCGCAGATACGCCACCACCGGCTGACGTGTCCGCTGCTGTTGTAGATGCACCGGCATGCCACCGACCTGAGGCCCTCAGGGCATGGGGGAGGGAGCTAGCCTGAGGCCCTCGGGGCATAGGGGAAGGGAGCCACCGTGCCGGCCTGAAGCCCTCAGGGCATCGGCGCATCTAAGGAAATGAGAGGAGGAGAGAGAGACTAAGAGAAGGAAATAGGGTTTGGTGTGTGAGAGATGCTTATATACCAGTATCCAACAGCTCTGGTTCATCAGGTCATATCTAACGGTGGAGAATAAACAGGACAGATCGTGCCATGCCTGAGCCGGCACTACAGGCCAACATGGCGGCCTAGGCACGGCACTACAACCGGGCCGTGCCTGGCACGGGCACGACGACAGCCAGGCCGGGCCGTGCCTGGGCCGTGCTTCTTAGTGTCGTGCCTGTGTCGGCCCATAGTGCCCATGCCAAATGGAAATCTATACCCTACGCTCCCACACGTATGCACGCGGACCCAACAGCGTCAAGCAGGTGGTTGTGGCAAGTTGGTCTCACTACAACATTCAAACACCAGATTTACTTTCGCAACATCCAGATGAAACCTTTGGAACATAGGAGTATGTATAAAAATAGAAGAAATATTTGGGACATACAGTTGAAACACCAGTGCAAAAATATGCAACATCACAATCTACTTTTAAAACATCCAGATGCAACATTTGCAACATATAAAAGAAGATAGATGAAACACTTGCAACATACGTGTAAAAATAGATGAAACATTGGGGATAGACACTTGCAACATATATATGTTACAACCATTGGAACATATGCAACATCCCGATCTACTTGCAACATTCGTATGAAACAATTAAAACATATATCTAAAACAACTGAATCACTTGAAACATAAGCTTGCAACATGTCTGAAAATGTCTAGAAACACTTGAAACACAGCATTGTCGCACAGCCATGACCTACCTGATGGGGAACTGTGGTGGCGTAGGCCTCCCCTTCCTGCCGACGACGTGAGGTGGATGGGGGTACAAGCGCATGCGCAGGCCTCCCCTGCTTCTCCTTTCGCGACGGGCAAGGTGGATCGGCGCAGCGCTTGATGGTGGCGCTCCTGAGATCTTGTGCTGGCACGAACTGTCGCCGCTCTAGGGGAGAAGGTTGTGGCGGGTCCAGCACGAGCTATCACTGCTCTGGTGGAGAAGGCGGTCGGTGAGCTGGAGAAGGCCACGGCAGGCCGGAGGCATGGTGGAGAGAGTGGAAGGCAGACAACCGAGAGGCACGATGGAGAGGGATCAAGGCGGCTGGCCGCGCTCTGGCACGGTGGAGATGCTAGCCATCGGGCCTCCAGTCACCGTGGAGAACACTAGGACGGCGCAGCGGAGCACGGTCGCAGTGGAGCGCGTCTGTTCGAGCTGCGGTGATTTTTTTTCTAGAGAATGGACATAGCAAGCTACGGTTAAGGACTTGTGGATGAGAGATTATGACTATTGAGCTATTGGGCTGGTGTTGCGGCCTACAAACGGGAGTGTCCGGATCGGAGGATCGGACGTCCTCACCGTAGCATTTCAGTATTTTATGCGTCTAACCGATGCATACGACAGTATTACATGCGGAGTATATGGCATGTATTTTGGGCTGTTTGGATGCCATTTTGTTGGGATAATGTGAAGGAGGGAATGAAGAGCAAAGAATAAAATGACTGAAAACCAACCATTGCCACAAAGTTTATGTGAAAATCTAAGAACGCAAACATTCAGAATTATCTAGGCCCTGTTTTTTAGAGGCCCAAGCTGCAAGTCTGGCTGGCCCAGGCCCACGCCCATCTACGAGTTTGAGCTTGTTGGATGCACCAGATGAACAGGTTGTCTTCACTTCTCCAACAGAATCCACATATGCTGACTTGTCGTGATTAGAGATACTTGGCCACGTTTGGGTCCTTGTGTTGAGGTACCTTGCACCATGCATATATTATGCGGTTGGGATGGATCAGGAGTCAGAATATAGAGCTGGGGACGCCGATGGATTATTTGTAGGTTGGATGAAATTGAAATCCTGTCCGGTTTGAATTTGGTCCGTATTCCGTAATGGTTCAGGTGGGTTGATGTGAGATTGTAGAAAATTTAGCCCACATTGTTAGCAACCACAGTGCCTCTAAACCATAGATTGGGGTAAGCATCTTACTTAGGGTTCCTCTAGTTCGCCCTGGCGTAGTTGCGCCGCAGCCTCGTGGACGCCGATGTCAAGGGAGCTCGGCGCGGTAGAGTCCAGCGTGGTGGAGACGAGGTTCAGTGGCGATGCAGAGGCGACGGTGAGGTTGGTGGCAGCTTCCCGTCGCTGGCAGCACTAACTTTAGATCGGATTAGGTTTTCTGTTCGTGGGTCATGGCAGCTCCGGTCAACCTCGTAGTTAGAGCTGTGATCCCCACCTAACTTTTATAGTGTTGTGCGACAGGGGCCCATCAACCATATTAGGGTTGGGTGCCCCCGATCAGAGCGCAAATCCAAGGGCCTAATAGGCCATTCGGTCTATTGGTGGAGATCAACTAACATTCTCCCCCTTGATTTCACTACCATCTTTTAATTTCATATCATTTACTTTTGTTCATTCCATTACAGATTAGCGCATAGAGCATATTTCATCGTTGCAGTCAATTACTGATAGATTTAACAGCTACAACACACCACTCTGTTCTGAAATAGATACTTAACTTTGGGCCTTCTTTTGTCTAGAAATTTTAGGCTTTTTCTTAAACCCATGCTAGCTACATGTTCACTGAACACGTTGGGTGGTAAGCCTTTTTTAAGCGGATCCGCGAGCATCTTTTCGGTATTTATATGCTCAAAACTTATGACATGATCCTGGACTTTATCTTTCACAATATAATACTTTATGTCAATGTATTTGGCAGCACCACTTGACTTATTGTTGTGAGCATACTGAACTGTCGGATTATTATCGCAGTATAACTTAAGTGGTCTATAGATGTCGTCAACCATCTTTAAATCGGGTATGAACTTCTTTAGCCAGTTCACGTGCCCCGTTGCCTCATAACACGCTACAAACTCGGCATACATTGTGGACGATGTAGTGACGGTTTGCTTTGAGCTTTTCCATGAAATAGCTCCCCCTGCGAGAGTGAATATATATCCAGACGTGGATTTTCTATCATCTCCCGCATAATCAGAATATGAATATCCCACTATATGGAGTGAATCAGATCTTCTATACGTCATCATGAGGCTTTTCGTTCCTTGCAAATAACACAAAACTTTCTTTACTAATTTTCAGTGTTCTGTTCTAGGATTACTCTGGAATCTGCCAAGTAACCCGGTAACAAATGCCAAGTCAGGGTGCACACATACTTGAGCATATTGCAAGCTTCCGACAGCTGAAGCATATGGAACCGCTTTCATTTGATCGATCTTATATTGGTTCCTAGGGCATTGAAAATCCCCATATCTGTCGCCCTTGACTATAGGAGCAAGTGAGGGACTATATTTGTGTATACTGAATTTCTTTAAGATCTTTTCTATGTATGCCTTTTGTGACAGTCCTAATACCCCTTTACTTCTATCTCGGTGAATCTCGATTCCTAGAACGAACGAAGCCTCACCAAGACCTTTCATATCAAATTTTAAGGACAAAAACTTCTTTGTCTCCAGCAGTAGACTAACATCACTACTAGCAAGTAAGATATCATCCACATATAGGACAAGGAAGATAAACTTCTCATTCTTAAACTTTGCATAGACACAATTATCCTCAACATTCTCTTTAAATCCAAAATTCATTTTTATCTAATCAAACTTCAAGTACCACTGTCTTCAAGCTTGTTTTAATCCATAAATGGATTTCTTTAGGCGGCATCCCATTCGTTCTTTTCCTTTCGTGACAAAACCTATTTGGTTGTGCTATGTAAACATTTCCCTTCAAGTCCCCGTTCAGAAATACCGTCTTTACATCCATCTGATGTAATTCTAAATTGTAATGTGCCACTAATGATATTATGATTCTGAAGGAATTCTTACATGAGACTGGAGAAAAGATCTCATTGTAATCAATCCCTTCTCTTTGCGTAAAGCCTTTTGCCACAAGTCGCGTTTTATATCTCTCTATATTTCCTTGAGAGTCAAGTTTTGTTTTGTAGACCCATTTACAGCCTACTATTTTGGCTCCTTTAGGAATTATTTCCAAGTCCCAAACTTTATTGGCATTCATAGATTTCATTTCATCTTCCATGGCCTCAAACCACTTTGATGAATAATCAGTTCTCATGCCTTCTTCAAATGAGGTGGGATCATCCTCCATTTGAAATTCCTCAGTGTTGTATACATCATAGTCAGTAGAAATAGCTGATTTTCTAACTCTTTGAGACCTTCTATGGGCCTCCACATTTGGCACATCTTCTATTTGAGGCTGTTGTTGCTCCCCCTCATGTGTGGCAATAGGTTCTACAGGATCCTGAAGAACAGGTTCCTCATCGTCATTCATTGTTGCCACAGGCGGAATAACAACAGGTGCTGGCACCACAGTATCTTGCATTGTCAGTGCAGCGACAGCAAGTAGTGAGAAAAATGGCTCATGAATCATCGGAGTGGGCGCATACATCCGCTTCTCTTTAAGGTCAATTTCTTGAGCTACCATGCTCCCCCTCATCATTTCATCCTCTAGGAAGACAACGTGTCTCGTTTACATAAACTTTGTATGTCTGTCTGGACAGTAGAAACAAAAACCTTTTGACTTTTCTGGGTAGCCAATGAAATGGTAACTTACTGTTTTGGGATCTAGCTTCCTAATGTTTGGGTTAAATACTTTAGCCTCAGTAGGACTCCCCCACACACATAAGTGGTTTAGTGAGGGTACTCTTCCTGTCCACAACTCATACGGTGTTTTGGGCACCGACTCACTTGGTACTCTATTGAGAATATAAATGGCGATATTAACGCCTCCATCCACAGGCTCAACGGTAAGGTGGAGTAACTTATCATACTACGCACCATATCCATCAGGGTACGATTGCGTCTTTTAGCTACTTCATTCTGCTGATGTTCACCCGGTGTAGAATACTGGGCTACTATGCCATTCTCCTGTAAGAACCTTGCAAAAGGTCCAGGAACTTGGTCATATGGGGTATGCCAACCGTAGTACTCTCCCCCATGGTCGGACCTGACTATCTTAATCTTTAAATTGTGTTGGTTTTTAACTTCTGTCTTAAATATTTTAAATTTATCCAATGCTTCTGTTCTTTCTTTGATTGGATAAATGTAGCCATAACGGGAGTAATCATCTGTAAATGTTATGAATAAATCATAACCATCCACACTCTTTACAGGAAACGGATCACAGATGTCTGTGTGAATAATCTGTAAAATTCATGCTCTTCGTTTGGCATCTTTCTTAATTTTCTTTACATACTTTCCTTTTATGCATTCTCTGCATTGTTCTAAATCTGAGAGCTCTAATGGAGGAAGAATATTATTCTTAACTAGTCTTTCTATTCTCCCTCTCGAAATATGGCCTAAACGACAGTGCCATAATTTCAACGACGCATCGTGAGCTCTCTTTCGTTTTCTATTTACATCCGCAGACGAGGATACATTCTCATTGTCGCACGCAACGTTTTCATCATCACATACAACATTCACATCATCACATAGTGATAACAAATAGTATGTGCTCTCTTATGCCACTATTTTCAGAGTAACTCTCTGTCACCAGCTGCTTTATCAGCTGGGTAGTATAGGTCTTTGAAGAGCC
This sequence comes from Miscanthus lutarioriparius, assembly GCA_904845875.1. Taxonomy (NCBI): domain Eukaryota; kingdom Viridiplantae; phylum Streptophyta; class Magnoliopsida; order Poales; family Poaceae; genus Miscanthus; species Miscanthus lutarioriparius. The sequence goes on from CAJGYO010000007.1 coordinate 95,369,697, forward strand.
AGTGAACTGACTCTTTATTCTATCGAGGTACTCGGTGATCGTGTCACACTCTGGGATTGAGCCCCACAATTGTAGGCTTAATCGTGTTCTTTATCACAGCCAAATATTTCTTGTTGGCAGTGACCCACTTCCTATGCTCAAGGTCATATGACATCTTTTGGGATTCAAAATCTCTCTCTTTAGTTGCCCAAGCGGCATCAGTCTCGTTTGTCTCCCTCACCGGTGCCACAGGTTTAGTGGAATACGGTGAGGTGACTACCCAGTCCACCTTAGTCAAGATGAAGGCCAGGTCAATCTTTTTCTAACATAAAAAAAATAACAACAATTGCATGTCTTAATTCCAACATTGGTCTAAATTAAAACATATAACTGTTCTTATACACTAATTCTACATCACCGTTTGGCAGAAATAGAATTAATGCATAAAATCATTAAAATTACGATATTGTTATTAACAACGTTGGTCAGAAAACAACAACATCATAATCATGTATAAATCTCTTTTTCTCCAATTATTCAACTGTTCTTACACACTAATTCTACATCACCGTTGGTCAGAAATAGAAATAATGCATAAAATCATTAAAATTACGATATTGTTATTCACAACGTTGGTCAGAAAATAACAACATCATAATCATGTCAAAATCTCTTTTTCTCCAATTAAATATCACGTTGGTTCAAAATAACTGGACAATAAACAATTTCTTTAGCAGCGGAAAACGTATACTCAATTTCTTGAATTTTACCCATTGGAAAAATTTGTTTTTCTGATATCTTTTGAGCCATTTTCTATTTTTCAATTTTACTAAAAAAGAAAAAAGGAAAATTGGGCTCCCTGTTTACTGCTACTGGGCCCGAAGCCAGCAATTCGGCTCGGCCCACCACCTCTGCGCGGCACCCGGCCCCACCCAGGCCGCAAAGTGGGCCTGGGGCGGCAAAGTGCCATGGCCGCGCGCGCCCACCTGGGCCGTGAAACGGCCCGCTCGATCTGAGCCGTCCGCGCCGATCTGATGGCCGAGCGGCATTATCGGGTAAACAAAACCCCCTTCGGCCGGCGCGGGCGAAACCCTAGTGCCATTCCTTCCCTCCCGTTCTCTCTCTCACTCAGCCGCGCGAGCCCGAGCGAAGAGCAGGCAACGACGAGAGCGAGCAGGGCCTCGACGCCGTCGCCGGCCCCCTCGCCAGCGTGTGCGCTCCCCAGCGGGTGAACGCGCCGCCGTCGAGCGGCCTGGCTGTGGCGCCTCCTTGGCCGGGGCCCAGCGAGCAGCTGCCCCCGGCTCGGCCTTCTTCTCCCCGCGCGCCGGCGAGGCAGCCCACTGGCTCTTCCTCTTCCCCTTTTCTTCTTTGGATCTGGTTCTTCTTCTCGGTTGAGTCCGATTGGGATGGGGATTCGTTCTAGGGTTACAATCTTGGGTTAGAGTTTCACTGTGTATCATCCCCGTGGAGTCTTTACGGGTTTTAGGGTTCGGCTTTGATTCTCTTCTAGGTCGAATCCCTCTTCTTTTGTTCTTTCCTTCACCCAGTTAGGGTTAGGGTAAGGGAATCGTTAGGGTTAGGATTAACCCGATTCGTTTCGATCGATTCGGTTCATCTTTTTTATTTGATTTCTTTTCTTTTCTATTTGTACCGAATCGCTCTCTTCCCCTTCCTCATCACGAGTTAGGGTTAGGGTTCGGTTGAACCCGATTCGGTTTTTCTCTCGGTTTTGATTCAAGATCTTTGAGATAAGCCCCTTCCCCTCTTCCCTTTCTTCTCTTTTGGACCTTCTTTCTTTTCTTTTCGGAGTTGAACCGATTTGGGTTTGGGGTTAGGGTTAGGGTTTGACTCGGAGTGCCGAGACCCCTTTCTATTCTCTTCTCAGATCCGAACACCGATGTTCTTTTCTTGCCGCGCGCCGGCGAAGACGGCGGTGCGGCACCTTTCCCCCAGCTCGGTGGCGGTGATGACCGGCAGTCAGTGACGCCCGCCACCCTCCCGGTCTCTTTTCTATTTTCTTTTACCTGGTTAGGGTTAGGGTTTCAATCTGAAACGGATCGAACCCTTGTTCTTTCTTTGATTTCTTTTCAATGCTTTACCCCATACTAGATCTACACACTGGCAACCTTGGCTCTGGTACCATTGTTAGCAACCACAGTGCCTCTAAACCGTAGATTGGGGTAAGCATCTTACTTAGGGTTCCTCTAGTTCGCCCTGACGTAGTTGCGCCGTAGCCTCGTGGACGCCGGTGTCGAGGGAGCTCGGCGCAGTGGAGTCCAGCGTGGTGGAGACGAGGTCCAGTGGCGATGCAGAGGCGACGGTGAGGTTGGTGGCGGCTTCCCGTCGCTGGCAGCACTCACTTTAGATCAGATTAGGTTTTCTATTCGTGGGTCACGGCGGCTCCGGTCAACCTCGTAGTTAGAGCCGTGATCTCCACCTATCTTTTATAGTGATGTGCGACAGGGGCCCATCAACCATATTAGGGTTGGGCGCCCCTGATCAGAACGCAAATCCAAGGGCCCGTCGGACCTATTGGTGGAGATCAACTAACACACGTAACTATAACATTCGTCTGGTTTAAACTTGATCGTTGTGCTGTTGACAGCGTGAAGCGTCACGCAGGTGCAGGACTGGCGTCGCCCGTCTGCTGATCAAGCTCTACCAATCCACGCCATGCAGGTGCTTGGCTTGCTGGTTTTAAGATTGCTTGTACGAGCTAGATTGGCTGGATTTGAAAAGTGTTGAGCACTTGGACTCCTTGAAGTAGTCGGGTTATCCTACTGTAATCTTCGGATAATCTATGTTCGTCAGATTTCACTAATTCATATCCTACCCTGGCACCCTGCACGTACAACTGCACAAGAATATCAGAAAAAAAAACTCTGTCTACAAACTTGGATTTAGATCGGAGAATTATTTATGTTAGTTTTGCCGTTATTTAGTAGTATATGCTTTCAGAATTTTGTGCATGAAACAAATAAGTTTCTGTTTTACACGTTCCAACAGCTCCGTTGTAGTCTAGCTGGTTAGGATACTCGGCTCTCACCCTAGAGTCCCGGCAACCGAACTTTTTATTGTGCTTTAGTTATTTTTGTACTGCTGACTTGAATCAGTTTGTTATTGCTGTGCCTCTGTACTCTTTCACTTACTGATGAAGTAATAACAGCAGAGTTTTTATTTACTGGAGGAAGTATTGGATACATTGATGAAGTAAAAACAGCAGAGTTTTTATTTACTGATGAAGTACTGCACACAAGCACAAATTGATGGCCAGTTGGTGCACCAAAATCAAGCATCTTGATTCAGGAATTCTTATATCTGGATTTGCTAAATCCTTCGACAGCTGTACTGTATATACATGAGCAACCAATTTTGCAATGAACCATCCCAAGCATGGATCCCCAGAACTCCTTCCCAGATCTCTGAAGGATGGCCGGTCATCTGCCTCAATCTCATCAAGACGCCTTTTTTTTTTCAAGAACACGACTTAACGCATATTTCATTAACAAGAAGTGAGACTGCCTCAAGACGATTCATGCTGCTGCTGCTGAAGCTGAACCCAGGAATGGTAGTCCCTCAGCAACTGCTCTCCCAGCATGGGAACAAGCATGTCCAGCAGGCCTTGCATCAAACTGCAACAGAATTCAGTGGAAATGTCAAATCCAAGTGTCATTATGAATTGTGAAAACTGATCACAATTCACAATACAGTATGAACCATCATAATTTCTATTAGTCGGTAAAGTGTCTGCGTGGTGTCTTTCAGAGCTACTAGTTTTTAACAAGATTCAGGTGGGCACTGGTGCTCTCTTCCAGAGTTTGTTCTAAAATAACACATGGAAGTGTGAAGAATGTACAGGCAGGCATACATACAGGTTGCCTGGTTTCTCCACTGCTGACAGTGGAAGCATGCTGAATGGCTTAGTGTAGACCTGTAAATTGTAATCGGCACACTATTAGCTTCGTATATTCTAACTTGAAAAAAAAAGAATATAAGAAACCTTACAGCCGAGTAGTGAATGGAAAGCATACCTCCAGAGTGACCTCCAAGCTGACATCGATGTCTAGGCAGGGCTCCTCGGCATCGTCGCTCCACGTTATATGGTTACTCATAAACGCTGCCAAAATTCAGGAGTTTCAGAAATCCGAATGATGGGGGAAGAAGAAGAACGCATCATAGATTTTGCAGAATAGCTAATCGATCACATTCACATTGATTGTGGAAGAACACTTGATTTTCAGAATGGCTAATCGGTGGCACAAGTGATGAACAGACGCCTGAACTTACCTGAAAAGAATTCATTCTGCTGCTCGAGTGCTTCTGAACCCTCAAACTGAAAACATGCAGGGAAGAAGCTCAGATCAGTGAATGTTCCGATCCCAAGAGCAGACGAGGATCAGAAAATCATTGAGGTCTGTTATCCACCTCAATCCACGTGGGATGGAGTGTAATGGAATAAAATTTAGTTCAATTCCGCTCCAATCCACTTCTACCCACGTGGACGGCGATGAATACACGTGCGGCCTGAGGCGGCGGCCACGTACCCTGCACGACAGCATCTCGATGGTGCAGTCGGTGCTGGTCGGGGCGACGCGGAGGTCGAGCACCGGCGCGACCTCGAAGCCGAGGAGCCCGATGCGGCGCAGCGCGCAGGTGAAAGTGCCGGGCCCGGACCCCGCGGGCGCGAAGCTCTCGAGCGCGCCGGTGTTGAGGAGGGACTCCACGGCGTCCGGGTGGCGCAGGAACTCGCCGACGCCGGAGACGCCGTCCGGCAGCGAGACGCGCTCCCGCCGCCTCGCCGACAGCCGGGCCCGCCGCCCCGCTCGCGCCGTCGGTGCCTGGCCCGCGCCAGCGCCCGCCTCGGCACCGTCAGCCTCGGCGTCGCCGCTTGCCACTGCGACCCTCCATGCCAGCCGGTCGCTACAGTTCTTCGTCTTGGCCTGCTTGCAGCTGGAGCTGCATGTGGGGATGGGGATCGCGATCGGCTGGCGTTCGGCGAGGGAGATGGCTCCAGGCTTGGCTGCGGCGAGCCTCATTCCATCGCCTGCTACAGCTTCAGCCGCGCATGAAACCAACCACTGGCTGTAGGAGCTTATCGTGTTCGAGACTTGGAGCGCGTTGTACACATGGACAAAGATGTGTGGTTCCTCCTGGCATGCTGTGCTGTCGGAGTGAACCAGTTATTTTTTCAGTACTCTTCCGTCCCAAATTAAATTAGTTTATTAAATTATTCTAAATCAAACTATTATAGAAACTAGTGTTAATTTTTATGACGCTAAATTTAACTAATTTTTTCACTAGATTTTTTTCCACCCGAGTAACCTCATTTCCATTAATTTGAATTAACAGAAATATTTTTTCACTATATATATCATGAAATATATTTTCAAAATGTACTTACTCATAAATATTGTTACCATTTCTTATAAAGCTTGTCAGATTTGAAATAGTCTACTTAGGGTGATTCTAGAGATTATTTTGTTTTGGGACCGAGGGAATAACAATTTGTAAACTCTTGTCTCACAAGTTTTGTGCAAGAAATCGTTGATTCATGGCTGGGGAGAATACAGGTTGGATGAATCTAAAATAGAGCCTTTTTTCCGATTAACCTTCTGCAAATAAAATGCTTTGTGTTTTGGTAAAATTTCAGTGGGACTCGTATGTTCCAAAAGAGACACTGGTACGGGGGGAGATTCATTAACATTGTATAGAGAAATAGATAGTTCTAATTAAAGGCCCGTTTGGCACGGCTTCCGCCGGCTCCGGTTTCCCTGACACCGACATTGTAGCATACTGTTTATAGAAGCGGCTTTCCTCTCTCCTCCTCTCCCCCTCTCACTGACACTCGCACTGTTCATCGGAGCCGGAGAAGCTCGTTTCCCGGGCTTCTCTGGCTTCATCTCCTGCATGCTACAGTACCGCGCTACAGTGAGGCAGAAAAGGTGGAGAGAGAAAACCGGCTCATCGCTACAGTGATTAGCGTAGTTTTTGTCAGGTGGAGGCGGAGCCGGCGGAAGCCGTGCCAAACGGGCCTGTTCTCCACGAGGCTCCACTGTCTACGAGCTTGATGTATGCATCCCTGAAGTCGTCGAAAAATCTAGCTTGGTCCTCTGCATAGACCCTGATCCATCTGCAGATTTCAAGCATGCAACATTTAGCATTTTCTTGGCCCATCTAATTCCATGTAGCCACATGCTAAATTTTTCTTACGGAATTAGTACTTGAGGGAAAGAGATGTTATCGAGGAAAGCCGGTGTAGTTCATATTTCATCAAACTACCTTAAGCACTCGTCATCTTCGGTGAGTGCCCAGTCCGTGCGGAGCCCAACCATTGCCGCCATGCCAGCTTCACAAAGGAACACGATAAGCCCACACAGTAAGTTTTGATGATTAAGCATAAACATCAAATGGGTTATGATGGACAAGTCCTCTCGAAAGTCCAAGGGAGATAGAAACAGGATCGAAACAATTAATAAGGGCATGCACTTACTTGAAGATGTTTGCGGCTTCTCAAGGAGCACCTTGAAATAGGTGTTATCGAAAACAATTGGACTCCCAAATCCTTTACCTCCAATTGTGTGTGCTCCAGATAAAACAACCATCTCCTGCACCCTGTTAAGTACCAAATATAACTTTAGACAGAGTCTAATTAACACAACCTGGTTTATGGAGCAATGGCTAGAAGGCAGAGGGATTAAACATAAAATCTGTTCAAATATTGCCAGGTCAGAGGAGCTGAGGTCCACAAAATAGACCAAAATTAAGAACTGGAATTCACAAAATATATATAATTTGAGAAAAAGGACAACTCACGAAAAGCCCTTCTTGCTGAATAATGTTTTTAAGGAAGTTGCGTCCAATGTTTCTTCAGGAAGTTTACCAGTTGGATCAGCAGTGCTGCAAAAAAAAAAAAAAAAAAAAAATTGAGTTCTTCAGAAAACTACTGATACAGAGACAAAACACAATCTGGAATATATAGCTTTCTTAAATTGTAGGTTAAAGTAGTAAAATAAAAATTCACTGTGATGTCTCACCTAGAATCTAATCTTCCTAGCCTTACTGGAATCTCAGGCCCACCACAGAGCGCAACTGCCTCAGCACCAGCCACGGCAATCAAATCCGCCCATGACACTGTCAGCAGAAACAGCAGGAAATTTGACTCATGTGAAACACCCAAACTGGAGTCCATAAAGAAAGTGCAAGCCAGCAAATGGCATAATTTACATACCTTTATGAACGTTGTCAATTCCTTCTTTTGCTTTTCTTAGTATCTGTTCAATTATGAGGCAATTAAATAGACATCAACTAAAGGAAAGATATTATCAAGAAGGATATGATATTATTCAAGAAAATAAGTAAAGATAAAGCAATTTATTGTCCCAAAGACACTCAGTGGGTGGGGTAGGGGGAGTACACCTTTATGGATCTATTTAGCCCAGTATTTTCAGGTCTGTCAACTTCATAAATTATAGAGCCATTCATGCCACCTGAAAGGTATCAATATTGGTAGTCTGAGGAAAGGAAAATATGTCTCTTTGCTGAACTAATATAGCAATGAGATAGCAATCTTACCAGTGTATGCACCACAAATGGTGTTATTTCTTTCCTTTTACAAATAGAATTTATATCTCCTTAACAATACCATTTTGCATCATTTTCATAGACAAAGGCTTTTTTTTCTCGAAAACACAGAAGAGATGTGTATCATTATATTAAGAAGTTTTCTTATACAAATGCTACTAAAAAACCTATCAGTTTTCTTAGTCCAATGAATTTGATAGTGTACTACTTCAACCTGAAATCAACCATGGTGTTAAGAGGCTAACCTGATTTGTCACCAATTTCGAAAGTCCCTGCATCATGGAAAACCAATCGAAGCACACCAGCAGCTTTGGCCTTGGTTAAAACATTCCTCACACCACTTCGAATAATTGATGCATCATATATCTCAGCCCTGTGCAATCAACCAGATAACTTCTCTTATAAATAACACTATTGTTTTAGGAGCAAGAAACAGATTTTAGGATCTTTCCTTTACTAGATCACTGTTCCAAGTTTACTAGATTCGACTATGGCTCAATACATGCTTCTCCTTCTTCTTTTTTTTGAAAGAACAACAGCAGGGGAAGCCCCCACTGTTAGTAATTTATTAAACCAAAAAGAACCAACTGTACAAAAGAGACAGAACAAAAAACAGCAGCAAAGAAGGAAACAGGTAGCCTGAGGCAGGCTGGACCAAACTATGTACACAAATCTATCCAAGAAAGGAAGGGAGAGCGCTTGTTTTCAGAGATCCTGTGAGCTTGTAGGCGAGCTTCATCTATTTAGCCCAGTATGCTTCCAAATCTCCTTTCAAATATGGCTCATTACATGCTTCTCCTTCTAAGTCCATGTTCACACAGTATTTACCATTTGAAACATCAAGAAGATGATCTTTTGAATGTCGGTTGGTAATTTTAAGAGCTGAATAGCCAAATTCAGTGATAATAATGCACTTACGCAATAGAGATGTTAATACGAGGAATCAGAAAAGGGAGTAAAATGGCAGAAGCAAAGTCTCTCCTTCTCATACGCCAGGATGATCTGGGACCTGGAGCCACCAGAGAAGAGAAACTTTGAGTTGACTATATTAATTTCCATGGTCTGGCATCAGCCCAAGCAACAAAAAGTTTCCCATTGTCATTAAAATATTTACAGCTTCAGCAAAAATGATTTGGAACCAAGTGATATATGAGGTTCTAACTGAAACACAAAGCATAAGAACTGCGATGTGTACCTGAAATGGAATCTTCAATTTCCTGCTGCTCAGAGAGTTGTGAACATACTGAATCAGCAGCACGCTTACTACCAGCTGCAGAAGCTTTTATTACCAGCTTCCCATCTCTTCTACCTCTGTACATAATGACTTCTCAGGTTATTTGTTTCCATGTAGACGAGACTGCATCTGCATACAGGAATGAGAGTTCTCTAACATCACCTGCAGGCACAGCTACTGTAGCTGTAGTAGAAGCAGCTGGAGGAGGAAGACGACGCAATATAGGGGATATTGGTGAGCTCCATCCCCTTTCCCGGCTTGCCTTCTCTAGTAAGAGCTACCAGCCTGCCACAGCTCTGAAATGAAGAAAAAAAAGAAAAGGACACAACCCACTAGTCAGGCTATCTATGCCTGGCTATCCATGTGTGGTTGCCAACTTCCGGTCCCCACGAAGTCACTTGGATAAGCTGTGTTCCAAAGATATTTATCCCTCCATTTTTTGTCCTACAGCTATGCCTCCAAAGACCCTTGCTTATCTCTGTAGTTCACAATGAAATTTCACTGTCTTTGATGTCTTTTTCACTGTGGCACAAACATACCTTGTCTTTTTGTTTATGATTTTACAAGATGAAGAGTTCTCCAAAATTGTGCCTCTCAAAATAGCCTTGCAAGAATAATATGAAATACAAAATGACCCAAAAGACAAAAAACATGCACCGTCAATTGACTGAATTCATAAAGCAAAGCAACCCATGAGACCCTAATTTGAAGCTTAGCTCAACTAGAAGTGACGGATTAAACTATACTAGCTCAAAACAAAAGGGGCCAACCTACAAAGAAAAAGGTTATTGCTGAAACAATATACATGACATCTGAAAAGAATAAGCAACAACAGAGACAACATAATTTACAGTGCATTTGACACATAACTGGATTTTAATTCTCTGCTTCAATAGTATATTGCATTGTTTCACAGATATGGTCTCTATAGCCTGGGGAAGCCAAGCATTCAAGGATTTTTTAAACATATTTCTTAGAAGTCAGAACTCTCTGATGATGGATTGAAAGCCACCTGGTCACCACAATCCAAGTTATCTCCAAAGTGTTCGCGGCCAACTCCCATCAAGCCGAGATAATGTTGGTTATGGGATATAATGAAGTTCATCTTATCGGTGGATCCTTTACCACAGATGGCATCACCATACAGGATGTTCATGGTAGCACCAAAGCCAGGATACCTCTTGGATAATGTGTCCTTCTTGGTGGGTTTCCAGTTACCAACAAACACATCATGAGCAGATGGCTGCTTCCTCTTCATTGGAGTCATCCACCTCCAAATGGCTGCTTCAAATGCAAGTGTGGCATTCTGTTCCAGTAGCTCTGGGTGGTTCAACAAATCCTGCTTGATACCCTTCCCAACGATACCGTAGTTGTAGTTCCTGGGAAACATCAACAGCATAGCTAATCGTCAATCACTTAACTTGCTCAACTCATAACCAACAGAAGTGAAGACAGGGCATATCAGCCTCACCAGTAAACAGGAAGAGCACCTCGGCCATAGTACTCAACTCCTTCACCACAAGGGTATAATTCGTTGCTATCATCACAATAGCTCTGGCTTGGGCTCAATTCGTGGTTGTAGCAAAGCCCCCAAGCTGTTTCACCATCAGGCGCTTCCTTGTATCCACCTAACCGAACGCATCATTCCAGTATTTAGTGTATTATAATAATAATATCAGACGAAATTCAGATTAATCTACACAAGGTTTCCAATCAATCAAACAGAACTACAGTGTGTAAATCCAACCTGGCTAACCTCATAAGTCACAACTAGATCAAACTAAAATCTATTACAGTTTGTTTTCCTGGATTAAAAACTGGATGGCAGATCTAAAACCCAGATACTGTAAGAACTATCACAGGGTATGCCATTGCATTCGACAGTTAGATACTCCCTCCATCCCAAATTGTAAGTCATTCCAAGAATCTTGGAAAGTCAAAGTTTTTCAAATTTGACCAAATTTATATAACAAAATAATAATATTTATCATACCAAGTAAGTATCATTAGATTCTTCATTAGTTATATTTTCATATTATACCTATTTGATGTCATCAATCTTTGTGTTTCTCTCTATAATTTTAGTCAAACTTGAAAAAGTTTGACTCTCCAAGATTCTTGGAATGACTTACAATTTGGGATGGAGGAAGTATTACTGAAATGAAACAAACAACACGTGTTTCCATTGTCTGTGTTTGTGATCCTAGTGCTTAAGGTATTCTGTGAAATTCTTTGGAGAAGGCCAGATAATTGAGATCCTCAATTCAATATCAGGCAAATCATCTTTTCCTCGAATCCTACACTCATCTACAAAAATCTAGCTACAGATCTCAGCATACAAGAGCATGCCTAAATGCCTAGAGCGCGAATTCTACTAGTGAGCACGCCTGCATCAAGCGATCAGTTCAAAAACCAAATCATCTGAATCTATCAGTCGATCCCAGGGCATCCGATTGCTCAATTATAGAGTGGTTAGCAAAGAGAAGAGAGCGTAGCGTACAGGATGTCTTGGCGCCGACGTGGCCAAGGAAGGCGGCGACCTCCCTCATGCCCATCTCCTTGCCTCCGGTGGTGCCAAACCCACGGGACTCAAAGAGCGCGGCGGCGGTGATGAAGGCCTTGTGATCCCAGAAGCCAGCGGCGTGGGCGAGATCGGAGTCGCGCTTGGGGAAGAGCTCCTCGAACTGGTACGCCTTGAAGAAGTCGCCGATGGTCTCGTTGCAGCAGAACCGGCTGCCGCTGCACTCCCACCCCTTGTCGCAGACCTTCTCGCCGCCCGCCGCCGCCGAAGTGGCCAGCAGAAGCAGCAGCAATGCCGCCCCTCGCGTCCCCGCCATCGCTGTCTTGGGTGGTCTCTCTCCTCACAGACGAACCAACTCAACACCGTCTGGCGAGCTATTCGGTGAGAGACTATGGGAAGTTCGACGGAATGTCATTCCGCAACGGTACTTCGTTAGAATGCCATTACCAAGTACGACACAACCGCTAAAATATCATCCGAGAGAATTTGGAGTCTTTTATTCCCCTTCTACCCCTCCCTTCTCTCTTTTTCCTTTCACGGTCGCGATTGGGACGGACAGAACGAGAGCCACGAACGGATCGAGCTCTCGGGCTCTTCTCCTCCATCGCCGAGGTACCCCACGGCCGCCCGCTCAATCCGCCTTCCCACGCCTTTAGATGCCTGACAAGTGGAAGGAGGGCGTCAGCAACACCAACGAGAACAGTGGCCGCAAGATCAACGAAAACAAGCTCCTCTCCAAGAAGAACAGGTCAGCTCTCCCCTCATCCTCCCTTCCCCTGCCCCTGTCGAGCCTTCTCCCCTACTACTAGTAGTTCTTTGCGGTCAGGGTTGGGCTGACATCACGCACGAATAGCTGATGCCTGTTGCTTGGGCTCCAATTTAGTTTTCTGGGATACCTTCAACACATCAGGGTAGGAGCTTTCGTTTTCTTAAATAAAGAGGCAAATCACCAGAGTTAATGGCTCTACTAGTCATGAAGATAGTATACAGTAAGTCAGTAACCAATCAATCAAACAAATTGTTTGCTGGTCCAACTCAATCGACAGGCTGGTAGACTTGATTTCTTGAATTTTGAGCCACCTAAATCATTTAATTTTAGAATATTGTGTTAGCCCTCATTTTTTCCCTTAAAGCCTTCAACTGAATCAGACTGATAGTATGTCGGTTGTACAAGAGTACAAGCTCTTGTTCTTGACAGTTTGGTACCACGATGGTGGTAGCATGGTAGCCTAATGCCCCCTCAAAGTTCCCCCCCAAAAAAAAGTTCCAAAAAAAGCCCCCTCAAAGTTTATCTCTCTTCAATGTAGGGCCGTAGTAAGGATGGCCTCCTTAGTTCTTAACTGAATAGATGGTGAATTATTTGTTGCAAGTGTCACAGATCTGGAAGACAACAAGGCACATGTTCCAATTTTTATTTAGGAATCTTTAATCAAAATTCATATTTATTTGATCCTTATGTTCAAGCAAGGTGCTCTTGAATTTCCATGGAAATATCATGTGTCACCAGTGTGTGGCTGATATCCTGTTTGTTTGGTCAGGAGTCAAGATCTGTTCCTTCTAAATATGTTGCTTAAAATTTTAACTGAGTTTTCTGTATCTACGGATTCTTTAGCCTCATTGGATATTTTCCAGAACAAGCTATATGTTTTTGTTGTCTCTATTGAAATCACAGTATGTTCTTTTTTGTAACTTAATATTCAAATCACATCTGTTGTCCATTGAAGGTAATATTGTGATTGTGGTCTAATTCTACACACTTCTGCTTAATCACAGGTGGACTCCATATGGAAACACCAAATGTATAATCTGCAAGCAACAGGTGCACCAGGACGCAAAATATTGCCACACCTGTGCTTACTCGAAAGGTAAGAAACACACTAGAAAGGGAACATGGTAAATGAATTTTAAGTGCATTGACACATTGGAAGTATCACTATCATATAGTTCATGACTTAACAAAATGCTTCTGAAATTAGTTAATTCCTTATTCTGATCATAATATTGATTTTTTCCAGGAGTGTGCGCAATGTGTGGGAAGCAAGTGTTGGACACGAAGCTCTACAAGCAAAACAACGTGTGATCATATAGCTGTACTATATTGCTAATAACTTGTATGAAAACTTGTATGCTCAATACAATCGAGCTGTCGACAATAGTTGTGTTAACAAAGTATGTACTTGACTAACAATTCTGGAACATTAAATGTCTCCAAAATCAAAGCTCCAGTGACTTTATGCGAGCGAGTTTGTGTGTTGCATCACAAAGAATCTGTTGTGGCTATTGCAACTAAAAGTGACACATTTTGTGTTTTGACATCGCAACTGTATCTAGCATAAATTTCATTTTAGAATCAAAATTCCTATGGCCTCCATGACAGCAGTTTCTGAAGGGTACCTCGGTGACGGAGGAGAAGAGCCCGAGAGCTCGATCCGTTCGTGGCTCCCGTTCCGTCTGTCCCAATCGCGACCGTGAAAGGAAAAGAGAGAAGGGAGGGGTAGAAGGGGAATAAAAGGCTCCAAATTCCCTCGGATGGCATTCTAGCGGTTGTGTCGCACTTGATAATGGCATCCTGGCGAAGCCCCGTTGTAGGATGGCATTTCGTCGAAGCCCACTTCCCATAATGGTCTCTCACCGAATAGCCCCTGTCTGGCGCGGCGAGCCGAGGAGTCGATGGAATCGGGGAGCGAGAAAAAAAAACGGTAGTGGAGGACGAAAGGAGGCTGGAAACGGTAGCGACCGTCGTCGACACGGAGGGAGACGGTGAGCTGTCACTCCGTCACCCTGTTACTGACTCGCTGCTCAGGGTCAGGGGTATTCTCGTCATTTTGTGCCTTATGTTTTTCGAAATTTTGAAGTGCTTCCACAATTGTCGTTTAGTAAAGTGCTTCTACAATTATCATTTAGGCCCTCTTTGAATTGCAGAAAAAATAAAGGAAAATGTAGGATTCACATTCCTAGAGATTGAATCACTATAGTGCTCTTAGGTTCACAGGAATTGCATGTAGGAAAAACAGAGGAAACTTTCCTTTGTGTTTGTGTATTTCTCCTGCAAGTCATCCAAACACCTATTCATATAAACTTCCTACATTTTTCATTTCTCTATTTTGCATATACATTCCTATCACATTCCTGCGTTTCTCCTGCTCCATCATTTTTCAATCCTGCGTTACAAAGGGGGGCCTTAGTAAAAATATCATGTGTTGCAATGCAATTCAATAAGTTTTGAAATTAGATTTTATACCATTCTTAAATGTGATTTGTTCTAACTCATGAGAACGGTCGTGATTCCGGATCGACATGGAACACAAGCGCATTTTTGATAAAAGAAAGGCAGATGAAAAAAATCACTTCGCTCTTTAGTATTATATTATCAAACATGCCCATGGGCTACAACATGATCTAATATGTCTTGAAGTTAGATCTCGTACCATCGTTGGACACGAGCTGTTGGGTTGTGAGTCTGGACCATATACGTGACATGGAACACGCAAGAGCATTTTGAGAATAAAAAACGGGTTGGAAGAGGCTATTTGCTCTCTAGTACTCTCTTTGGTGGCATGATCTTCTAAATTACACGTCGACCGTGCAATTATATTATATTATATTATATTTTTATGGTTATAAAATTATGACTATTGGATAGTAATTTTACTATAGATATAATATTATCAAGTTTGTATATAATAGTTAAGAGCTGTTAGCCAAATGATTGAGCAAAGATTATAAAGTTTGACTCTTGACCAATATAATAAAATGTCTTATAAACTAGAGTGGAGGGAGTACTTGGTAGAGATAGAGATACACATACAAATATAGATATAGATATATTTAGAGATAGAGATATAATAAATGTCTTATAAACTAGAGTGGAGGGAGTATTCAGTAAAGATAGAGATACAGATACAGCTATAAATATAGATACAGATACATATAGAGATAGATAGGTATATGTTTAAGACATTAAGGGTGTCCGCAATGGTGGGCCACGTCGCCAGACATCAGCCCTTGTCCATGTGGACGACAGAGCAAGGAGAGAAACCGTTCGCTAGTGATGAACAAATCGTCAAACATTTTACACGTCTTTTGAGAATTTGAAAGAAGAACATGTGAAACTAGACGATAAAAAAAAGAGTAAAATATTTTTTTTTATTTCTCTCATTCAGCTCACCTAGCAACGCCGGGGGCCTTATTGAGGGTGGCCTTAGCCTATAACCTTGTAACTCAATCGTTTTCCCACTAAAATAGACAACATTAACTTATTTGTTTAAATAAAGTAAATATTAGATAAAAATTTGGCGTAAGTAGTAGAGGATGTAAATTGGGTTGCTGCAGTTTCTTTCTTTGGTGCTCCTCTTAGTTGGTTAAGCCTGTTGTAACTTTTATAAGATAAGACATCGCATCGACTTGCTGTAATTTGTTTGTGATATTAATTATAAATCTTACTAGGTCTATCTATCCCCTCTCTCAAGTAATCATCACCGGCAATAATCAACACTAAACTAATGTGCACATATACTAATAAAAAGATGAGACGAGTCAATCCCTAAAAGTAGAACTTTCAATAAAATTACCATCGCCATAAAACCAAGATCAAAATGGCGGGGTTAGAACAATTTTTTGTAGGTTTGGAATATTGTGGGATTTCTGTTAATCCAAAGTCTAAAGCCCTATCCCACCTACAAAATGCTAGTTTTAGTTTTGAGAAGTCACTCGATCAGGCTTTGTTATTGCGTTATTAAGTACTAATTCCTATGTGTAATGTTGACATGTTGTGTCCTATTAATATGCTAAAGTACCTAACCTCGAATTGTTCCTTTTGAGCTGGAGGCTTGAATTATAGTTTCTTTTGAGCTGTAATTTAGGACTATTTGGATTTAGCAAAATGCATCGTCGTTGGACTACAGTCCACGGGCGGGTCCCGGTCCAACTTGGCAACTTGGCCAACGGCCTGTGCGCGTGGGCGTGGCAATTGACAAAATTCTCCCTGAAAACTTTAGAAAAAGTCTAGTCGACGCGCTGTGTGCGTGGCCGGACCTCAAAAGCCGGCTTCTCCCCCGACCCCGGCGCCGTCCCCCCCCGCGCGCCGCCGCCACAGCCACCGCCGCCAGCTCCCACCATCCGGTGCACCCCGTCACCTCTCCACCAACCGGATACCCGGACGGATCCGCTCCCACCTGGAGCCTGATCCGGTGGGAGTCGGAGGGGAGATCGAAGCTTGAGCAGAGAGAGCCAAAATGGTGAAGGATACGCGCTACTACGACGTGCTGGGCGTGGACCCGTCCGCCACCGAGTCCGAGATCAAGAAGGCGTACTACGTCAAGGTAAGCGGCCGGCTCCTCGCTCCCGCTTGCTCTGCCGCGGGCGTTTGATCTGATTCCTGTCGCTGCTGCTGGTTGTGTCTGTGCAGGCGAGGCTGGTCCACCCCGATAAGAACCCGAATGATCCGCAGGCCGCGGAGAAGTTCCAGGTATAGGTGTTTTTGCCATTTCTCAGCTTGTGGTATCTATACTTTGCTCAGCTTACAGATGTTGCTGCGAGCTACTCTGCCTGTAGTGTACAATCTTCGATTCAATGGCTCAGCTAACAGATGCTGCTGCGAGCTACTCTGCCTGTAGTGTAGAATCCTTGATTCAATCAGATTAGGGACTTATTGCTCGACGCCAATGCCCAAAAAGTTTTGGCAGTGCTAACTGCCGGGTTTACTGGTTTAAATAGGTTTTATTAGGTGGCTAGACGTAGTACTTTGCTATTGAACGACTGTTCACTTCAATGATACCTTAATATTGCTAACAGGATAGTCAAAACAATCTATTACAGGAAGTATGATTAATAGGAATCTAGTTCTTAAACAACAATTTTGACGAGTGAACAAAATCTAATTCAGACATATATGACGCATTCTGTTACTGTTTTAGTGTTTTATACTGAAGAGTTGCTCCATATCATTTTGTAATGCACATTTAGATAGTCATTCTTCTTTGTAGCCTACAAAATATCTGGCTACTGCTTTAAGAATGGAGACATTATACATGTATCATAATGTCATTTTAAAAAGAAAGGTCGCATTGAGACTTTTCATTTGTCTTGTTTTTAGAAGAGTCTGTCTACCCAACAACCTTGTGTTTTATGCAGTTTCAACACATGAATTTTTTTGCACCATAGAATTAAGATCCAACAGCCTCCAGCCTCCTACCTCCATCCTTCTACCTCTAGACAATCACAAATCACAAGAAACAATTTTTTTCTATGCAAGGACAAAAGGACAAATCGGGTCCGGCCGCACGCGTATACGTAGAGGACCGGCGGGTTTGTGCGGCCCTGAAGCGCGTCTGCGCCGTCCAGACTCCAGAGTGCGCGGGGCCCACAGGGCAGGAAGGTGGATGGGGCAGCGCAGGTCGGTGAGGGAAGGGAGGAATCTGTTGCGCACGTATCTCTCTCCAACCAGACAAGCCAGGAAACGGAAGAAAAGAGAGGGACAAAAAAATCCATGTGTTTTTTGGTGCTAAAACACATGTGTGTTGTATAGCATTTCTGTTTTAGAAATAGGATTGCTCATACTTGAGACGTGAATTTCTCAATTCCGCAACAAACTCCTTTATCCAAAGATAACATCCTCAATGTAGGTTGAATGCTCTTTACTTGTTGCATTGAGCTAGGCTATTTCACTAGTATGGTGTCTGTGACTGTGTGCAGGGACAATTATGATGACATTTTACTTGTGATTCTGGTGATATTATATACTGACAAACTGTGATATGTGACTCTCTCTCCCTCTACCTCTATCTGAATATGTGACATAGATGCATGCTTACAGTGAAAACACTTCTACATCACTAATGAACATGTTGCGCGTTGCTACTGAATGGCTATATATACCTTATATGATTCTTCATGACCAGTCTTAAAATACGATTTGATACCATTACGTGGCATTACTTTATGAGGAAAGATATGATGCTCTTTCCAAAGTTTTGTTTGCAACTTTGCATACTATTTCGTTCTCAATAGAATTTTCATAACAGGAACTAGGGGAAGCATACCAAGTTCTCAGTGATCCCACACAGCGCCAAGCTTATGACTCACATGGGAAAGACGGCATCTCAACGTATGTTCAATTACAAATAAATTACATGCTGCCGCTTGTCAAAGGAACTAGGGCTTGTTGGAACATGGGAAAATTTTCCTATTCCTATGTGAATCAAACTATTTCATGTTGTTCCAAACCAGTCCAAGGCCTTCTTTTTTTTGGCACTGCTTTGGAGTGCTACCAAATGGCATGATTCTGCTGCATCTTTTGAGTAGGAAACAGATGCTGTACCAAAAGGGGAGGGTGTTAAGCTCATAGAGTCAGGATTCATGATTAACCATCATGGATATCATATTTGGAACTTTTTTAGAGCAAATAATGTTCTCCCACCGAAGATGGGATTTTGTTAGGTTAACCGGTGATTTCACTCATGCTGCAAATAATCTTATGAGAGAGCAAAATCCCTACTCACATGGTTTCAACATTTGACAGGGAAGGAATTATTGATCCAGCAGCAATTTTTGCAATTCTATTTGGTAGTGAGCTTTTTGAGAATTACATTGGTCAACTGGCAATGGCATCAATGGCTTCACTTGATAATTTTGGTGAAGATGAGCAAATTGATGCAAGAAAGCTGCAAGAGAGAATGCAGGTATGTTCCTTTAGCAGGATTGTTATATAAACTTCGAGATAGTTGGTTAATAACTTAATATCATCATGGTTGTTGGTTGGTCAATATCCCATCCATGTTTTTCTTTTTTTCTTTTGCATTTCATACTCTTTCTGCAATAATATCATGCTGAATGGAAAACTAAAACTGCAGGCTGTTCAAAAGGAACGGGAAGAAAAACTTGCAGAGACGCTGAAAAACCGGCTACACACTTATGTTCAAGGAAATAAGGAAGAATTCATCCAGCATGCTGAAGCAGAGGTGTCCAAACTTAGCAATGCAGGTTTTAGCCGTTACGAATCCCTTCTGTCCCTCAATGCTAAATATGTTCTTCCTTTTAATCCCATGCTGTCTGTGTTCTTAGTTGGCGTATGGTATTGAATAAGTTTTTCTTGTCTCTTTTATTTATCATATGGTTCAATAGATAAGTTAAATATCTTGACAAGTATTACTGCATTTGACATCACTCTTAAAACAACCACTTATTGAGTTTATTCGCCTAAATGCAGCAGAAAATAGAAGCACGAGAAGCACATTCGAATTTCTTAATGCCCTCTTAACTAATAACTGAAAATAAGGTTTGAAACCGACCTCTTATCTGAAGTAAAAGGTGTACATAAGATCACAGCTGGCAGATATGCCATTCTTCCTTATCCCTGAAGTTTATGATAGTGTCATAATCCTATGGGAAATATTTTTTTGGCCAAACCTGTTGTTTAGTGTTATCAGTATGCACTCAATCTTTGTTCACTTCAGGCTATTCTTTTAATCTGTTCTTTCCAGGTAAGAAGTTGTGCTCTGTTAACTGAAGTTTTTCCCTCTTTTGGTTCTGTTTTGCTTATATGGCAGCATATGGAATTGTTTTGTTGAACACTATTGGCTATGTATATTCAAGGCAAGCTGCAAAAGAACTTGGAAAGAAAGCTATGTTTTTGGGGGTTCCATTTATTGCTGAATGGTTCAGAGACAAAGGGCATTTTATCAAATCCCAAGTAACAGCTGCCACAGGTAACGTAGAACTAATCATTGTTTAACTGGAGTTTTGTCTGAAAATTTTGGAAGCATATAATGCAGTTTTTGGCATCATCTATGTTGATGTGCTATGTTTTTCATGAATTTTGTTGTCTCCTTAGTTTTTGACACATTGTTGTTTCCTTATTTGGCAGGTGCAATAGCTCTTATGCAGTTGCAAGAGGACTTGAGGAAGTATATGAGTGCCGAGGGCCAGTACACAGAGGCAGAACTTGAAATGTACATGGAAAACCACAAGGAAGTCATGGTTGATTCCTTGTGGAAGCTTAACGTTGCTGACATAGAAGCCACATTATCCCATGTCTGTCAAATGGTCTGTCCCAACAACTGCACCTTTCCCTTTGCAGCCATTAGTACTTTATTAACATGGCTAGTGTAGCTGTAGATTTCTAACACTACCAATACCAGGTACTTCAAGACAGTAGTGCCAGGAAGGAGGAATTGCGCCTTCGTGCTAAAGGCTTAAAAACTTTAGGAAGAATTTTTCAGGTATTGCTCAATTTCTGTTTGTATAGCAATAAAGCCGTTGACGTTTCCAGTATCTGAGTTTTATTCTTGCTCCACTTAGCGGGTTAAGCTCAACCCTAGCGAGGGGGAAACGTCACAAGTGAAGAATATAGACAACATGGACGACAATGATGGCAGCTCCCCTGACTCATCCCCAACGAGGGAGGCACCGTTCACTCCTAATCAGCCTCCTGTCCCGGTAACAGCTCCTCTTCGTAAACATGATTGCTTTGCCATTGTAACACCATCAAGTTATTGATATCTTGGAAAAGCTTCCTGACTCTTTCTCATGCAAGCCACTGACTTGCTTTCTTCTGTTTTCTAGAGCCCATATGTGGAGGCACCTCATGTTAACGGAGTCTATTGTCCGTTCCCAATGCCAGCTGCTCCACCTGGCGCACAGAGGGATCGAATCCCATGAGTCGAGATGAAATCTGCTTGTCCTATTGGCTCTGTTTAACATTGCCTGTAATACTAGATCATTTCATGATGCGCAGTTTGAACCTGAAGTAGAGGAAACACAGGAGTCTGTCAGGTGTCCTCTGCACTCCTGTTATTTTGGTCTGTGTATGCATGGACTGTCGATAGCAGCAGTGTCTTGTGTAAAGGTGTGTTTTGCTATTTGTTGACCGATGCAGCTGTAGGTGTACATGTTATGATGTCCATTATTCTATTGTCGACTCGTTCTATTTTAGCATAAACAGTGGTTACATTTGCATCCGTGGGGAATGAAATGAAGTTCTAGTCATTGTTTTCCATCATTCAGGAGCCGGTGTTAATGGGGCTAGGGTTTCCATGAAACAAGTTTGTTCAGGCTTTCGCACAAATGCGTGGAAAGTATACAGTGGATTATTGCAATTCTTGTAAGATCCTTGACTATATTATAGCCAGGGGCCAGGGCCTTGAAAATGAGGATTGCCTTCGGAATCTCACCGATTGAAGTTCCACATGAAATGCAAGCTCTTTTTTTTTCTCTGTTCCTGCTAGAATTTGGAACTTCATGTAAAGAGGCCTTCTCTGTTTGTGTGAAATGAAACACCGTCCAGTTCTAACAACGGATGCTTATGGTACCGGATGATCCTACACAAGAAGCAAACAATGAAATTCTTGGCATGGACTAGCAGAGTTTGCTGCTTCCAAGCAAACAAGGACGATTCCCCCGGCTGTACCAAAATTCTAGCACAAAATTAGTAAGGTCTTTTGTAAGGTAGAAATTTCATAAGAATCATATAAAATTTTTAGAGGAATCAGTTTATTTGCACAGGAAAAAACACGGAAAACAGGGAAAAAAAGGAAAGTAATCCACGTAAGCCTTGCAACGCAAGCAGGCACCCGGAAATTCATCATCGTCCACCTCATCCGAAGCAGTTCCGTGGTAGTACGCGACAAAGGTAACACCGTGACAGACTCGGATGCCAGATCACGGCGATTACCACACGGATTACTCCTCCTCCATGATCTAATCTAGCAACGCACGCAGCGGTGGCGTCGCCCACGGCACATCCATTGCTCAGTCCACTCCACCGCCCACCTTGTAGTCGTCTTTACTCTTCCCGATCCGTCAGCCACCGATTGGTCAGGAGGCAGCGGCGGCGGCGATGGCGTCCCAGGACGATGGGTGGGGAGGCGGCGAGGACGGCAGCTCGCTCTTCGAGGGCATGGTCCTCTTTGCGCCAGAACCCGCCGCCGCCGAGGAGTCGGTCCCTGCCCCTGTCACTGCCTCCGCCTCCGCCCCCGCCCCTGTCCCTGTCCCTGAGCTGCCACCCGCCGCTGGCTCCGACGCCGACGCGGCTTCTTCCGCGCCACCGCCGCTCGACGAGGACCTCTTCTCCGATCTCACCCTCCTCGCCCCGCAGGAGCCGCTCTCGCTGGAGCAGCCGCCGCCCCCGCAAGGTGAGGATCGGGGCCACGCGCCGCTTGCCCCCGTGCCGTCGCCAGCGCCGCAAGCCACTGCTGCGGCGCTCTCCCGGCAGCCGTCCTCCTCGTCGCTGCGCAAGAAGAAGAGGGCCGTGCGCATCGGGTACGGCCGCTCGCCGCAGCCCGCGCCGCCTTCCCCTCCTGCCACGGTTCGTGCCTCCGCAGCAGCTGCTGCGATCTCCGCTAGCAGTATCGCCTTCCTGGACGCTTCGCCGCATCCGGCCGCTACTCGTACCCTCGACCAGCTCCCTGATCGGCAAGTCGATGTCTATGTCAACGGCTACGAGGCGCACGCGGAGGCGGTGGATGCGGATACCAATTCACCGCGTGTAGAGGAGGCGGCAAAGGAGGACGATGATGGGAAAGAGGATGAAGATGCTGGAGTTGCAGCCCTGGGGATCGAGGAGAGGCTGGCTCTCCTCAGATCCCAAATCTCTGGCAAGCTCGACTCCATCCAGCAGAGGGCTGTTGCCGTGGCTGCCAAGAGGAGGCTTCTGGCTGGCCGGCGGCGGAAGGTGGCGGAGGAGGCGGCCTCCGTGGCATCCAGGCACAAGGATTTGGAGAGGGAGCTGGAGGAGGCCTGTGAGGCCGAGGACTTTGAGAGGGCAGAGAGGATCAGTGACTCCCTCGCTGCGCTTGAGAAGGAGAAGGATCAGCTGTTGACAGCGCTGCGTGATGCTGAGCTTGACTATGATTCAGTGGATTCGGAGCTGCAGGAGGTGCTTGAGTCTCGCATTGCTGCAGAGGAGGAAGCTGCTGCCCTTCTGGAGCAATTTGCAAAGGTAAATTAGCTTTGTCAGTATTGTTTTAACTTCACATAGAATTGTACTAGCTCCAAATAACCATTGCTCAAACATTAAAGTAAGAACCACATAGGCATCTGAATTTCCACTCTCAAATATGAATTCTTGCTACTTATATACCATGTTTACAATTTTTACCTTGTAATACTATCTTGGTGTAATCTTTTCTTTGTTTGAAGAACACTTATAGACATGACCTAGCGAGGGGCTAATTTTCAACACAAGATAAAGGGCGTACCCAGTGCAGAGAGCTCCCGCTCTGTGCGGGGTCTGGGGAAGGGTGTCAGTGGCAAGCCTTACCCTCGCCTGTGCAATGCGAGGAGACCGTGACCCGAACCCGGGACCTTCCAGTCACAGGCGGTAAGACTCTACCGCTTGCACCAGGCCCGCCCTTCAACACAAGATAGAACCTGTAAATTCTGGAACGTCCTATCATAATATGTGTAGTATTGATGCAATTTTTGTTGACGCTCCAAGGAATAGTCATCCACTATGTTTACTATGTAATTATTGGCAAAAAGTTTGAAACAAGATAATATTTCCAACCTTTTGACTACAGGCTGCAAATGTGAGCTATCCTATATGATCGAAAAGGATACATATTACTATTTTACATGGGACTGGTCGTTGCAGTTTCTGAATTAGGTCCTTGTGCTGCATCACATAGCTTTGTCCAATATATCTTTTCTTCCTGTTATGTAACTTGCTGCAACCATCTAGTGTCCAAACCACAATTAAAAGTCGAAACAACATACGATGATCTACAATACAAACTAAACAACAAGCAATTGCTATTTATGGTATAATTGCAATGGCTTCTATCTACTCTTTTATCTTAATTTGTAAAACTCTACCTTTCTTAGGATGCCAATGAACATGCTAATTCAGAGAGCAAGCAAGCAAAAGGAATTATCCTCGAAAGAAATAGAAGGGTGGCAAACATCAATGGAGTTACTAGAAACAAAGAAGATGGAAATGGAGGTTGAAACACAGTTGGTTTTTGAAGCATGTTCTGGGTTGGAAGGGTCAATAGAGCATTTGGTTGAAGAAGACAAACTAGAGAAAGATACGCTTAGTACAAAAGGAGAAATCCTCAGCAAGGAGTTAGCTGAGCTTCTAGAGTTGGTGAGGTTGAAAGAAGCAGAGATAGCTGAGAACAATGCCCGGATCCATGAAGTTCAAGAAAGAATCAGTGCAGTGGTCTCCAGATTCCATGGCTCTCAGTCAGATATTGACTTGAAGCTCAATTCCTTGAAGGAAGCCCAAAGTAAAGTGGATCTAGAAACTGAAGCACTTGTGATGAAAAAGAATGAAATTGATAGGTTCATTTCTTTAACAGAGCAAAAAGATTCAGAGTTGAGGGAAATTATCGATGTTTGTTCCTCTGAAGCAAAAACTTGCCAACAATCAGTTGAAATAAGAAGAAAGCTTGCATCATCGATTTTGAAGTCAAGAGAGGATAGAATTGGGTTGCTAAAAATGGAGGAGGAAATTTTGCAAGACATTCAAATGCTTAGGCAAAAAATTACAGATGCAAGAACTACTCTTCAGGTACACCAACTATTCTTTTATTTTTTAATGTTTGTATTATTTAAATACTGAGCTTCATGTTTTGTTTTGGATGTAAGCTATTCGAAATATTTTATACTGGATTTTGTCTTGCAGGAGGTATCTTCAAGGAGAACAAGCATACAGCAAGAAATGGATTCATTTAAGCAGAAATTGAGCTTCATTGACAAAAGGGGCCCTGAACTAGAGGCTGAAAAGAAAGTTGCGGCTGCTGCAAGAAACTTTAAGGAAGCAGGAAGGATAGCTGCAGAGGCAAAAGCTCTTAATTCCGAAAAGGACGAACTGCATAGTAAGTTAGAGAAAGCTGCTACTGATCTAGAGATAATAGAAAAGGACATTGTAGCAACTACAGACAAGATACAGGAATGCGAAGGGCTTATTGTACTTAAAGAAAAAAAGTCAGCATTGACAAGTTACAAAAGACTCCGGTTAGATTGTGTTGCTGCTAGAGCAGAATTGACTGCTGCAACTGAAACAGATGATACTGATGAAGTTGAGATACTACGTAAAGAAGCTGAAGCTGCAGAATCTAAAGCAATGGAACTCAAAACATGCTATGACCTCCAGGTGGAGGACGATGAGTTCATGTTTCAGCCTGTAGTCCCTTTAGCATTCATAACAAATTCAACAGGGCAGCGCTTGGCAGAAATTGCTTCTTCATTTGGCCTATCTCCTCAGAAGTGAAATTGGACAGTGGATTTGCACACTACCAGGTCTGCCTGTTGCACTGTGATCCAAGTCCTGCCTGTACCTGCGCATATTGAGGGGAAGATCTGTGCTAGTGTGAAACTCTCTCCTTCCAGGATACCCTCCTCAACGGCCCCTCTTTAACTCCCAGCATTTGGAATCTACTCCGAACTAGAGTAGGGATCCTAAGGAAGATCAACTGTACAACATACATTTTGCATGCTCTGTAGGAATTTAGTTTCCCTACGCATTTTTTGTGTACATTAAGGCTGTAATTCGTTTGCTGTGCCAGTTTTGATTGAATTGCAGTGACATGCCATCATCAACCAGTATGTAATCAGATTTTTGTTTCGAGAAAAAGGATGTAATCAGAATAAAATGTCCAGGAATGAAACTTCTTGTGCATTGCCTCATTTTGTTAGTGACAGTTGCCATTGGAACAAACTAACCACTAACCAGTAACTTGAACTGATGAAATTACACATGTTTAAGAAATTTTGATAAAGCAGCGTCTCAGTAGGAAGGAAGAAGGTTCCTGCAATGCAAGTAGGTTGGTAATTCATGCCTTTCTAAGCTGTGAACTTTTGTAGGATGGGAGTGGTTTAATCCAGTGGAGTGCAGAAGCTGTGAGCCTCCTAAGCTGTGGTGGAATCTGCACATGACCAAGCCAACTCTCCACCTGCCCAACTGAGTCACCAAAAAGGGGTGACACACTAGCCATACTGGGTACTTCAACAATGTGCATAATATAAATATAAACTACCTTGGATCAAATCACAGGAGCACCTGGAGTCTGAGAGAATGGCTAGCACTGCTAAGGGTAAAGTCTGTGTCACTGGGGCGTCTGGTTTCATTGCCTCCTGGCTCGTCAAACGGCTTCTTGAGTCTGGGTACCATGTCCTCGGGACAGTCAGAGATCCAGGTCAGTTTCATCTTATTGTGATGATGTGAATTAATCTATTAGTAATACCTGGTATGGTTTATGTCCATTTTTATTACTTCTCAAATGAATCACTACTGAAGCAAGGTAACTCGTTTCATGTCTTGATAGGAAATGACAAGAAAGTAGGACACCTCTGGGATTTGGAAGACGCAAAGGAAAGGCTGCAGCTTGTGAGAGCTGACCTCTTGGAGGAAGGGAGCTTTGATGACGCTGTGATGGCTTGTGAGGGCGTCTTCCACGCTGCATCGCCTGTCATCACTAAATCTGACTCCAAGGCATGCGAAACACCAATTCTGACCACTCCATTTTTGTTGGAAACTGAAGGTTTCTCATGTTTTCAGCTTCAGAAAATCTTGAACAAATAGCAACTGAAATATGACGATGCCACTTTGCAGGAGGAAATGCTTGATTCAGCAATAAACGGCACTCTGAACGTGCTACGTTCATGCAAGAAGAATCCATCCCTTAGGAGGGTTGTCCTGACGTCTTCGTCGGCGACCGTGAGGATCAAGGACGAAGCCGACCTGCCCCCTAACGTGTTGCTGGATGAAACGTCGTGGAGCTCCATTGAGTACTGCGAAAGTCTCCAGGTGAGCGTAAGGTTATCAAACCCAAACTCAGGCTGTGATCTTGTGCAACGATTTTCTCTGAAGAGTAATTTAGATCGTGATGTGCTGCTCCATAGATATGGTATGCCGTTGCGAAGATCCTCGCCGAGAAGGCGGCCTGGGAGTTTGCCAAAGAGCACAGGATCGACCTTGTGACTGTTCTTCCGACATTCGTTATCGGACCTAATCTGTCTCCTGAGCTCAGCCCCACTGCTTCTGATGTCCTAGGCTTATTCCAAGGTATGCAAAAATTCTGTCAGGACAGAACCCTCATCAGTCTCATATATCCTTTATCAGAATACCAATGAAACACTGTTTTCTTTAAGGGGCATACTGGATAAATTTATAAATAGTTAAAGAAAGAACTTGAACAGGAACAGGTGATACACTGTTTTCTAAGAAGAACTACGGCACGGGATTGCCGGACTGAACTTTTTTTGTAAACAATATGCATGCAAAGGTCGATTTGTGGCATGCAAGGTTTATGAAAGGGTGAGCAATGAGAAGCACGCTGCTGCTGTGTTTGCAGGAGAGACGGCGAAGTTCACGGTGTACGGGAGGATGGGGTACGTCCACATCGACGACGTGGCGAGGTGCCACATCCTGGCGTACGAGTCCGCGGGCGCCCACGGGAGGTACATCTGCAACGCGGCGGTGCTGGGCTGCGGCGACCTCGTCGCCCTGCTCGCGCGGCGGTTCCCGGCGTACCCGATCCCGAGGAGCCTGCCCAGCGTCTACGGCGAGCAGACATACGGCTTCGACACGTCCAAGGCCCGCGCGCTGGGGCTGGCGGACCTCAAGGGCGTCGAGGAGATGTTCGACGACGCCGTCGACTCGCTCAGAGGCCATGGCCATCTCCCCGCCGCCGAGGACGCCGGCACGCGTAGCCTCTTGATCTGAAAAGTTTTATCAGTCGCTGGTGGAAAGTTTGTCGGACCATGGCTAATAGTTTAGCCGGACCCTAGTGCAATGTCACCTATAACCAATAGCAACTTATATAATAGTTAAATTTGTTATCACCATTAATTCATGGTCTGCCTTATTGTCTTACAAAGGTTTTTTTAGCCTGTTACAAAGTGTCAAAGCTAGTTGTAAGTCTGCAACTCGTTTATCTTATCACTCGTCCGTTCTCTCCCACGTCTCAATATAAATATAGTTGACAATTTATTTCACCTTGGCCTTGTTTGGATGTGCACGTTGTAAGGAAAATGTATCCTAAGCCTATTTACTTTGGATTTTGGCGTTTGATGACCAACACAACCAAATTGGACTAATGAATTTGCAAGTAACTATTTTGTAGTTCAATAGAGTGCAAGACGTGACTTGGACGAAGGCGACATGATGATCCCACGATCAATACCTTAAGCAAGACCCTAGAAGCACAAAAGAAGACTCAAGATATCAAGCAAAGTCCAAGCACGAAGATGGGAACCAAACCGGACGTAAGATCACGAAGAAACGAACTCGGCAGAGGTGACCGGACGCGGCCCTATGAGGACCGGACGCGCCCGATCAGTTGCTCGGCAACCGCAGGCGTCAGCAGCAGTGACCGGATGCTGAGCGAGGCAGTGACCGGACGCACGAGCTTCACTGTTCATCGTCGCGGCAATAACTCAGTGAGGACCGGACGCAGCGGCACTGAATGACCGGACGCACAAAGTGCAGCGTATGATCATATCTAGAGAGGTTTCAGAGCGGCGCAAATGCGACCGGACGCGTCCGGTCGATGATGACCGGATTTAGCAGTGCGTCCGATCTCTACGCGCGTGCTCAACGGTCAGGACGACCGGATGCGTCCGGTCTGGACGACAGCAGCGTCCGATCAGTAGCAGAAAGCTAGGTTTCGTCCCCAACGGCTACTTTCTCCATGGGACTTATAAATAGACCCCTAACCGGTTATTTGAGGAGTGTAGAGCTGAGGAAATATACCAAGTGTGGTGATACACCATTTTAGTGATCTCCACTTACATAGTGCTTAGTGATTCATTAGGTGATTAGCATAGGTGCTTTGCGAAGTGCTTAGATTGATTAGACCACCGCTTATGCGCTTGCTCTAGGTTTAGGCCTAGTGTTTAGTGAGGTTTGCACACCTCTTATCACTTGGTGCTTGCGCGCACCATTGTTGTACATCGGATGGGCTTGTAGTCTTGCGAGATCACACCAACCGCGTTTGTGGTGTGGCCGCCACTGTGTACCGAAGGGAACAAGGCTCACGACGGTTCGACCGGAAGCTTGATAGTAAAGACGGCGGGGAACGGTCCGGAAGATGCTTGCCGGAAGGCACACCAGAGATCCACTTGCGCGTGGGGAAGGCCTGGGGCTATCCATGGAGTTACCCGACCAGAAGCTTGGCCCTTGCGAGGGATTCCTTGTGAGGTGCTCCAACAAGGACTAGGGGAAACTTGTGCGCTTCTCGATACATCGGTAAAAATACTGGAGTCATCGATGGGAGTTTGCATATCTCTACCTTACTCTTTAGCTTTCGCATTTACATTGCAATCTTGGTTTGTGCTTTACTTTCCTAGCTTAGTGATAGGCTAGTTGATAGGTTTAGAACCTAAGTTGCATAACTCCTTTTTGCGGTAGAGACGGCAACACACTAGCAAAACCGTAATTGCACATTTAGATAGTTTATCTTTTACATAGGTTTTTGCTAAGGATAGAAAAAGAGGCCATAGTTTTGAGTTAGAGTTTTAAGTTGCCTAATTCACCCCCCCCTCTTAGGCGTCACGGTCCCTTACAAGTGGTATCAGAGCCAGTTGGCTCAATTTGGACCTTTGACTTCACCGCCGTTGAGCCGACGCTATTTAGAGTAGTTGGGATAGATACCTATAGGCCTCCACACTTTGACGGCACTAACTTTCCCTACTATAAAGCTAGAATGGCTTGTCACCTTGAGGTGGTAGATTTGGGTGTTTGGAGAATCACTCGTGATGGGATGAAACCCATTAAGAATCCCAATAAAACCACAAAGAGTGAAGAAAAAGAAATTTATTTCAATGCTAGAGCTAAAAATTGCTTGTTCGAATCTTTTAGTATGGATGTGTTTAACCAAGTGTTCACTTTAAATACGGCACATAAAATTTGGTTAAAACTCCAAGAGCTCCATGACGGCACAACTAATGTCCGTGAGCAAAAACATTGTCTAGCTAAACAAAATTATGATTCCTTTAAAATGAATGATGATGAGCTTGTTCATGATATGTATTCTCGTTTGAATCTAATTATCAATAAGCTCCATTCAATAGGATTAACGAAGCTAGATGATGCGGACATCGTGAGGAAGATCATCTCCATGCTACCATAAAAGAAATATGCAAGCATCATCACCATCCTTCACAACATGGAGTGCTTGAGCACTATGACCCCGGCCATAGTCATTGGCAAGATAGTGGCATTTGAAATGTCACGGAAGATGGGTTAAGGAGAAGCCTCGTCATCAAGCAAAAGCAAAGCACTCTCATGTAGTGAGAAAAAGAAGATGAAGGACAAGCAAGTTGAGACAAGCTCAAACTCCTCAAGTGAAGATAAAGAAGAAGAAGAAGAAGAAGATGATGATGATCACGATGATGATAATAATGATGATGATGATGATGATGATTCAATTGATGATGATCAATCTTCCTCCTCCACATCCGACCTTGATGAAGAATCAATCAAACTTATCAACAAGGTGGAGAAGATGATCCAAAGGCTCAATGTCAAGGGTGTCCCATCCAAATTCAAGATTTCATCTTCACCAATCAAAGAAATGAGCAAAGAAAGAAATGATGCTATGGATACGGCGAGTTGGGGCACTTTGTGGAAGTTTGTCCAAACAAGCCCACACCCAAGACAAAGAAGAAGGCGTGCAAGGACAAAGCCCTCACATCAATAAGATCATGGGATGATTCTTCAAGTGAAAAAGAAGACCATCACAAGAGACGATGCCACAAGCACTCATCATCAAGCTCTTCTCGTATGTGCCTGATGGCACGAGGTAACGAAAGCTCATTCTCTAGTGAGAGTGATAGTGATGATAAAATGCCTTCTCTTA
The DNA here is from genome assembly GCA_904845875.1 of Miscanthus lutarioriparius. Lineage (NCBI taxonomy): Eukaryota > Viridiplantae > Streptophyta > Magnoliopsida > Poales > Poaceae > Miscanthus > Miscanthus lutarioriparius. The sequence goes on from CAJGYO010000007.1 coordinate 95,400,811, forward strand.
ATGAACTTGTGCAAGAAAATCTTAAATATGCTAAGACTTGCACTAGCCGACAAAAGAAGCTAAAAATATTATAAGAAAAGCTAGATAGTTCACAAGAAGTATATAAAACCTTGCTTGAACAATATAAGACATTTGCTAATCTCAATATTGAACTATCTACTAAAATTGAGCAACTTGAGGCTAGTGCAACAACAAATGCATGCACAATCAATAATAAGCAACTTGTAAAGAAAAATGAAAATTAAAAGAAAACTTAGCTAGCTCACAAGATGCTTATAAAAGTTTGCTTGCTAAAATGGAAACCATGTGCAAACATTGTGATGAGCTAACAAATAAAGTTGTTAATCTTGAAGCCGTCGATACAACCCTCACCGGGGCATCTAAAAAGAAAAAATCAATTTTTGATATGCCTAAAAAGGATGCCTCTACTTCTTGCAATGATTTATGTTTAGACTCACCCTTGTGCAACCAAGTTTGTGTTGAGAAAGTTATAGATACATGCACACAAGAGGTCGCAATGGAAAATAAGCAACTCAAGCAAGAAGTGGCTCGCCTTACCAAGGACTTGACTCAAGTAAAAGGCGAAACAGAGCAAGCCTAACGTCATCAAGATAACACCGTCAATGGAGTGAAGAAGCTTGATGAAGGACAAACCGTGGTTTACTATGTATGCCACAAGGAAGGTCATAAGTCCTATGAGTGCAAGGTGAATAATGGGGGAGGAGCTAAGAAAGAGAAAAACAAAAAGGAAACAAGCAAGCTCTCCAACACCTACACCAACAAGGTGGACAAAAAGGCCTACACAACTTATCTCTTGAAGAAGAAGAAAAATGACAAGGTAGTGGCCATCAAGCTAAACAAGCAGGCCAACAATGGGGCCAAGCGTATTTGGGTGCCAAAGGAGATCATTTCCAACATAAAGTGCATCAAGAAGTTTGGATTCCGAAAGGAAGTGAGAAGTCCAATGGACTTCGGGGAATTCAGAGACTTGGCAAAGTATGGGTGCATTTCATGGGGTGCATCATTATGGACAAGGTAATTGCCAAATGGGTTAGTGAATACTATGGACCCAAATTTCCCTTCCGATGTTATGTAACTAGATTTAATTTTTTGCAATTTCAATTAGTATCTAGTTTCTTTTCATGCCTAGGTTTGCATTTGCATGTTTAATCTTTTGTCTTGCATACACTAGGTATATCTTATGGTAGGCTTGCTCGGTTTCACTCTTAACCCTTGGAGCAAACCTACCTGGTTTAAATTGTTTAGGAGCACGACACATAGCTTGTTTTATAATTGTTCATCTAATATGTGTCAAAGTCCAAATTGTAGATAATTTCTCCCGAATATTATTTTCAAAAATGATTCTCACATTCATGTGATGTCATCTTTCAAGTGGTATTTTTAATTCTAAAATCAATGTGCATGTCTCCTACAAGTATTCCATACTTATGTGCACAAATTTAGGGGGGGTTACTCTACAAGTTGGATGCTTTGAGACTAACACCTTTTCAAGCTTATCATGTGTGTAGTAGTCTCATTGCAAGAAAAATGGAGTCCCCGGAGTTAAGCATCGTACTTCAAATATCCACCACCTATTGCAAGTGGTATAAATCAAATTGGTTTCCACATGTGGTATTTCTAAACCGATATCATCATGTTGATTTCACTTTGGTATTTATATGCTTTCTCCATGCATTATATAGATTAAACTCCTTTGAGCATTAATTTGCCAATTATGCATAAACTACATTCTCCATCATATGTATGCATATATTTAGGGAGAGCTTAGTCTATGTAATGTGAGAGTCAAATTTTATAACCTATTTCACTCCACATACAAAGGATCACAAAGTTTGATCCTCCCTTGTGCTACTAATGTCTTTCTTTTCGGTGTTTGATTTCAAAGGGGGAGAATTTGTAGGACCAAAACAAGCCCGATCATAATAATTTACAAGTGGTAATGGTCCGAGAAAGGAAGGATAGTAGATTATGGAGTTAGGCGGAGGCTTAAATCCATAATGCCACATGGGGACATTTGCAAGGCGAAGATAAGTTTCCAAAGATGTTACATGTGGTATCTTTTAACATCATATAACCTTGCCCTTTGCATTGCATTCTAACAAGTAAATAGTTTTTAAATTCTAAAAATTTTATTATTTGCTTGTTCCGGAGGCCCACTTACGAGTGGGGAAGGCCCGGGGTTATCCACGGAGTTACCCGACCGGGAGCTTGGCCCTTGCGAGGGGCTCCAACGAGGACTAGGGGGAAGCTTGCGCACTTCTCGATACCTCGGTAAAAATACCGGAGTTATCGACAGGAGTTTACATATCTCTACCTTACTCTTTAGCTTCCGCATTTATATTACAGTCTTGGTTTGCGCTTTACTTTCGTAGCTTAGTGATAGGCTAGTTGATAGGTTTGGAACCTAGGTTGCATAACTCTTTTTTGCGGTAGAGATAGCAACACACTAGCAAAACCGTAGTTGCACATTTAGATAGTTTATCTTTTGCATAGGTTTTTGCTAAAGATAGAAAAAGAGGCCATAGTTTAGAGTTACAGTTTTAAGTTGCCTAATTCACCCCCCCTTCTTAGGCATTACGGTCCCTTACACATGTATTCATCTTAATCCACATGTGTTGAAGTGGAATTAAACTATTTCATTTCAATCCACTCCAACACATGTTTATTAAAGTAGATACACATACATCCAAACAAGGCCTTAGGGTCTGTTTGGCATGGAATGTTTGGACTATTTAGCATTGTATATCACTTTAGAAAAAGTGATCTAGTTTCATCAGCCCAACCATGAACTAGTCCCTCCGTCCCAAATTATAAGTCATTCCAACTTTTTTGAGGAGTCAAAACCTCTCAAGTTTGACCAAATTTATATAATAAAATAATAATTATGATACCAAATACAGAGTAGTTGTCGGGGACCAATACTAGGGTACCCGAACAGGAGGAGCTAATGGTCATCAACATTGATTCATCCGAGCAATCAAGAGCGCGACAACAGCTCCAACCGACCTCTAGGTGCGTGGGCTCCGACTCACCCGACCTCTGAGGAAGGGCTCTACCTCGCCCGACCTTTGAGGGAGGGCTCCGCCTAGCCCAACCCTGAGGCCGTAGGCTCCGCCTCGCCTGACCACTGGGGGCGGGCTCCACCTCACCCGACATCGAGGCCATGATCTCCGCCTCGCCCGACCCTGAGGCCACGATCTCCGTCTCGCCCAACCCTCTAGGGGTGGGCTCCACCTCGCTCGACCTCTGGGGTAGGCTCCGCCTCACCCGACCCTATGGATGCAGGCTCTGTCTCACCCGACCCCTTGGGTTCGCACTTTGTTTCGCCCGACGGAGACCCATACCGCCGCCAACGACTCTAGGTCCAGGCGTATGGGCCTGGGTCAAGACTATGACATTAGGGAAGAGACTGGCACGCCTCGATGTAACCCATGTCCAGGACAGGCCATACCAGAGGGTTCACATCAAGAATAGCATCGGGCGTGCCAGTGCTGTTCCGCCTAACCCTCGTACGAATGGTGATAGGCGCGTTAGTTCACCATGACGTCCGTCAGGACAGGATGGAACACCATGAGCGGCAGACGATGCCTACGCATGGTGCCAGTGATGGATAGGGCCGCGATGTGGAGCTGTCCCTATTGACATCTACAGGGTTGGTGGGACCCGCATGAAGGAGGACCCAGTGATCCTGGAAGCTTTCCTCTCTCTCTCTCTCTCATTCTTCTCCTTTTCCTCCGTTGTAACATGTGCTTTCCCGTGGCCTATAAAAGGGAAAGCAGGGCATCCCCTGAAGGGCGGCCGATCGAATCATCCCAAACCGATCAAAACACGAGATAAATACACAAGAACACGACATGAACACACGGCCGAGCAGCGATCGAGCTCTCAGCACCCGTTCACTCTTTCCACCAGAGACTTGGGATTCTTTCCCTCTCTCCCCTATTTGTAACCCCTACTACAAACTTTCAGTGCTAGTAATATGAGCAGCAGCGACAAACTAGACATAGGGACTTTTTGCCCGAACCAGTATAAACCTCGTGTCCCCTAAGCACACCATCCGAGCCAGACGCGTAATATTAGAAATTTACTCGTCGGTGGTAACTCGAAACACCAACAGTTGGCAAGCTAGGTAGGGGCCTTTTGCATGTCTCGACGTCCACATCAAGCCTCGGATAGTTAGTCACGGCGTCAGCTAGGTCCTAGGCGCACACGTGCGCTTTGGAAACCTAGAATTCATCGTCACGACGGAGGGAGGGTTGGTCCAGGCCCCCGCCACCGTCCAACCTCTCCACTTCACCAGCCTCGATGCGATCATCAAGGTGCTTGAGGAGCTGCAGCTGCACGCATCGGAGGCCCGCACCCCTGAGAGCAACCAGCTCCTCAGCTTTGATTATGGGAGGCTAGAGCGCTAGCTCGGTGCCTTTCTAGGACCCCGACCGTCCCGGGAGGGCCTGCGCCACCTCACCTTCTCGTTTGCCAATGTCGTGACGTAGCTCACCGAAGGAAAGCCGATCTTCCCAGAATACCTCATCCGAAGCACCCCGACAGTGCTCCCGTCCTGTCTCCACAACGCCGCAGAGACCGTTGGTCACCTTGTGGTGCAACGCACGCCTCCATCCCCCACGAGCGATGAGTTCGTGGGAATGACTGAATATGTCATGGAATCTTTCCATGACCTCCTTGTGGGAGAGTCAGGGTCGCCCTCTGACTCTGTCTCTAGCGGGGGGAGCCATCACCCTTCTCATGAATGTTTCATGGCAGGTACCCCCGAGGGACACATTGAAAGCATCCACGAGGGAGAGGCTACCCCAACGAACAACCTCGACGACGAGGTCGATAGGGATGCAGGGGCCCCACCTCACCTATGGGTGGAGCAGCTAAAGGCCTAGCAACAAGAGCTCGAGGAAGCACGACTTCAGCTCGAGCAGGAATGTGTGGAGCTCGAGCAAGAGATCGAGCACCACAGAGACAGTGGGCGTGCACGCGCCATGGCTTGTGACGTGAACCAGAGGATCATCGAGGACGATGAGGCCCTCTCACACTTCACCTGGGCAAGCCAGAACATCGCCGTCGTAGCGGCCTTGCTCCGGGGGCTTTTGAGGCCTATGACGCCCGAGGATCGTTGTGCCCATCCTGAGATTCGCACGCTACTCGAACGTGCGGCGGTGCAGCAGGACGCAAGCTTGCTGTCCTGATGACACAAGCTCAACGCCAGCCAGCGTGCACCCTCAGAGCTGCCCAACATGGATGTGTCAGTCCACCAGGCATGGCAAGGCGACAAGCCGCACGCCACAGTCCCGGTGCATGAGCATCTCGGCCGCAACCGTGACACGCGCGACACCCTCAATGCTCGTAGGCGTGCCCGCGGCGACACGAGGGAGGGGGATAGCCGCAGCTACCACCCTCATTGTTGCGGACGCTATGACAGCGGCGAGGACCAAAGCCCGAGCCCCGACTTGCCAGGACCTTAGGCCTTTGGCTAACACATCCTCAACGCCGCGTTTCCACCATGGTATCGACCACCGACCAACATCCCAAAATACTCTAGGGAAACAAACCCTGAACTGTGGCTCAAGGATTATCGGCTTGCTTGCCAAGCTAGTGGAGCGGATAATGATGATTTCATTATCCGCAACCTTCTATTGTTCTTGGCCGATTCGACGCAAACGTGGTTGGAACACCTTCCGCCCAACAGAATCCAAAGTTGGGCGGACCTGAAAGAGATCTTCGTGGGAAACTTCCAGGGCACATACGTGCATCCTGGGAACCCATGGGATCTCAAAACTACCGACAAAAGGCCAGGAAAACTCTTCATGGGTACATCCGGTGCTTCTCCCGGCAGTGCAATGAGCTGCCTAACATCGCCGATGCCGACATCATAGGAGCCTTCCTGTCTGGGACCACCTGCGAGTCCCTGGTTCACAAGTTGGGACGTAAGGGCCCGCAAACCACCAAGGAGCTCCTCGACATTGCCACCAGCCACGCCTCGGGCAAGGAGGCGGTCGGGGCAATTTTTGACCGCCTTAAAGAAAAGGCGAAGCGGGACAAGGACACCGGCAAAGGTGCCTCCAACCGTCCTAGCAAGAAGAAGAACAAGAAATGGCATGAGATCTTGCTCATGGCCACCACCGACTGCAAGGGGGGTCAGAAGCCCACCGAGGGTACCCTGGACACCCTCGATGCATCCTGGATGGCTGCCTCATGATCTTCAGAGGGATGGTGGCCTACGACTCCAAGCACCTCTAGAAGCTTACGCGCCATGAGGTCTATACAGCCGAGCTAGACGCGTCTGCTTTCCTCCGATGGTTGGAGTCCGCCATAACCTTTGATCGGACCGACCACCCGGAAAGCGTCCCACAACCAGGAAGATATCCGCGTGTGGTCGACCGGATCATCGGCATGAAGTGGCTCACCATGGTACTGATGGATGGAGGCAACGGCCTCAACATCATGTACGCCGAAATGCTCGACACCATGGGCATCGACCGATCACGCATCCGATCGACCGGAGCGTCTTTCCATGTCATCGTGCCTAGAAAGTAGGTCATGCCACTTGGGTAGATTGATCTGCCCGTCACCTTTGGGGATCCGACCAATTATAGGATGGAGACCCTTACCTTCGAGGTGGTCGGGTTCATGGCCGTCCCCATCTACACCTATCTAAAGCTGAAGATGCTGGGACCATACATGATCATCACCATTGGCACCTCCTTCCAGCACGCCTATGAGTGCGAGGTCAAGTGCTGCGAACATGCCGCAACAATCGTCGCCTCCAAGGATCTTGTGGCCATCAGGAAGGAGGTCACCGAAGAAGCACCCGACCCCAAGCGATCGGCCGGGTCTTTTGAGCTTGTAGAGGGCGCCAAGGAGGTCCTCATAGACCCCAGTGGTTCCAAGGGCAAAGTAGTGCGCATTAGCGCCACGCTTTCCTCCGAATAGGAAAGCGCGCTCGTCGATTTCCTCCGCGCCAATAGAGACATCTTTACGTGAAGACCCTCAGACATGCCAGACATTTCGAGAGAAGTCACCGAGCATGCCTTGAAGATCAGGCCAGGCTCCACGCCGGTGAAGTAGCGCCTGCGTCGCTTCGACGAGGAAAAGCGCAGGGCCATCGACGAGGAGATTGTGAAGCTTTTGGTGGCCTGGTTCATCAAGGAAGTATACCACCCTGAGTGGTTAGCCAATCTTGTTCTGGTATGAAAAAAGAGTGGGAAATGGAGAATGTGTGTTGACTACATAGGTCTCAACAAAACATGTCCAAAGGATCTATTTCCTTTGCCATACATAGACCAAGTAGTCGACTCGACCTTAGGGTGCGAAACCATTTGCTTCCTTGATGCGTACTTCAGGTACCATCAAATCACGATGAAAGAGTCCGACCAGCTCGCAACATCTTTCATTACCCCATTCGGATTGTTCTGCTATGTTACGATGCCGTTCGGTCTGAAAAACATGGGGGCTACGTACCAGCGCTGTATGCTCAAGTGTTTCAGGGACCTCATTGGGTGAACCATTGAGGCCTACGTAGATGACATCATGGTCAAGTCCAAATGGGCTGACCAGGTCATAGCCGACCTAGAGCAGACCTTCGCGAAACTCTGAGCAAACGACATTATGCTCAACCCTGAGAAGTGCATTTTTGGGGTCCCAAGGGGTATGTTGCTGGGTTTTATCGTCTCCGAGCGTGGCATCGAAGCCAACCCGGAGAAGATCTCGGCCATCATGAGGATGGGCCCAATTTAGAATGTAAAGGGGGTACAGCGAGTTATAGGGTGCTTCACCGCACTCAGCCGCTTTATCTCAGGCCTCGGTGAACGAGGACTCCCCCTCTATCGGCTCCTGAAGAAGGCTGACCGTTTTGAATGGAAGCCCGAGGCCCAGGAGGCACTAGACAAGGTCAAGCAGCTCCTGATGAAGGCCTCGATCTAGGTCCCTCTGACCGATAGGGAACCACTTGTGCTCTATATTGCGGCCACCACGCAAGTGGTCAGCGCTGCCCTGGTGGTAGAGTGGGAAGAAAAAGGACACACCCTCAAAGTGCAGCCTCCCGCGTACTTCATTAGTGAGGTCTTGTCCGATTCCAAGACCCGCTACCCCTAAATCTAGAAGCTCCTGTATGCTATCCTTATCACCAAGAGGAAGTTGTGTCACTACTTTGATTCACATCCGGTGACGGTCGTGACGTCCTTCCCCCTAGTTGAGGTCACCCAAAACCAGGATGCCACGGGAAGAATCATGAAGTGGGCACTCGAGCTGATGGGTCAAGGCATTTCTTATGCCCCTTAGATGGCCATCAAGTCCCAAGTGCTGGCTGATTTCATTGTAGAGTGGACCAAGGTCTAAATGCCACCAGTAGTCGTCGACCAAGAGTACTGGATGATGTACTTCGACGAATTGCTGATGAAGAAAGGCGCCTGTAATAGAACCGACCAAATCATAAGAACGTAAGTACAAAAACAATCACCGAAGCGATCAAATTCCTGTACTTAAGCTCCCATAATCCCGGTAGTCCGGAAATCACGAAGGATTTCAACCAACTCTCAACATACAAACCAAGACCGTAGTGATTCAACACAACACATCATTCGTTACAACATTTCACAAGTGGCATCCGGATTACATCCATCAGAGTGCGAATAAAATATTACAAACTAGGTTCAAATTTGCGGAAGCAACATAGTTTAGTACATAACTTCATAGTTTCAAATACATTGCCAGATCTTAGTCATGTCCTACAAAAGCATCTTCAGATACGAGAACTAGGAGAGACCGTGCCCAACGGTCTAGTCTTCATCCCCAGCCGGGAGAAGGCAATACTTGCAGCAACCAAAGTAGAACTGGTCATCTACAACAGGTGGGAGATAAACCCTGAGTACGAGAAGGTACTCAGCTAGACTTACCCGTCAAAACCAGAAATCAAAGACACCAAGGATCATGCAAGGCTTTTCAGGTGGGCTAGCTTGACGCAGTTGCATAAAAGAGCTTATGAATATAGTGACCAATTTAAACTTAGCATCAAGCTTATCATCATTTACCTGTCCACTAGATTAGCACCTGTACTAGAGCACTCACTTATTAGGAGCAATCAATATTAACCATAGCAGGTATAATAAGGCTGTCATCATCATATCATCATTTCTGAACCATTATGTTATTTAGTGTATCTACTTTGGAGATAAGCCCGCCAAGTTCTCACTAACTGGGAGAGACGGCGACTCGAATCGAATTACAACTCAGCTGAGGGGGTATTCCTAACTCTCACCCTGGCATACTTTGCAAGGGTAGCCGTGGGTCACCTTTGGAATAACTCAAGAACCAAATTCGCGGGTTCGATCAGTGCCAGCACTCTTAGGGATTACCCTTCTGCCAAGACGATCAGGACTTTTAAATCACCTGCCCTTGGACTCACGCCTACGTCTCCCTTCCGAGGCGCACTTTATACTTATCGACTCCCGGCCTGAGGTAAGCTACTCGGCTTCGCGGTCGGTCATTGGACATGGCCAACTAAGAGAGAGGCATGCATTCAATATGAACAGGAAAGGCTCCAAGATTCAGTCCTTAAGCGACACAGACGGAGTCACTACAAACCGGCAAGCCTCCGTCCGGTCTCCATTTCAATTTAAGACTGGTTCTTTTCCACGATAGCAAATATAGCCAACCGTGCCATATGTATCTTCCTATATCTCGCAGGTGACAGGAAATCACCTGACTTCTACCGTGTTAAAGCAGGGCTAAGCACTACATGAGCCTGAGCTACATAGGATTCAGGGTATCAATATATGGACAAGGATTGGATAACCAATGCAACAAGTGTTTGCATCCAACACCTAAACTTAATGCAACAATATATATATGTAACAATAATACTGTAACTGTATTTTGGAAATTAGGAGGCTTAATATGCTCCGGGGCTTGCCTTTCACAAAGTTGCACGGACGGTGATCCGGGCACTCAACGGCGACCTCGTCTGGCACTTCTCCTGAAGGCTGCACCTCCTGAACCTCCGGTGTCGGCTGCTGCTGCTCGCTCGGTTCCTCGAATTCCAGCAGTGTTACTCCCTCCGGTACACCTATTGCATGCCGATGCACGAGATAAATATCATGGATGCATAAGGAATGACATGATGCTCATGATGAATGAATCACAGTAAATGTTTAACGAAAACATCATTGGGCACCCGTTTACCGAGTAAAATGGCTCTATTCAAATCACTTTAAGCATGTATCTAACTTAACTTAAAGAACAAGATCAACTTACCTAACTTGCATAACCTAAGATAAAGATGCTCATCTTTAGTTAAAGGCCTAACACCTAGGAACATTACCACAAACTTAGAAATAGTAAAGGCATACATAAATCAACATTTAAAGTTTCATATGCACACAAGTAGTCCCTCAATTCAATCACAACAAGAGTTCTACAAATCCAACCGACTTGCATGAGGACATTCTGGAAAGCTTATGAAATTCTCTATAAAACAATTGTAAACATCACAGCATGATTCTTTCGTTAACCAAATCGAATTCCAGTAAATCTAGAATCTGTCCAGAAATAATAGGGCTACTAACTTAATTATTTAATGATGATGCAAAAGCCTAATCTAACCAAACCAAATTTACCAACTTGTTGCACATACCAGAGGAACACTAGAAAGTATAGTGCTAACTTCTAAATAAATTATTTAATATCCTTTTCAAATTTATTTAGTTAATTAGGTGATTAAAGCAATATATAGTAAATATATTCATAAAAATCTAAAAAAATTACAGTAGCTATCTCATGCTTCACATAGACTACCATAAAAATTTCAAAGCTATTGGGCAAGCAGAACTTGCTGTACCCAAAATAACAGGTGACATGTCTATTTTTAGCATAATTAGGAAACCCTATTGAAAAGTGTCAAGCAACAGATTTCTTATTTTTCCTAGTATCATTCTAGCATAAGAATAGCACTCACCAATTTTTACCCTAACTGGATCTATAGAAAAATTATGAAAATTCACTCAAGATCCACTCATGCAAACAAGATAATTTTCTATCTCCTACATTCAGTGTCCAAAATTTATGAAAATTTAACTACAAGCTATTCATAGTATGAGAAGTACAACATAAAAATTCATGCCATTTGGAGCTACCTAGAAAAAGATATAATTACCCCTATTTCTTGCATGATTAAAAAAGATAAATATTAACTCCCATTTTTATAACAGAACATGACATGGATTATATTTTTAGTAGAAACTAGACACCATCATGAACTCAACAAAATTAGAATCACATCATTTGGATCTACCATCTAAGAGCTACATATTTTTGAATATGTACACAAATCTGTGAAATAATAAAACAAAACAAAATAAGAAAACCTATTCAACTACTGGTGGGCCGGCCCGAAGAAATGGCGGCCCGCGAATCAGGCGTAGGCGTGGCCCAGAAACGACGCGGCCCAGCCAGGCTCCCGCCTCAGCCGTGGCGACTGACGCGTGGGACCCACGCAACAGAGAGACAGGCAGGGGAGGACAAGGAGACGGCGGCGTAGCTCGTCGCCGGTGGCTCCTCCGGTGAGGTCAGTGGTGCTACAACGTTCGCCATGCCCGTGCGCACCTAGCGGTGTCCTCAATCGCTGCTATTGCCGCGGCTACCAGGGTTGGCGACGAGCACGGCGGCGCGCGGCCACGGCATGGCCGGCTCCGGTGAGACAACTGCGTCGCAGCCCCTAATGGTGACCCTACGAGCTTCAGCAGCGCTCCTAGGACCTAGCATGAGAAAGAGATAGGACGGAAAGGTCATGGTGGTGGCTGGCCGCGTGGAGCAACAATGCCGGCGAGGTCAGCCACGGCGGCGGTGGAAGAAAACGACGCATTCGTCCTTACCAAGACTCGATTGACCCGATTGCACGGTGGAGATGGTAGAGGAGATCACGGCGAGGCTAGCAGCGAGATGGCCGGCGTGTTTTTGCAGCGACGAGAGTGCACGACGACGGCGACACTTGGTCGGGAATGGCGGACGGCTGTGGACTCGACGCTGCGCTCGGAGAAGGCGAGAGGGAAGCGAATGGAGCGGCGAGTGCGTTCGGGCAGGCACTGGCCCTCTTCTGGAGCGCGGACGCGCGATGTGGTGGCTTTGGCCGAGCATGAACGCCACGCGGCGAACGGCTCCTGCGCCGGTCGGCCATGACGCCACTGACCGCTTTTCTGAAAATGGCGATTCAGTCATCCATTGACCCGACTGACAGAGCAAATTTGATGGTGATTAGCTCCTAATCCATGATGATTTAGATCATGCCATAGTTAACAAAGTTGATCATCTATAAGTGAACTACAACTCTTACTATTGGAGCTCGAGCTGGTTTGGCTTTGTTAGGGAGATACAAGGTGAAAAAGTTGGGTACACGAAACTGAACCCAGTTATAACACTTAGAAATTTTTCAAGTGTTTGAATCAGCCTTCAATTTAGACTTGTGGGCCATGTTTGAGGCTGTTCCACACATTTTCATGAGTTGATCATAAAACAACTTTTGTTCCTTGATAAATTAGCTACAACTTTGGTAAAGAGTACACAGCCATGCAAAGTCTCTAAGTTGGTCTTTTGAATCAGTCAAACACTGCCACTCTAGGGTAATTTAAAGTCAAACCTCCACAAAAGGGCAATTTGGTCATTTTGGTCCACATGAACAATGTCCAAACCATAACCCTAAGTGTAGTTAAGGTATATTAGACCATAACCAACCACTTTACACAAATGCTATACCCAATTCAAATGATCGCATGTGATGAAGCAACAAAACAAGCAATTCACCCAAATGTTGCAATGCAATGTTTCACATGTTTCATGACTTTGTTGTTATTCTATACTTGTCATATTACTACCATATTGCCATGTTTCAAAGTATGAGAAATTCATGTTACATTCACATGTTGCACTACTACCATTCATAAGCAATCAAGTATGAAACAACAGAATTTGCGAGTGTTGCATATGTATGTTTCAGTAAGCATGGCATGGTGACATGGATGATGCATATGTTTAAGAAATGAAATGCAATTTAGTGGAAGCCAAACACCTAGGGTGTTATAGCGCCGGCATGGGACTAGTCTTCGTTTCACCCCTCGGGGTACGCATGAGGTACATGGTTCGCATCCATTTCCCCTCCAACAATGTGGCCGAGTATGAGGCACTCATCAATGGCCTACGCATCGCCATCGAGTTGGGTATCCGATGGCTCGACGTCCAGGGCGACTCCCAGCTGGTCACTGACCAAGTCATGAAGGACTCAAGCTGCCACAATGCCAAGATGGCTGTATATTGCCAAGAAGTCTGCCAACTGGAGGACAAGTTCGGCGGTCTCGAGCTCAATCACATCCCAAGGCATCTCAACAAGGCGGCCAACACAGTGGCAAAAATGATGTCCGGTCGAGAGCCGGTGCCAACGGGCGTCTTCTCTAGCGATCAATACAAGCCCTCGGTCTGCTACGAGGAGCCAAAACAAGCTGGTGACGGGTCACTTGCCCTAGGCTCGGGGGCTAACCTGCCAACGGCTGCATCTGACCCCGAAGTCATGGAGCTTGAGGAGGATCCAGCAACAGAGCCCGACCCTCTGGCCGATTGGAGGGCTCCTTACCTCGACTACCTCCTCCGACAGGCACTGTTAACGAACAAAACAGAGGCTCGGCGGCTCGCGTGTCATGCCAAGTCCTTTGTCCTTATTGAGGGCAAGCTCTACAAGCGAAGCCACACCGGGACCCTACAGCACTGCAACCCCATCGAATGAGGGAAGCAGATGCTGAGTGATATCCATGGTGGGTTCTGCGGGCACCATGCCGCACCAAGGACCTTGGTCGGAAACGTATTTCGATAGGGCTTCTACTGGCCGATCACAGTAGTCGATGCTGAACAGATTGTGCGCACCTGCGAAGGGTGTCAATACTACGCTCGGTAGACTGACCTGCCAGCCCAAGTACTCCAAATGATCCCCATCACGTGGCCATTCATGGTCTAGGGGCTCGATCTGGTCAGACCTCTCAAGAGGGCGCTCGGGGGCTATCCACAATTGCCTATTGCCGTAGACAAGTTTACAAAGTGGATAGAGGCTCGACTAATCTCCACGATCAAGTTCGCGCAAGCCGTGCTGTTCTTCCTTGACATTGTCCATTGCTTTGGGGTCCCAAACTCCATCATCACGGACAATGGCACGCAGTTCACCAGAAAGAAGTTCCTCCAATTCTGCGATGAATACCACATCCATGTCAATTGGGCCGCTGTGGCGCACCCCCGCAAGAACGGGCAGGTCGAATGCGCAAACGGCATGGTCCTACACGGCCTCAAGCCTAGGATCTTCAACCAGTTGAACAAGTTTGGTGGACGATGGGTCGCGGAGCTTCTCGCGGTGCTCTAGAGCCTGAGGACGACCCCAGCCAGGCCATCGACTACACACCATTCTTTATGGTCTACGGTTCTGAGGCTATCCTCCTGACCGACCTTGATTATGGAGCGCTAAGGTTCAGGGCGTATGGCGAATAGGGAGCCGAGGCATCCCTTGAGGATGCCATGGACCAGCTAGATGAAACACACGACATTGCCCTCCTCCTCTCGGCAAAGTACCAGCAAGCGTTGCGCTGGTACCACAGCCGTCGAGTGTGGGGACGGGCCTTCAAAGTCACAGACCTGGTGCTCCACCTCGTCTAGAGCAACAAGAACCACCACAAGCTCTCTCTATCATGGGAGGGACCATACATCATCACAGAGGTGCTCCGACCAGGCACTTACAAGCTCAAGACCATCGATGGCGAAGTCTTCGTCAATGCCTAGAACATCCAGCAACTACGTCGCTTTTACCCTTAATATACGTACACTTTCTCTTATCAGTTTCGCTATCAACTCCCCAATCTTTAAGTAACGCCTGACCCCAGCAACGACAAAGGGTCGGGCCTCACTTGGGGGCTAACAAGAGCATATCTATCCGGTAGACATTCTCTATGACCAACTCTTTCTCACGTTAAGACCCAGAAGCGAGGATTGCGGAAATAGACGCTGAGTAAAACTGGTTGGACTGCAAGAAACCTACGCCCCAGCGGCTACGGCGTTTTTGCTCGCCAGCGTGATCAGAGTTTGTTCACCCGCATCTCGGGCTTTACAGCCTTAACAATGGAAAGGGTCGGAACGTATTAACCTTTTTATATAGAAAGGGGAGAAGGGCTAAAAATCTGTTTAGCCATAATGAAATTTAAGAGCTTGTCCATTTATTACAAGTTCGCCGCCTGGCTTATCTGCCTAACTAATTTCTTGGGCGGGATGATCTCATCCTCTATCTCCACAGGTAAGTCCTATGCCAGCGGGTCACACAAGTTGATCGGACGGCTTAGCCGCTGCTGAGAGATGGGTAAAGAGCAGTAGGATGCCCCATGCAGGTTATGCCGACTCTGTCATGAACGACGGACCTGAATTCCACTCGAACATATCCGGTAAGAGCTCTCCGAACCCGTCACTTGAGCCAGCAAGGTAAGTCCTATGCCAGCAGGTCACCCAAGTAGATCGGACAGCTCAGGCCGCTACCGAGAGATGGGTCATCTCTAAGTGACACCTGACCCTAGCAACGGTAAGGGGTCGGGGCTCACTCGGGGGCTGGCAAGAATGTCTATTCGGTAGACATTCTGTAAGCCCGACCCTTTCTCGTACTAAAACCTAGAGGCAAGGTGTGCGGAAATAAACACTGAGTAAAACTGGTCGGACCACAAGAAACCTATGCCTCAGCGACTACGACGTTTTTGCTCACCAGCGTGATTAGAGTTTTTGTCCCCGCACCCCGAGCTTTAGCCTCCGCCTTCCCAAGAAGGGTTTGGAGGGGCCCACCGGCAGAATCTCCATCGAGGAGAGGCCAGCAGGTCACCTAAGGCAATCAGACGGCTTGGGCCACTACCGAGAGATGGGTCATCTCTAAGTGACACCCAACCCTAGCAACGGCAATGGGTCGGGCCTCACTCGGGGGCTGGCAAGAGTGTCTATTCGGTAGACATTCTCTATGCCTGACCCCTTTCTCACGCTAAACCTAAAGGCAAGGTGTGTGGAAACAAACACTGAGTAAAACTGGTCAGACTGCAAGAAACCTATGCCCCAGTGGCTATGACATTTTTGCTCACCAACGGGATCAGAGTTTGTTGCCCACACCCCGAGCTTTAGCCTCCGCCTTCCTAGGAAGGGTTTGGAGGGGCCCACCTATGGAATCTCCATCAAGGAGAGGCTAGCAGGTCACCCTAGTCGATTGGATGGCTTGGGCTGCTGCCGAGAGTCAGGTAGGGAGCAGCAAGATGCCCCACGCGGGTTAGGCTGACTCCATCATGAACGATGGACCCATATTTCACTCGAACATATCCGGTAAGAGCTCCCCGAACCCGTCACTCGAGCCATCGAGGTAACCTTACCAACCCTCACTTTACTTTTCTAGTGCATGATCATCCATTATCAAGCATGCATTCATACATTCATCCCATACATCCAAGCATCGCATAAGCAATTATTGCATCACAATGCTTCGTATCGCATCACGAAGTAGTAGTCGTCTCATTCAATATGAGCAGCGACCGACCGAGGTTCAAAGGCCGGCCCACGAAGGGCTCGAGGCTGCCTCATGTCAAACAGAGCCAGGGGAGAAAACGCAGATGAGCCCCAACGGCCTTTGCCCGACCCGCTTAGAAGTGGAAAGGGTCATCTCGACCTTCTCGTTCGATCATAACCTTGAGCCAAGCCCACAGAATCTCCATCAATGGGAGGCCAGTGGGCCACTTGAGTCGGTCTATGGAATGACTCAGGCATCTGTCGGGAGATAGGTTAAAGAGCAGTGGAATGCCACATGAGGGCTATGCTGACCCCATCACAAACGACGGATCCGGATTCCACTTAGAAGTGCCCGTTAGCGAGCTCATCGAGCGCGACACTCGAGCCATCAAGGCAAGTGTCGTTAGCTCAACCCCTCTAGTTGCAGAAACCACAGATGGGGTGACGCATAAAACATGGCTGACCCCTATCGAGCCCAACGAGGCTCGGGGGCTTGAGCTGCCCAACCCTAACTCAGGAATCCGACCGACCGAGGTTCGAAGACCAGCCCACGAAGGGCTCAAGGCCGCCTCGCATCAAACAGAGCCAGGGGAGAAAACAAAAATGAGCCCCAGTGGCCTTTGCCCGAGCTGCTCAGAAGCGAATAGGGTCATCTCGACCTTCTCATTCAATCCTAACCTTGAGCCAAGCCCACAAAATCTCCATCGAGGGGAGGCCAGCGGGCCACCTGAGTCGGTCTCCGGAACGACTCGAGCATCTACCGGGAGGTGGGTTAAGGATCAGTGGAATGCCATATGAGGGCTATGCCGACCCCATCATGAACGACAGACCTAGATTCTACTCGGACATGCCCATTAGCGAGCTCGCCGAGTGCGTCACTCGAGCCATTGAGGCAAGTGACGTTAGCTCAACCCCTTCGGTTGTGAAAACTACAGACGGGGTGACGATCACAAAGACATGCCAACCCTCGACCGGACCCCCTCTATGTGCAGGGGCTCAAGGAAAGTTGGACTCGCAAGTTGACCAAATGCGCGGTCGCAGAACGATGGCTCAGATCCTAAGGAGGGGGTACATGCGAAAACTAAGAATAACATTTATAAAACAAGAGATGCTTTCTCCTACTAGTTTCGCTATCCTCTTCTCGATCTTTAGTGATACCCGACCCCAGCAATGGCAAGGGTTTAGGCCTTACTCAAGGGCTGATAGAGGTATATATATACCCTTTCTGAAATAGTTGCCATGCCTGACCCTTTCTCACATTAAAAATATAGTGGCAAGGTTTGTGGAAACAAACGACTGAGTAAGGCTGGTCGGACTGCAAGAAACCTACACGCTAGCGACTACGGCACTCTTGCTTACCAGCGTGATCAGAGTTTATTCACCCGCACCCCGAGCTCTACGGTCTTAACAAATGAAAGGGTCAGAACGCACTAACCCCTTTTTATACATAAAAAGGGAGAAAAAAACAAATTTGTTCACACCGAAATAAAAAGAACAGACTTGTTCGAACAAAACACAAGGGTTGGAACTTGTCCAATTATTACAAAAATGATCTCCCGACCTATTTAACTAACTAGCCCCTTCGGGGGAGAACTATGCCTTCTATCCTGTCCGCCATGTCTTGCGAAAGTGGAGCCACCGCCATTGCCATCTCCTCTAGCTCATGGACTTCATAACCGGGCGCATAGCCGTGGCTCATCACCTTCAGATCGATGTTGTCCCCATAATAAGAATGAGCAATCGCAAAGAACTGATTGACCCCGTGTGGAGGGCACTCCTCTCGAGCTGGCGCACCCAAGCCATGATCTCGACGGCACGAGCCACGAGCAAGCTTGTCCCCTCTGACCGCACCACCTCAAGGTCATCGCAGACCACTCCGAGGGCGGCACTCAGGATACCGAGCTTGTCACTCTCTGCCTAAAGATTTCTCCTCACCTCGATGAGGTCCACAGCCAGCCTGGCAGAAATGCTCTCGGCCTCCAGATTATGGGTCGTCACGCTTTTGAGCTCGGCCTAGAGGGAGCCGACCTTCTGCTGCGCGTCATCATGCTCTTGGCAGGCCTGGTCATGCTCTTGGAAAGCCTGGTCGCGCTCCTCACGAGTCGCGCCACATTCCGAGCAGAGCCTCTCTACGGTTTGGAGTAGCTCATCTTGCTCCTTGTGCAGCCGAGCGACCACCGCGGCATCTAGGCTCGTCCTCTTCTCCAAGGCTGCGAGCTTCTCCTTAGCCCCCAGCTTTAGATCTCTTTCCTTCTCAACCTCACCTAGAAGATCAAGGATCCGCTGGCGGGTCTCGGGGTCTTTTTGGAGCAACTCATCCCGCTCCTTCTTGACCCTGGCGGCTTCTTCGTCATCCTTCTGCGACCCCGCCAACAGGGCCTCGAACGCCTTCTTGGCCTCATCAGCATCCCGATGGGCCTTGACCACCCACGATTGAAGATTGGCTGCCTCCTCGGCGAGGGAAGTCAGCTCGGCCACCCTCTACTGGGCAGCAACAAGTTGAGCTGTCACCTCCCCACGTAGCTATGCCTCCTTGACGAGGCGGTCCTAGGTATCCTTCTGTTGATGAAGGAACCAAGATTTCCCCCAACTACGAGCTATAAGGGACTACAGAAAGACAATGGTCAGGATACAAAAAGTATATAAAGGAAGATAAGGGCAAGAAGCAGGACCAAGCAATACCCGGCCAGAGGGAACAACGACGTCGCGCAATGCACCCACGGTGTGCTCCAGGGCCTCGAAAATGGACGCGATCCCTATGTCGAGGCTCTCCCGGTCCATGCTCTCTGCGGCGTCGTCCAGGGTAAAAAGCGTCGATGCCAGATCCTGCAGATCCGCCCGCTAGAGTAGGGGCCCATCCCGCGCGGGCGAGCCGTTGCCCATCGACATTAGGGCCAGGGATGACTCCTCGCTAGCTCCAAGCACCACCGACCCCTCTTGCCATGATGTCTCGGCCAGGACGCCCCATCCGGTGATGGAAGGGGTCAGCGATGTGGATGCCAACCTCTCTCCTAGCACCATGACTCCCGGGGACCCCTCGGCTGTGTCCCCCTCCGTTCGGCCCGCACCAGGCGTTGTCGCTTGGGCTGCCAATGGCACGGCCCACGGTTGCGCCCCGCTATGACCCATCTATCATGGCCACCGCCACATCCACCTGCATCGGCGGGGTCACGACCGGCTACGCCGCGCCCGCCACGGTCGGTGCCGTGAGCGTGGTCGGCAGCCCCATCCGTCCCACTGTCGGCAGCGGTATCACGGCCGTCATTGGCTGCTCCGTGACCTCCGAAGGCGCCCCTTGAGCGCACACGTCTAACCATCCCGCCAAGGGCACGGGCACCACCATGGGTAGCTCCTAACCGGCCGGCGATGCGGTCACACTGGCGCCGCTCCCGCCCAAAATAGGCGCGACACCAGCCAACGGCTACCGCCTCGATTGGAGGGCAATGCTCTTCTTCAGCGCCAGCGCCAAAGGATTCCGCTGCCTGCCGACACTACAAGGGATGAAAAACATAAGTCATAATGAAATCTGACTAAAACATTAAAAAACAGAGGAATTGATAACTCACCTCAGCGCCATCGGGCGGCAGATGCATTTGGGGGCGGTGAACCCCCCGACCTTTGCTCTACCTTGTCAAAACGAGGCTGTTTTGAGCCCGCCCCTGCTCCTAGGTAGAGGGGCTCACCCCTGGCAGCTCCTGGGGCACACTAGCGGAACACCCTGCTCCCTTGGCTCTTTGGGCGCGACGGCAGAGCCGTCCGCCTCTGTTGGCTCCTAGGGCATTCCGACGGTACATCCCACCCCCGCTAGCTCCCCTGACATGCCCTCCCCTCCATGGAACAGGAAGGGTCCTGACTCCTGCAAGGACAAACTGACATCTGTCAGCACATCCTCGTTCTCCAGGTTGTCCCACTCGATATCATCGGCTACCGATTTTTCTTCCTTCATCACCTAGTTGTCGTCACCATCGTCATCATCATCATCATTGTCAGTGTCTTCCCCTCGTTCTCGCGCCTGCAGCTTTCGCTGCTTCTTCCTCTTCTTGTCCTCCTTCGCCTTCCTCAGCCACTCGCCCTCGACGTGATTTATCGTCCTCATGGCCGAATCCCTCGGCAGCGGCGCCGGGTGATCCATGACGATGAGGTCCCTCGGCAGGTCTCGCCCCTCTCAAAATTAGTATCATGGGGTCGGGAAATCAATTGAAGAGAAGGCAAGAGAAAGGGAAGCTTACAAAGACAACGTAGCCTAGCTCTAGCCTCATCGAAGGATGCCCCGGCACTGGGTAGACAAGGTCAAGGGCGGCACCCACGTCGTCCGCAAAGGTTCCATTGCCTCCTTGATGTGTTGTGTGATCTTGGAGTTGGGGAGCGTTCCCTCGGCGCCACCCTCCTTACGTGGTAAGCCTCGATCAACGGCGCCACCCTTCTTACATGGTAAGCCCCGATGACGCCCGACCCCTTCAGGCCGTTCTCCTTCAGAATGTGGATGGCGGCGATGTGGTCTCAGATCTTCTTATCCTTCTCCGGGACACCCAACTTCCCCCACTGCTCTAGGGCCTCTTCGATCAAGCACCCGGTGAACTCCGACAGAGGGGTGGCAGCGTCATTCTTGAGGTAGAACGACTATGAGTGCCACCTCTTGTTGGACATCGAGAGCAGCATGGATGGGTACACGCCAACCCGATTGTTCTGAAGTTGG
This sequence comes from Miscanthus lutarioriparius, assembly GCA_904845875.1. Lineage (NCBI taxonomy): Eukaryota > Viridiplantae > Streptophyta > Magnoliopsida > Poales > Poaceae > Miscanthus > Miscanthus lutarioriparius. Next base: position 95,422,079 of record CAJGYO010000007.1, read on the forward strand.
ATGCTGGCGCACCCCATCGGCATGTGCAGCTCCTGCCTACTATTTTTCTCCCTCTTCTTCTGGAGGTTGATGGTGAAGAAATGCCTCCACAAGTCGAAGTGGGGGCTAATCCCCAAGAATCCCTCGCACAGCGCGACGAACACCGCCATGTGCTGGATCCCGTTGGGATTGAGATGTTGTAGCTCAATCTTGTAGTAGTGCAGCAGCCCCTAAAGGAATTTGTGGGCGGGGGTCACGAGCCCACGCTCGTGGAAGTGGGCAAACGACACCACGTAGCCATCGAGCGGTGATAGCAAATCCTCGTTGTCGGGCAGCAACCACTCCTCGGTTGAGGTCCACGCGTGGAGAAGACCGTGATGGACGAGGCCCTCCATGCGCTGGAAGGTAATGTCGGAACGGCACCATGGATCCATTGGAGGTGGGGGTGGATGGATGTAGGCTCAACGGTGGCGGAGATGCGGAGGCAGGAAACCTAAGTATTGGCGGCGGCGGCGTGGTTGCGGAGGTAGGGATGTAGGCGTGCATATGAAACATGGAGGGCTAGCCCTTTGGTTTTATAGTGGCGACGGGTGCGAGGAAACCAACCGTCCGCCTAGACATCCGTGCCTACCACGACTCATCACGGGGCGTGCGCACGCAACCTATGGCTATCCCCTCGGAAAACACGCCAGACGTTTCACCTCCCCGAACGGGCCATAACCCGTCAAGGGTAAAATGGATACAGAGCTGAAAACGCTCCTACGGCCCGTCTAGGCCCAGGAGTTCGAAGGTTGGCCCACCGACGGGTTTGACAACCGCTCCAGGCACCTTTAGAGTGAGGCGTGGAAAGGGATGGGCCCACTAGCGGACAGAACCCGGGCGCACGAGCGCCGCGGGCATCCTGGGCCATGTTCGAGTCTCGGCCATATACGATCCATGGTTTTTCCTCGAAGAAAGGCAGAGAGCCCTCCGGACCGATCGAACGGACCCAAGAACTATATGGATTGACCACTGAGAATCTAGAGTCGGTCACCAAGCTGACCCAAGCCGGATCCCCGCGAACGGGATGCTGGGGCCCCACTCAGACTAGCCCATTAATAGCTCACCGATCAACATGATTTGTCCATAGAGGAAAATCATGACACTGCTCGACCACTCCATTTTTATCAGAAAAAACGCTTGAGGGAAGACAATCGCAAAGACGAGCAGATCCTCGACCGGACCCTTGCTACGGGCGGGGGCTCGAGGAAAGTTGGACTCGCACGAAGACCGAACGCATGGTCGTAGAACGACAAACCCCCGTAAGGGTCGAAATCAGGAAAGACCTTTTCTGACCTACCAAATCTCACGGCTATACCCCTAAGGGGTCTGATCTCGACGAAAGGGAATCATCGTCCCCAGGTCACGCCGTGGGCGACAAAAGAAGGCTAAGGCCCTTAGGGTCCTCCTGTTCAGAAAAGCCTCCGAAGGAGTATTCTACTCCTTCGTAGGCTCGGAGGCTACTATCGGGGACCAATACTAGGGTACCCAAAGAGGAGGAGCTAATGGTCATCAATATTGATTTATCCGAGCAGTCAAGACCCCAGGCGATTATAGCTCCAACTGACCCCAGGCGCGCGGGCTCCGCCTCGCCCGACCTCTGAGGAAGGGCTTCGCCTCGCCCGACCCCGAAGCCGCAAGCTCCGCCTCGTCCGACCTCTGGGGGTGGGCTCTGCCTCGCCCGATCTCGAGGCCGCGATCTCCGCCTCGCCCGACCCCGAGGCCACGATCTCCGCATCGCCTGACCCTCAAGGGGCGGGCTCTGCCTCGCCCGACTTCTAAGGCGGGCTTTGCCTCGCTCGACCCTGTGGCTGCGGGCTCCGTCTCGCCCGACCCCTTGGGTTCGCACTCTGTCTCGCCCGACGGAGACCCATATCACCGCCAACGACTCTAAGTCCAGGCGTATGGGCCTAGGGCCTGGGTCAAGACTATGACATCAGGAAAGAGACCGGCATGCCTTGATATAACTTATGGCCATAACGGGCCATACCAGAGGGTTCACATCAAGAACAGCGTCGGGCGTGCTGGTGTTGTTCCGCCTAACCCTCGTACGAACGGTGACAGGCGCGTCAGTTCACCACAACGTCCGCTAAGATGGGATGGAACGCCATGACCGGCAGACGACGCCTGCGCGTGGCGCCAGTGACGGACATGGCCGCGATGTGGAGTTGTTCCTGTTGACATCTATAGGGTCGGCGGGACCTGCATGAAGGAGAAGAAGGACCCGGCGATCCTGGAAGCTCTCCTCTCTCTCTCTCTCTTCTTCTTCTTTTCTCCATTGTAACCTGTGCTTTCTCTTGGCCTATAAAAAGGAAAGCAGGGCATCCCCTGAAGGGGGACCGATCGAATCATCCCGAACCGATCAAAACACGAGATAAATACACAAGAACACGACACAAACACACGGCCAAGTAACGATCGAGCTCTCAGCACCCGTTCACTCTTTCCACCAGAGACTTAGGATCATTTCCCTCTCTCGTCTGGTTGTAACCCCTACTACAAACTTTCAGTGCTAGTAAAACGAGTAGCAGCGTTGAACTGGACGTAGGGATTTTCTGCCCGAACCAGTATAAACCTCGTGTCCCCTAAGCACACCATCCGAGCCAAACGCGCAATATTAGAAATTTACTCGTCGGTGGTAAACTCAAAACACCGATAGTAGTATCATTAGATTTTTCATTAATTATATTGTCATAATATACCTATTTGATGTCATAAATCTTTATAATCCTCTCTATAATTTTGATCAAACTTGAAATCTTGTGACTTTTCAATAAAATTAGAATAACTAATAATTTGGGACCAATAAAGCTGTTATTGGGGGCTTCACCGGCTCCTACTACTATAGTAGAGAAGTCGGAGGCCCCAATAGCCACATCAAATGAGCCCTTACTATATTTGCTCTTATCTATCTTGGGGTGTTTGACCATAGAAGGTTATGTAACTACTAGAAAGATAGTATAAAAAGTAAAAATAAGAAAAGAGGAAGGTTGTTCAGCTCACATTTCTTTTATTTATGTGATTACAATTGTTGAACAAGATTATGTCATTGGATTGAGCAACCATTTTTTTAGGGGAGACATTTCGATTGCGCTAGGTGAGCACTTTACATAGCAGTAGCCATGGGCCGGCCCATGGTTCTTACGGGCCTATTTTGCCATTAGACCTTGAGGATGTGCAGCTTCTGGTTGGTTGGGGTAGTTGCTAAAAAAAAGAACGTAATGCAACAGATAAGACTATCTTTCAACAAGAAATCCATACTAAACCTAAAATATGTAGTCTTAAAATGAGTCTCTAATAGAGTAGAAAGATCTATTTTGGGTTGCTTGAGAGGCACAACTCAAATATATATATCCTCTCTCCTGAAAACCTTGCAGAAATAATTTTTTTAGTCTTGTTGTTGAAAAAAAATGCTGAATATGTATTTAATCTTTTACTTTTAACGTTATTAAAGAATAAATAGGTGTTATATTTTTGGTGTTGTGGCCGGAGATAGGTAAGCAGCGTCAGTTTAGCTGATGCCACTCTACATCTTCTCTTATCCTTCGGATCCCCTCCTTCCTCGGCTACGCGTCCGCATCCCTCATCTTCTCTCTGCCACCGGCCTGGTGCAAGACCAAGGTGATTTCTGTTGTTTCCTTTGTCAACCCATTGCGTACGTGCTGCATCTCGTTCCCAATTCTGCGCGCAAAATTCCTGCCGCTGATGTTATAGGCTACCACTCTCATTCGCGCGCGCGTGTTGTTCGACGATTCGCCTCTCTCGTTTCTTTATTGCGCCATGCCATCGTGTGGCGTCTGAATCTCAGACAGAGTTTCGGTCTTTCGACAGGGGGAGAAGGTCGCGATGGCCAGCGGCGTCAGCGATGGCAGCGGGAAGAGCCTGACGCATTGGCTGCGGGAGAACGGGTTCGACGACGACGCCGTGGCGCGCATGTCCAGGCGGTGCAGGAACCTGCACAGCCTCGACGCCGGCGAGGCCTCGGGCGTCTGGGACTACCTCCTGACGTGCGTCAATATGGAGCGCCGGAAGCTGCGGCACGTGGTGGCCAAGTGCCCCAAGGTGCTGACCCTGTCCGTGGACGGCAAGCTCGTGCCCACGGTGCAGTGCCTCGCCACGCTGCAGGCCAGGCCCGGGGAGATGGCGCAGGCCATCGCCAAGTTCCCCCAGATACTGTTCCACAGCGTCGAGGAGAAGCTCTGCCCGCTCCTCGCCTTCTTCCAGACGCTCGGCGTCTCCGAGAAGCAGCTCGCCAAACTGCTCATGGTCAACCCGCGCCTCATCAGCTACAGCATCGAGGCCAAGTTCTCGCAGACCGTCGACTTCCTTGTCAGCCTCGGCATCGACAAGGAAGGCATGATCGGCAAGATCCTCACCAAGGAGCCGTATATCATGGGGTACAGTGTCGACAAGCGGCTGCGTCCCACTGCCGAGTTCCTCAAGTTGGCAGTCGGGCTACAGGGGGCAGATCTCAAAAGGGTGATCATGAGCTTCCCGGATATATTGTCGCGAGATGTGGATAAGATTCTGTGGCCCAATTTAGCGTTCCTGCAGAGCTGTGGATTCAGCAGGAATCAGGTTACGGCATTGGTAGCTGGATACCCTCCTGTTCTCATCAAGAGCATCAAACATTGCCTGGAGCCAAGGATGAAGTTCCTGGTCGAGGAAATGGGACGGGACATGGGCGAGGTGGTAGATTATCCCCAGTTCTTTCGCCATGGCCTCAAGAGGAGCCTGGAGTACCGTCACAAGGTGCTCAAGCAGATGAACTCGAGTTGCAGTCTCAGCGAGATGCTAGACTGTAACCAGAAGAAGTTTGCCATGAAATTCGGTTTGGTTACTGCAGTTTAGGTACTCATCTTGTCTCTAGTTCCAATGTAGTATGTTTTATTCTCAGGTGAATCTTTTCGTTTGTACCATCAGGTTGTATTGTTCTTGAATATTTGGGCAATGATAATTGATAATGCAAGGTCCTCTTTCAAGTTTCAACTGGTATCCTTGACCTTGAGTATATATAATCTCTATATTTTTTCTGAGAGCAAGCAAAATGAAAGCATGTGGTTTCCTTCTGTCGGTACACTCAACTGAAATCCACAAATTTGCAGTAGTGTGGTAAAGCACAAACTGGATTTAAGATAAGCTATAATTTTCCTCTCTAAGAAAGAACTATCACAATTACCTATTTACAGTTTTACACATGCACCAACTTAGAATCTTGGCTCCTCACTTACATACAAGCACATATATAGAGGAAAAGAGTGCCTACTCAGCCAAACTCCTGTGCACAATGTATCTGAAAGAAGATTTGTAGGGCAACCACTCGACACACTTGTCAATCCTCCTCCTAAGATATTGTCTGATCTCTTTTTGCTGTAGCTCAGGCATGCTCTCGCATACTATGTCAACAAGGTCAGGCAACTCTAGGGAAGCATCCTTTGCATAGAAGTGGAGAACTTTGGGTAGGAAGATGGTCTGCTTCCGGACCATAACATTTGCTTGAATGAACTCGCTTCTGGCTTGCTCCAGTTGATGGTATAATTTCTTGTCTGTGTACAGCCTTACCTGCATAGATCATTAACAGTAACTATAACTCAAGAAACATATGGTTGGAATGTTGGAAAACTAGCAAGAGCTGTGGAACTTACAGGTGGATCTGAAAATGCTCCGGTCGAAAGAGCAAAGTGAGCAATTGGCTCTGAATAACGAAGCGCATATGGATGTATGGAGCTCCCTGATTTTTTCATTGGTGTAAATAGTGTGCGAACCCACTGTAATTTCATGCCCATCAATATGTTAGTGATTAGATGCGAAACTTTTTTTTTCGTTTGTTTAAATCCTGACTGCTGATTTCTATATAGACAAGTGCTATACCAGTGAAGGGTGGTGGGATTGACATCCTAGAATTGAGTTCTGAATAATTTGGGAATTTACTGAATGTCCACCCACATTATATGCAGCCTGGAACAAATTGCTCAACACTGTCAGAGAAATTCATACGTGATTCCCGTGTGACTATTAAATGACTATTTGTTAAAAGTATGGTAACTATACCTTCAAAATCAAGTCAGTGCTTTTCATTCGTTTTTCCTGTAATCCATAGGCCATGAAAGCCTGCAATATTTCAGAAGGGTAGTTAGTTATGCATCATGCTGAGGCTAAAGTTGAATATTCTTTAAGTTGTCAGTTGTTAACAATATTGAACTTACATGCATAACCAAAGCATTGTGGATGTTAATCCAGAAACAGAGTTGCTCTTCATGTGCCATCTTTGTAGGATCAATCTTCTCCAGCCGTTTTATCAGCGATCTGGGATACAAGATACCACCTATAAATCAAGCATTTCCCCCTTCCTATGTTCTAATCTTTTTTGCATGGTTGCTTACCTGATAGTATCGAGCATTTTAGAGGCATAATCAAATTTGTCTTCATCTATATGTATCTTTGGGAAAATTATCATCCCACTGTACTGCCCATTATTCCCATCAGATGAAGTATATATATCTGAGGTTGCATCGACATTGTAATAGCATCGAGGGCTCCAACCATCGACCGGGTACTTGAGAGAAAAAGAACTCGATGCAGATGAGAAAGAAGGTGTGGATGCCGTCTCAGAATTCGCCTCTTGTAATGGCCTGCTTGCAAGTTTGCAGTAGACAGCAGAAATGCACCTTAGTATGTCCTCTGAAAGCTTGCACGAGATCTTGGGCACATATTCAGCGATCGAAGCGCTCAAGAAGTTGGCAAGGCTAGACCGCCCTGAAGATGATCTTGACAGCTCCTGTGTATGCTTCAGCAACATCAGAATTGTGTCAGATGCTTTCTGTTCTGTTGTGAAGAACCAGCTACTAAAAACAGAGCTAAAAGGGCATGGGGTGTCGTTTGTGGGATCTTTCTAAGTGGATGGTAAATACTGGAAAGATGGGTCGAAGATAAGAGATGCTGTTCATACACGTTTAGAATCTGAGAGTGTTGGCAGGTTGTAGGATGCAGACTCCTTGATGTTTTTCAGGCGAAGGGTGCCTTCGTCAGTAGTCCTTTTGCTGTGTTGACGGTGCGATTCCTGCTCCACCTGATTTGATCATAATAACTGTTTCGTTAGCATGCAGCATGACATCTGAACATTGATGTGTTCCACAAGTTTTGTACCTGAGCGGACGCACGAGGAGAGACACCGAGGTACTGATCGAATGCTGCTCTGTACAAGGACAGCAGGTGCAGTTCCTTGCGAACAACTTCCTCCTCAAGGACAGCTATCTCCCAGGCCAAATCTGCAACTGACTGCATTCAAAACAAAATCAGGAATCAATAAATAAAAGGCATAATTAATTCGTACTTGGATCTGTACTATTCTCTCTCTCTTTCTTGTTAATTGCTGTTCAAAATTTGGAATTGAGACACAGTTCCTGACTATAGCACGTACTAGTAGTACATCATTAAGAAAAAAAGAAGCATAATGATAACTCATGACTTTTGTCACTTCTCCCTAGATATGACAAAGCATCATTCTGTTGGCATCAGGGATAGATATACTAAACTATTAAGAACAGGAACGTGATTCATAAAGTATGGACGGAAGACCTGCATTGTAACAGCTTTTATTCAGCTTTTGGAAACAACTAGGCCCTCGAGATCATGAACTAATTTGTTAAGTGTCCAGAACTAACCTTTGAAATACTTCTTTCAGCTCTCTCTGCAGTTGTGATGATGCGATGCTCGGGCAATTGTTCATGGAGGTTGAGTGAATATCTTCTGTTGGCCATCTTGCTGCGATTGACTGCCTGTACAATCATGAAATGGTGTGGCAAAGGCAAACTTCAGCAAGAATGTAGCAGCTGGAGAAATCTTTTCATGTACTGTTTGACGAACAGGACAAGTATGAGCAAGAACCAAAGACAAATTAGATTACCCACAGGTATGTGATCGGAGAGTCGTGGTGACACATCAGGAACATTTACAGACGTGCTCATAGCACTGAAAATACAACGATTGACTAAGGTTAGAAAGACACCGAGTCATAGAATTGCAGTGTAATTGAAAGCTTGGGTAGGCAGGCTACTGAAACTGAATAACTTTGCAGACAGAGATGGATCGATCCTTTCTTTTTCAGTCAAAGGGCACCAGAAACAAGTAGCAAACAGATGATTTTTTTTTAATGTCACCGGGAAGAGGGGGGTGGGGGCGGGGGGCGGGGCGGGGAGGAGGTGGGGGGGATTACTCTACGGTGCTGGAAAATGATTTTGGGAGTACAACTGAACTGTCTATATTGCTATTCTGGATTCTTATTGTTCACTGACAGAAAAGGGAAGAGCGCTCTGGCTGCAAGAAGCCTAGAACAGAAACTTTCAGTATTACTCGCAGTACATATCACCTGAATTGAAGTTACCTGCTGAAGACAATGACAGAGCACAGTAACAGAAGGAAACACTTGAAGTGGGTCCATTGCAAAAACAAAAAAAAACGTTTATTTTTATAGAGAGTGGAAATAAGAAAACCCCCATGCTGCCCACTTTAATTTTGTGCAATCAAATAAGGATAAAACGGTAACACCAAGGGGGTGAAAAAAAAGGTCAATGGAAACCACTAGAGATGCATTTTGTAGAAAGAATATATGGTCACTTTTGCTGAAAAAAAGAAGAGAAAAAAAAAAGAATATATGCTGACAATGCTTGAAGGGCCTATCGACATGGTGCTTGCTGAAGAAAAAAGAAACAGAATGAATATAGAAGGGAGTGCTTGATGCTAACCTTCTTGAGTGTCGGTGTTGCAGGTACGAAGATGAGTGACCCCCATTTGGTGTTTCTGCGTCGCGGAAGCCTCTTTCCTTGAGCGCCTCTAGTCGTCCGGCGTTCTCCATGGCTGATGGATGCTCTGTTCTTCAGTCACCAAGTGTCAAGGCCAAGCATGCACTGGAACTGGATACAAGCTAAGTAAGCAACACTAATTGTGCATGACAAGCTTCAGGTAAGGATAAAGACCATGTAATCCCTAACGCTTGGAGCTAACTGTACTCACGTATTATGAGCTCTTGCTGCGTGGCATGAGCTGAGCAGAATACGAGGTGAGGTGATGAGGTGCAAAGGGACCAGAGGCCGCAGCGGAGCTCAACGAAAACGATGAACAGGAGCTGTGCGCGCTAATGATGCTAGCTAGCTAGCTAGCGGTAACGGACGGTAGGCAGATAACAATAGTGGGTTGGAGTTGGAGGAGGATTAAGCTAGAGGTGATATTTGTGGAGGATGGATTAGCTCTCGCTAGGTAGCCGGTGGGTACTGATGATGAGGTGGCCCACGCAGGAGGCCAAATGCAAAAGAAAGGGGATGAAACCTGCAGGAAGATACGCCCAACGCTCATCTGGGAAAAAGATTAAGAAAAGGAGGCAAGCGCTAAAGAAAGAAATTAAAGAGAAACGCAGGGCACCTCCGCCATCACGATGTCGTCCGGCCGGTCCCTCTGCCGTCGTCCTTGGGTTGCCCCTGCTAATTCATTCCCCTATTTTAATTCATTATATTAATTAAAAGAAGTAAAAAAGGACAGGGAGAGGCGAACGGCCGGCCGGCTCCAGCAGAGTTGAGTCCAAACAGTGGCCGGACACGGGAGTAATGGAGAGGCGAGGCGATGATGACGGCGAGGAGGAGGGGAAAGAGGGTTAGCCGTTAGCGAATAGCGTGACCTGCAGGAGGGCTCTCAGTAATGACGCGCGCGCGTTTTGCTGCCAGAAAGAAAGCGACGAGGGGTTAGCGAGGAGTCGTCCCTAGAGCCTAGAGGTGAGGGGACTGCTGCGTCTGCATGCTGGGTGTGTCATTAGGTGGCTGGCGATGGCGATTAGGTTGCGAGTTGCTACCAGTACCTGCAGCACCGGGCGGCCGCGGGCCACCCACCATGCAAGCAGCTCGATCGTCGTAACAGCTTGTTGCGATTGCGATGTAACCGCCACAACCACCGCTGTGCCGTCGGTCGTCGCCCGTCGCCTCTCAGTCGCTGCTGCGGATTGATAGTCCACGCCTGCCTACGTGATGAGTGAATCAGTTGCGATTCTGAGCGGTTTGGTGTTGGTGTACCGAAAGTGCGTGGTGGTGCGGTTGAGTTGACACGCGACGACTAAGCTAAGCTACCGTACCGGGCGCCCGGGTGTTTTTTAGACGAGGGAACTACTCGTATGACATATATTAAACCGACGCGCGCAGGTCATTATTTTCTTGAGAATTGGGTCATCGAAACTAGGGTCTTGTTTAGTTCGGCCGGAATCGGGCATTTGCACTGTGACGGTAAACACTGTAGCAATTTCGTTTGTATTTGTGAATTGTTGTCTAAACATTGACTAATTAGGCTCAAAAGATTCGTCTCGCAAAATTCAACCAAACTATGCAATTAGTTTTTGATTTCATCTATATTTAGTACTCCATACATGTACCGCAAGTTTGATGTGACGGAGAATCTTGTTTTTTCAGCCAAAGTTGGAAGTTTGGGAACTAAACACCGCCTGCGACACATGCATAGACGATGATGGACACAACATGCAGGTACGGTGAGGAATGATTGGACAATGCAAGCAAGCGGTAGCGGGCCAGAGGTCGGTCTGTCGGGATGACACTGACGACGACAGGGATGGGATGGATGGACGCGGACGCGGGCCAGGCGAGCCGACGCCCGACGCCGACGGCCGTGCCGTACCGGCCGGCGGCCCGGAGAAGATCAGGGGCGAAAGCTAGAGCTAGGCACGGGGTAGGGTGAAAAGCAGCGGCATCAGGCAGAGGAGGCAGGAGCGCGCGATCGAGCAGAGAAAGCCGACTCGAGCCGCCACCGCCTGCACTCTGCACAGCGATAAAAATCCGGTCTTTTTACAGTGATCCATTCCTGCCACGCCCACGGGGCTAGGTCAGTGCGTGCGTGGGGTGGGGTCGAGGTCGGAGCGGCGAATGAAATGGGCCTTGCCGTGCGCACGCATGCAACAGCCAACAGGCAGCCAGCCAGCCACCTGCCGACGCGGGCCGGGGGCGGCGGTGGCAGGCGGCAGGCCGCTGTCTGGCGCGCGTGTGAGCCACTGGAGCTGGCCGGCTGCACGCTGCAACGACCACTGTTACGTTGGACCAGCCAGCGTCCGGCCGGCTCCACCGTACCTGATCATCCGCGAGCGAACTGCATGCGGCCCTGACCACCAACCAAATCAAAACACCGCTCTCCCTCTGTGCTGCCCGTGCCCCTGAGCAAGCCACAGTAGCCATGCATGCATGGTAGTAGTGCCTAGCTCATGTGTGCAGTTGCACTGAGATACGCGTACGTACGTACGATGGGTGGCATGGGCCGGCACGTCCGCACGTACGTACAACACACGTTCAATGGAGAGGTAAGGAAGCTAGCTAGTGTCGCCGTCGTGGAGTCACGGGAGCACTAAATGCCGAGACGGGCACGCAGCAACCGACCCACCCTGACCCAGGAGCCAGGACGGATCGTCAGAACTTCTTTCTGGCTGTGACCTGTCCAGCTGGCCGTCCATCCATCCTTCCTTTCTGGAGGTTACGATCGAGCTGCAGCAGCTAGTCAGCCGAGTGATTTTTTTTGAGGGTCGGGGATTTCATTGATCTAGATCCAGTGGACCCATCATGGTTCGAAAATTACAACTTTTACATCATTGTATTAGGCTACATGTTTGATAACAGAATGTTACACCAAGCATCAGCGATCAATTTGTCTCTCTTTGGCAGTCTGGACTTCCACAGTTTTGCATCATTGTGAATGAGACGAAACACCTGTTGATGTGTGAGTGCCTCATTTCTAAAAATGATTCCATTCCTACGTTTCCACAAGTTCCAGTAACACAGGGCGACGAAAGTGCTGAAGTGCTTACTTGGGAAGTGGTTTGGACTTGTCAAGCTGAAGAGGCACCCGTCATTTGCTGACTGCGCCGGTTGGATTCCCAATTTCACCCAGAATTCTTCAGCAAAGCAGCAGCCAAAGACTATGTGTGTGCTTGTCTCGTCAGCTAGATTGCATATCTCACAAACAGGCAAGTCGACGATAGTTTTCCTGAAGAGAGTTGCTCTACACTGAATTCTGCCATGCACGAGTAACCAAACGAAGAATTGGACTCTTGGAGGAGCATGACTATTCCAGATGAACTTGGCAGCAGGGTATGGTGTGGCGCATTCCTGGACTGCAAAAGACGATAAAGGCTGCCGAAATCAAGTTTCCCAAGGCCGAGGCAGAAGGGTCCCCGGCGTTTCTCTCTAGTGCCAGTGAGCGAAGTCTAAATGACAATCTGGTGAGCGAAGTCTGAACGATACTATTCCAAATTGTTGTTGCAGTTCGAGTCGAGTGAGCCTGAGGCACAGACCTGTTCCACCGAATGATATCTCTATCTCTCGTAATCTTAAACCCGACTACAATTTTATCTAGACATGTAAGTCATTCAAATTGACGTCCCACTAGCACATCCAATTTTATATGGAACTAATTCATGCAACCTATCCATATCAGCAATAAATCACATCATCCACAAATATACATTTATTTGTCCGCGTTAGCATAATGCATCGTCGATGCACCAAAATTCATCCTTGCAGCAACGCACGGGTATATACGCTTATGGTATTATGTCGACGTCGTCGTCGACTAACTACTGCTAATATCGTTCGTGGACGATATGGATCAACGTCCATGAATCATGAATGAATGCATATGCATGTGAGGGGCCAAAAAAAGATGCTTCAACCACGCATGCATATCATATGAACAACAATTAATTATTCAAGTAGTTGTTGTTGCATATACACTTATGGTGGATGTGTGAGTGACGACCAATGCATTCTTGATTATATTCCTGGAGTCCTTTAGCTAGGTCAAACCTGAACCGACGATATAACTTATGTCTCGATGGAGACGGTACGTATGCATCGACATATATATAAAGAAAAAAAAAACAGATGGTTGATGTGTGTGCTAGCTGCGTGACGGCGAAACGGCATCATTTGTGCGTGATGCGATGGTGAAATGGCATCATTTTTAGAGTGTTTTTTTAATTGATGAAATGGTATCATTTTTCCGTCTACGTGTAAGCATCAAGTTCCCAATAAGAAAGATACTCGACGTTAATTTGTACGTTGGGCACTCGCGCGCGCGCGAGAGAGATTAATTATGGCCGTGTCATCATGACGACGGAGTTCAAGTTAAAGGCTGGTAATAATAAGGTATCAAGTATCATCATCGACCACCATCATCAGAAATTAAAAGGTAGGCAATGCATGCAAAAAGACTAGCAGCACAGCTACGTAGCTAATCAGTGTGCACGTGTGGCTCATCATGAGCCATGCATGCCGATGCCATTGCCAAATATACGGACACGGAAGACGGCCGGAGGGAGGACCTGGGCCAAGGGCCGCTGTCGGTGGCCGGCCCGTGTCCATTGGCCCCCTGCAGGCCCAAGTGTCGCCGGGCTGGCCTCGTGGACACAGGCAGAGCTCAGTATATAGCACATGGAAGCGCTTCGCAGGCTCGCAGTAATAACGATGTACAGTTGACATTTCCAGCCCGTTGAGCTTGACAGCTTCATGCTGCGTGATTTGATTCGGGTACCCTGTTATTCTTCTCGTGGCGCAGAGCAGATATTTACCAAACCTTGGGCTTTGTTTAGATTGCAAATTTTTATAATCTAGACACTGTAGCACGTTTCGTTTGTATTTGACAAACTTTGTTCGATCATGGACTAACTAGGTTTAAAAGATTCGTCTCGTGATTTACAACCAAACTATGTAATTATTTATTTTTTTTACCTACGTTTAATGCTCCATACATGCGTCCAAAAATTGATGTGATGAAAAGAGAGTGAAAAAACTTGAAATTTTGAGGCAATATAAACAAGGCCCTAGGCATCCTTTTTTCTCGACAGTAAAATGCTCGTCAACGATAAGTCAGCGTGCCAAATCAGCAAAGCTGACAGGTGCCGTGTTATTTCTTCCATGGATTGAAATTGCATCCACAAGGAAAAAGAACATGTAACGAGCAAATGAGCAACTGTGCCTTTGCCTCTGACGAACTTCAGGCAGATGATTTGGTACCAACGCCAGCCTGCTGACTCTTGGTACCATGTTCACTGGAAGCTGTGGCAGACGGTGGAACATACACCTTGGCTCTGCGCAGAACTTCAGCAACAACCCCAGTGTTTATGTCTGCTCAAGGGTCTAGAAGGGTCCAGCCTAACCTGAATTGAAACAATCCAGCCATTGCCTAGTAAAAGACCTTCGAATGAAAGAAATGGGGCTTTATGTCATACTATAATCACTAGAACAAAGGAGCATTAAGTTTTAGAAAGAAGATAAAAGGCAGGGAAGGAAACATCCGTTTCATAGCATCAAAACATGGGATTTCTAATTATTTGCCACCGATAGGGTGGCCGTCTCTTCGTTTGCCAGTTTTATCGTGCCAACTATAAATTTGCCCCCAAAAAACAGTAACTTGCCTATAATTTTGCCACTTTCGCAGACGTGGCACGACAGTTCAGCGCGCCAGTGTGGACTTTGACGTCTCAGTTTGCCCAGCTCAACGGTGCCAGCACTGCCCGTCAACTCCCCCTCTCTGCTGGTCACTGCTAGTGGGGCCCGTATGTCAGCCCTGTCACGTGCACTGTTCATATTCTTCGTTCGGCATGGCCGCAGCAGCTGCACTCTCTCTCTCTCTCTCGCTCGACGGAGGGAGGGAGGCCAGGCAAGAAGGGGAAAGGGCCAGAGTGCTAGATGCCCTCCTCCTCCCTCCCTCTCTATCTGTCCACTTCACCACCACACCGTCGGCACCACACCACTCGTGGTTGCTACGCTGCAGCAGTGAGAGGAGTGGTGCAAGAAGAAATCAGGGACCGGACCGCTAGTTAATGCAATGGCTCTTGCCAACACTTAAGCCAAGTGGTTACCCCTCTTCTCTCTCAAAATGTAAGCGCCTATCCACACTTCTAGTTATCTATGCTCTACAACACACAAGAGGCTAGCTCGTGGCTCTCAAAGACTAATTAAAGAGCCTCGCCTAGACAAGACACAAGCTAGCTCTCAAAACTAATTACACTAGGAGAACGCGAATGGAAGCAAGAGTGAGGTAGTGAAGATATCTCCGCTCAATCAATCAAACACAATGAATACCAAGCACCGAGACAATGATGACATAATGATTTTTCACCGAGGTTCTCTTGAAAGGTCCCGTAATGGCCAAGGGATGAATAGCCTATAAAAAAAATTCTACAACAACACTTAAGCCAAGTGGTTAGACAATTATGAAGCGAAGCGAGCGTTGCGTTAGCCTACTCAAAATGTAAGCCGCCTATCCACACTTCTAGTTATCTATGATCTCTACAACACACAAGAGGCTATGTCACTACCACTAAGTTAGTGAGCTCTCAAAGACTAACTAAAGAGCCTCACTAACCACTAGACAAGACACAAGCTAGCTCTCAAAACTAATTACACTAAAGAGCTTAGCTACACTAGGAATGTAAGTACAAGAGTGAGGTAGTGAAGAGATACCGCCGTGGTAAGCGAAGATCAATCAATCAAACACAATGAATACCAAGAAATCCCGGGAGACAATGATGACATAATGATTTTTCACCGAGGTTCACTTGCTTGCCGGCAAGCTAGTCCCCGTTGTGGCGATTCACTCACTTGGAGGTTCACGCGCTAATAGACATCACACGCCTAATCCGCAACCGGGTGCCGCACAACCAACACAAGATGAGGATCCACAAGCCACGAGCAATCCACTAGAGTATCTTTTGGCTCTTCACCGGAGAAAGGTCAAGAACCCCTCACAATCACCACGATCAGAGCCGGAGACAATCACCTTCCTCCGCTCAACGATCCTCGCTGCACCAAGCCGTCTAAGTGGCAACAACCACCAAGAGAAACAAGCGAATCCTGCAGCGAAACCAATCACCAAGTGTCTCTAGATGCAATCACTCAAGCAATGCATTTGGATTCAATCCCAATCTCACGAATCAATGATAGATATGAGTGAGAGGGCTTTGACTTAGCTCACTAGGTTGCTATGTCAATGAAAATAGCCAAGAGAGTGAGCTAGAGCCGGCCACAAGCCTTAAATAGAGCCCCCAACGAAATAGAGCCGTTGGGCTCACACTACTCTCACGGGGCAGCCGGATGCACGGGCCAGGTCGACTAGACGCAGGGATATATTTGACTTAGTTAACTTAAGAATCCGTGGATCTGCGCCACGTAAGTCACCTTTCAAGTCGATTCTCCACCGCGATCCCAATTATAGTCGATTATATTGCTAAGTGCGCCTTGAATGATGACAAAGTGATGACTCATGATTGCGACAGAGATAGATTGTGTGATGTTTAAGTTAAGCATCGCGTACTTAAGGTGCCAGTGTAAACTATGCTTGTCTTGCTTGCTATTTTGTGATGTGTCTCATCACCCAACTTATGCACGGACGCATCTCATCTAGCTCCCGCGACAACCCCCGAAGCGTTAGATCGTTTCGATGGAAGCATCCAGAGCTAGAACCGCGATTTTTCGTAAGCTGACCCGACGGACGCGTCCAAGCTTTATAAGTCTCCTAATTTATAAAAGCAATTCTTTCTATATATGTTACCGACCCGTTGTAGGAGTTGATTGCCGAGTCCGGTCCTTCTTCTCCTCTCGCGAATAACGCCTTGCTTAGACGCGATTGATATCGTCACCTACATTATAGGTGGTTACTGGAAGAATTTAGCTATGGAAAGAATGACCTCTTGGAAGTAACCATGATGGATAATTGACCACGAGCCCTGCTTTGTTAGTTTCCGTCCGGTCACATTCCTCGCATGTTGAGCGCCTTACATTTAGTCAAAGGACCAAGGGCGGCCTTTCATGCCATCGACCGTGGTAGGACACGCGGGATGATAAGACCAAAAGTGCGGTCGGTCGGCCCCGGTACATGCTGAAACTCGTCCGGACTCGGTGCAATATCTCACTTTAGCGGGTGATCCGGTCACCTCGAGACATGGTTATCTGCTAAATCTAAATTGGTAGCTGGATGTTATTGGTTAATCAAGTGATTCTTCTTCATGATAACTCCAACTTAGCCCACTAAAAGCCTTGCCCTTGATCAAATGTGCTTCAACCACCAAGTGTATCACCTTGTGCACGTGTGTTAGCATATTTTCTAAAAACATTTTCAAGGGTGTTAGCACTCACTAGAATCTAAATGTATATGCAATGAGTTAGAACATCTAGTGGCACTTTGATAACCGTATTTTTCAAACCCGATGATGTGATGTGTATTTGCTTAATCACGAGTTTCACCCATCTTAATAGTATGGGTGTGTCAGGCTATCTATCCTAAATGTGATCACACTCGCTAAGTGTCTCGATCACCAAAACACAAAAGCTCCTATCAAGTTTCACCTTTGCCTTGAGTTTTTGTTTTTCTCTTTCTTCTTTTCCAAGCCCGAGCACTTGATCACCATGGCTATCACCACCAACATGATCATCATCACTTGCTCCACCACTTGGAATGTGCTACCCTATCTCATGATCACTTAGAGTAAAAGAGTTAGCACTTAGG
The DNA here is from genome assembly GCA_904845875.1 of Miscanthus lutarioriparius. NCBI lineage: Eukaryota > Viridiplantae > Streptophyta > Magnoliopsida > Poales > Poaceae > Miscanthus > Miscanthus lutarioriparius. Next base: position 95,439,641 of record CAJGYO010000007.1, read on the forward strand.
GTTTCATCAATTCACCAAAACTAAACTAGAGCTTTCACCATGCGTCAGCAGCATCCAACAGCTCCTCTCTGGCGCCAGCAGCGCTAGTGGAGGACGGGACGAGGGAGAGGTCACATTCAGTGAGGTCAGAGGCCAGCGGTGGAGAACCAACCTGGTTCTTATGCCCAATGATGCCCAATGAGAAGAGCCTGCCGAGACACCCCCTTCTGCTAACTTCGTGCAAATGTGCTAACCACCATTTATCACCTTGTGCACGTGTGTTAGCATATTTTCACAAACATTTTCATGCAGAATGAGTTAAAACATCTAGTGGCACTTTGATAACCGGGCACCCCACTATCGGTGACCACCAAATGTGGGAGGAGATCACCAAAACACAAAAGCTCCTATCAAGTTTCACCTTTGTTGAGTGGCTCTCTTCTTTTCAAGCCCGAGCACTTGATCACCATGTTCATCACTTGCTCCACCACTTGGAATGTGCTACCCTATCTCATGATCGCTTAGAGGAGACGTTTCAAAGTCCACTGCGGCAGATGGCAGGCATCCAACAGCTGGAGGACGGCGAGGAGAGGAGGCGCGGGAGGCCATGGCGAAGAAGACCCAAGCGGCATTACACATGTGGGCCCCACTATCAAACCGCAAAATTATAGGCAAGTTACTGTTTTTCGGGGCAAATTTGTAGTTGGCACGACAAAACTGGCAAACGAAGAGGCGGCCACCATATCGGTCGCAAATAATTAGAAATCCCTCAAAACAGGCATGATCACTTTTGGAAAATACTGTCAAAACAAACTAGGACCATAAGCTGCTAGAGTGGAATAGCCTTTTAAGAAGAGTTGCGAACATTAATTTACGTAATGAGAGGGATACCTTCTTTTAGCTTTTGAAACCTAATGGTTCCTTCACAGTAATTTTTATGTAGGCAACTTGTCAACACGGGGATGAAAGTTACTATGGATTTTTGGCGTGTGAAGCTGCCACTAAAAGCAAAGATAATTTTATGGTTCCTATAAAACGGGGGTTACTTGAACTGAAGATAACTTATAGCAAGGAAAAATTGGCATGGAGATATATCTTATGCCTTCTGATGCAGGAATGAAACAATTAACACTTGTTTTTTTTACTGCCTTTGCGGTATACATTGTTTTAAGCATAAGGGGATACATTGTTTTAAGCATAAGGCCACCCTTGGATGTTTTTTTACCTCTTCCATAGATGGTATAAACTAGGACGTGGGACAAAAACTCATTGTTGTTAATAGGAGGTGCAACCATTTGTTGGTCAATATGGCTTACAAAGAATGAAGTTGTTTTTGACAAATGCCAACCTAAAACTTTTTTACAGGTCTTGTTTAGAGGAACACACTAGTTACGACAATGGGCGCAGTTACAACTATGTGATGGAAACAAAGAACATATTCACCAAGTATGCCGGGAGCTAGAAGCGGTGACTGTGCATTTCTTTGCTTCCTTTGGATGGCCAAATAATGTTAGAATCGAGTTTTAAATTGAACGTGTTTTATGATACTTTAATCTTCTGTAATAAGGGGTCTGATTTTGTTAGTGCTAAGGGATGAAGTCGGATTCAATTCCTTTATTAAAAAAAACATGAAGGTGTAAGAGACTTGGGTTTATACAAAAAACAAGGAAATAACTTTTTTTCTACTTTGATATATAGGGATTATGAAGAAATGAAAGCCACCACAAAAGTGAGGAAATATAGTCCGTTTAAACATTTAGGCTAACGCTGCCGCAATGTGATTAAAAAAAGCTTGTGATGTACCCGCGCATTGCAATACCAGCCAACAAAAGCTAGTGCTTTGCCCGAAAGGCCTAGAAGAGAGATGCTCAAGCATGATTGATTAGTTTAGACTACTTGGCTCATTGTATAACCAGACTTTGATGCCTGCGATTACTACAAAACCAAGCTCCAGATCAGGCAGACCATCAAACAATCACGTACCTTTCCCCTCGCTCCCGCCAAGAATAAGCCATATGGCTGAAGCACAAACCGAGACCAATAAGCCTAACGCCCTCGAGGAAGGAGGAGAGAGCTCATCATCACCCACACTTCCAAAAAGGGAGGCATGGCTAGCAACGTGTTTCCTATCGAAGTTCCAAGGCTGCTGCTGGCTGGGGCCAGAGGTCTCCGAGAGCGTGGCGCTCGTGCAAGCCGAGTTCCAGCCACGCCCGAACGACATCATCCTCGCCACCTTCCCAAAGTGCGGCACCACCTGGCTGAAGGCCCTCACCTTTGCCATCCTCAACCGCTCTCGTCACGCCATCGACGGCGACGCCCACCCGTTGCTCACCAACCTCCCTCATGCACTCGTGGTGAACCTCGAGTTCCCTCTCCGCCACCTCCACCCCGTCGTGGAGCTCGAGGAGCTGCCCTCCCCGAGGCTCCTCTGCACGCACCTCCCGCTCGCGCTGCTGCCCTCGGGCGTCTCAGCGCTCGGCTGCCGTGTCGTGTACCTGTGCCGGGAGCCCAAGGACGTGCTAGTGCCACGTGGCACTACATGAACAAGGTGTATCCTGACGAGTTCCTCACGGAGTTTGGCAGGGCCTTCGAGCTGTTCTGCGAGGGGGTCTCTGTCTATAGGCCTGTATGGGATCACTACCTAGGGTACTGGAAGCAGAGCGTAGCGGAGCCCGGCAGGGTTCTCTTCTTGACGTATGGCGAGATGATGGTTGACACTGCCGACCATGTCAGGATGCTTGCGGAGTTAATCAGTGTTCCGTTCACCAGTGAAGAGGAGAGCGGTGGAATCGTGCAGGAGATAGTGAAGCTATGCAGCTTCAAGAATTTGAAGGAACTACCGGTGAACTCCTCGGGTGCGACTGATCCAATTGGTGGGTTGGCGATACAAAATTCTGTGTATTTCAGGACCGCCAAGGTTGGGGATTGGGAAAATTACATGACCACAGAGATGGCAGAGAAGTTGGACCATGTTATTGAGGAGAAGGTCGGAGGATGTGGTCTTACCTTTTAAACCGAGTTTCTCATGTCTATCTATATAATGAATAATAAGCTTGAACAGTAAGTGATTTTACGGTACCAATGCAATTTTTGTTGGAACATACTCCATCCGTCCTGAAATACAACACATCTAAAAGAGCATCTCCAAGAGTTCCCAATAGTTTCTCCCAATCCTTGTTTTTTGGCAAAAATTGAAAAAAAAAACACCTCTCCAACATGCTATTAGCTTGGGAGGAGAGAAGAGGATGGGGTGCTCCCAGCCTGCCAGGCTGCCACCGAGGAGAGGAATGGCAAGGCCCTAGAGGTTTGTAACTCCTCCAGCTAGATGCTGCAAGCCGTCTTCAATGGTGAAACCCCCAGCTTAGAAAGGCTAAAGATCCGATGCAGAGAAGAATGCCAATCATGGAATGATGCAGAGAAGCAGGGCAGAGTGTGTGGAAACACAAGATGAAGAAGCGGAGCACTGTGGGAGCCAGAGGTGGAAGATGCAGGAGAAATGATTACGCATTGATGGAATATTTTAGCAGCTCTTCTGAGGCGATGGAGGGCATAATAGTCTAATTTACCTGTGGTGATTTCTCATTTGTAACAGAGTGCTAAATACCAAAATGAAGTGATCTTTGAGTTCTATTTTAAGGCCTAGGTTCTTTTGATGCTATTTCCACAAGTCATCATCTTTTAGGTGTTACAAAAATGAATTCTGTCTAAAAAGAATGTCAAACAGGAGCCAAGGATGCAAAATGTGTTTAGCTAATTAATATATTCAAGAAAACAAGGAATTTGGTGTCACTGAGCTACTTTCTTCCCAAAATTCTCAAACAGCATATTTTAAAGGAAAACAAATTTTTTAAGGATGTGAGAACAGTAAGACAAAGTTTGTTGAGATATACATCGTATTTAGTGTCGTGGGTTGTGCCTAAAGAGAAATCCACAAATGCGAAACACTAAGAAAACAATGGATGAACCAGATGTTAAAACACTTCTATAACTGTCCTTATCATCTATGTAATTGTCTATCAAACATTCAAACCATTCAAAACTAGAAGTTTGAAGACCAAGACACATAATCCTAGAAAATTTAGAGGGAAAAAAATCTGTCATTACTCAAATATCCACCATCACAGTACACGTTGTCCGGTGGCTAATTTTTTAAAATTTTACCCTTGATTATTTGATATTTTGTCTTTCTAGATTCTAATAAGATAGATTGCTCCGTTACTGAACCACCACAAACTAAAAGTAGCTCCACTATTGAACCACTACTAACTAGACAGTCGACATGACACAGTTCTCTTGTCTGAAACTTACAACACTTACAACAGTAGAGTATACACAGGAACGTTTTTATCCCTTTTCCTAGGTACGAATCATGGATTCACTAAATCCCAAGCACACGGATGCTGTAGCGAGTCGTAACAAGGGGGACCCTGGGAGGGATCCGATCAAATGGGGGCGAGAGATCACTGACCCGGTCGCCGACGTTGCAGTCGTCGACCTCGTCGTGCGCCATGAACTTGGAGGTGCGCTTGACGTAGCGGTTGTACACCTTGTGGTGGAAGAGGCGGTCCACCGCCACCACCACCGACTTCTGCATCTTGTTCGACACCACGATTCCCACCACCGGCTTCATCTCCGCCGGCGGAACTCGGGGTGGAAGTGGAACGCAACTGGAGGCGGCGGCGACAGGGAGGGAGTATCCTTCTCGATCCCTCCCACGCAGCGTCGGCGGCGGAGTAGGGGAAGGCGACGGAGAGGGGAACGGCAGTCGGCGGTCGGCGGCGGCGCTCACTACTACTAGCAGCGGCTTGGGCTTCTTCTTCTTCTTCATTTTTTGGTTTGCGTGAGGAGCGAAGTGAGGCCCATTTCAAAACCCAAAAGGAGGTTTTGCAGGCCTTTTCCGCGGCTTATAGGCCCAGCAACCACTACCGGCCCACGCCTGGTTCCCGTGCATGCCTTGCCTGCCAAAGTACCCTGCTGCTTCGTGTGCTAACACCGATAGATGTGGAGAAAAATGCAAATGGAATGGATTAGTGGCCTGCCTTTCTATTTCGGACTTGCCAGCGCCCGAAAGTCTGATTCGAGGCACTAGCGTCGAACGGTGCTCCCGCGTCCGCGTCTGACACACCCAACTCCCTAGTGCCCGCACCCATCCTGCTCCGAATGCCGCGCGAGCCCATGCATGCGCGTGGACCACCCGAGCCTGCTTCGTTTCACGCGCTCACATGCACGCAGCAGCACCAGGAGCGCACAGTGACCCATGGCGGCACGGTGATCCACGGTGGCGCACTAGCATCAGCAACGTATGCTTTTTCGAGATCTACTTTTGAAACATATAAATGAAACACTTGCAACGTACATCTGAAACAGATGAAACACTTAAAACATGCGCTTGAAACATGCGTGTATAGACATAGCAACATGTGCAACACTATATCTACTTTTAAAACATCCAAATAAAATATTGCAACATACGTCTGACATAGATAAAACACTTAAAATATGCATTTGAAACATGCATGTATAGTTATTGCAATATGTGCAATACCAAGATCTTGAAATATGCATTTGAAACATGCAGGTATAGTTATTGCAATATGTGCAATACCAAGATTTATTTTTAAAACATCCAAATCAAACACATGCAACGTACGTCTGAAACACCGAAAACATTTTAAACATTCGCTTGCAACATGAAACATACGCTTGCAACATGCGTATATAGCTATTGCAGTATAGACGACATCCTGAAAACATACGCGTGAAACACCTGAAACACTTGAAAACACGACATCGACGACGACCATGGCCTACCTGATGGGAACTGCGGCAGCCCCCTCCACGACGAAGGCCAGGGACTCGGTGGCGACGGACTTGGAGGTGGCGGCAAAGGCCTTGGCCTCGACGGCCGTGGTAGAATAAAAAGTATTCTATAAAAAATGAATGGAGTTGAAAATAAGAAATTGCAAAAAAAAAACTAAAAAGGGGACCTCATTAAAATAAAATATTTTCTTTTTCTTTTCCCATTCTCATCATCGGCTTTCTATCTCTCTCATCGAACTTGAAATTGGATTCAAAAGAAAGCTATTGTGAAAATAAAAGAAATACCTCGGCCTGCTTGGCATTAGGCTTTGGGATGGTGCCGTAGAGCTAGGAGAGGACGCTGGGTGCCGCGAGCATATACACATGGTGGCGCACCATGGCGTCGCACGTGCGTTGAGATGGTAGCCAGATGTTGAGCGACGAGAGCAGCACCTCCGTGGCCTTGGCGCTAGCGGCGGCCATCAGGGCTGCGACCTGCGGGGGAGAGTTCGGAGTGGACCACGCCGGAATCCATGGCAGCGCGGTCTCGGTGGTGAGTGGAGGTCGCGTGAGTCGAGTAAAGCCAGGCTCCGAACGTTCTGTAGTGGATTTTTTTTACAAACTTATTTTTTTAGGATTTTTTATAAACTTATGGAGTGGAATGTTGAGGGCAAGACGCAGTGGGCCGTCGGGCTGTCGCGGCCCACAACAATCAACAACGGAAGCGTCTGGATGCCCTAAACAAAGCATTTCCGTTTTTATTTCAAAATAAAGTAATTTATTCAGTCCCTAAATATGTTTCGACCACATGGACACAGGTATAAGGGCAGCATGCAACCCGAACACAATTTTCATCTACACAAAGAAGAGGCATTAACTGTGTAATACTGCTAAAACTATTTAAAGATGAATGTATGAGTTTGCAATCGCCCGAGAAAGTAGTAATAGTACGTAATTGTTGCCTGGGTAAAACTAAAAAAAATATAAAGAAATTACCTTCAAGCTGCATCATAAAACTTTTGTTATGCTAGGTTTATGGACATAAAACTTTATTAGGCTAAAATGGCCTAACACATTTAAGACAAATGATCGATTAGAATACAACTACCGCCGGTAGGGTCTATTAGGATCCAATCAACTAAAAGGCATCGCCGCTTATGTCTGCTTTGTAACATCATTCCATACTACATCCACAAGCATGATTTATAATGGGAAAACAGGAACTATTGTTGGATTGTGCACATCTTGAGTTCGGTAGAGATTCATGCTTACGTGATTAAGCTGGTGTGTGGATGGCAGGGATGGATGGGCTTTTGGAATCGACGTTGGCCAGCAGGAAGTCCAGCAACGGTTAGAGACGTCCAACAGTTCTATGATAATCAGCTGTACCTTCAGAGCATTAATGGTTCCCACATTACCCTTATCCCTAAGAAGGATGATGCCCAAAGAATTTCAGATTTCAGGCCTATCTCTTTGTTGAATACTTCTGTGAAAATTATTACAAAGTTGTTAGCCAACAGATTTCAGAAAGCTTTGCCTACTCTCTTGCATAAGAATCAATATGGCTTTATCAGACAAAGAACTATACAAGATTGTATTGCTTGGGCTCTTGAGTACTTGCATATGTGTCATCAGTCTAAGAAGGAAATCATCATTTTGAAATTAGATTTTGAAAAGGCTTTTGATAAGGTTGAGCATGAATATATGTTGCAAATCATGGAGAACAAAGGCCTTCCACCTAGATGGCTGCTTTGGATGAAAAGCATTTTTGCCTCAGGCACCTCTGCTGTTCTCTTAAATGGGGTTCCAGGGAAGGTGTTCCATTGTAGAAGGGGAGTGAGACAAGGTGATCCTCTCTCAGCTCTTCTCTTTGTGTTAGCAGCTGATTTTTTGCAGACAATTCTTAATCATGCTAAAAGCTCTGACCACCTAAGTCTGCCTTTGAATTTCCCAACTGATTTAGACTTTCCAATTTTACAGTACGCTGATGACACTCTGATTTTCATGAAGGGTGATCTGTCTGAGTTGAATCACCTTAAACAAATCCTAGCTGACTTTGCTGAAGCTTCAGGTCTAAAGGTTAATTTTGAGAAATCCATGATGGTCCCTATAAACATTGGTGATGAGAAGCTCAACCTTTTAGCTTCTTCCTTTGGCTGCTCTAAGGGTACTCTACCCTTTACTTACTTGGGCTTCCTCTTGGTCTTTGCAAGCCTACAATGGCTGATTTCTGGCCCCTGGTTTCCAAATGTGAAAGAAAAATGGTGGCCTTTTTCTCATTCTTGAGTGAAGCAGGTAGATTAGAACTTACAAATGCAATCTTAACAACTTTGCCAACATTTGCTATGAGTTGTTTTCTCCTACCAAAGACAGTGGTTAAACAAATTGATAAGTACAGAAAACATTATCTTTGGCGTGGTTCTGATATTAATAGCAGGAAAGCTCCAAAAGCTGCTTGGCCTATGGTTTGTTTACCAAAGGAGGAGGGAGGTCTTGGTGTGCTTGATATCACAATTCAGAATGAAAGTTTATTGCTAAAGCATTTGCATAAATTCTATAACAAAGCCCCATTCCCTTGGGTTCAGTTGGTTTGGGACAAGTATTATTCGAGAAACAGATTGCCAGTTCAGAACATGATCTTCAGAGGGTCTTTTTGGTGGAGGGACATTCTTAAGTTAATCACTAAGTTTAAAGAGGTTGCTAAGGTATCTTTGCAGGCTGGCAATACATGCTTCCTTTGGCATGATCTTTGGGGGCCTATCATTTATAGTCAGATGTTCCTAGAGCTCTTCTCTTTTGCAAAGAATGAACACATCACAGTGTCAGTAGAAGCCAGTACATCTCAGCTTCATGACCTGTTTCACCTGCCTCTGTCTACTGAGGCCTATGCTTAGTTTGTGGACTTCTCAGTCATCATTCAGGGTCTGCAGCTTCAAAACTCCCCTGACATATGGAATTATACTTGGGGCTCATCTGCCTTCTCCTCCAATCAAGCCTATAAGCTTCTAATTGGCCATCGATAGATCCACCCTGCATTTAAATGGTTATGGAAGTCAGCCTGTCAGAATAAAAGAAAGATCTTCTTTTGGCTTATTCTCAAGGATAGGCTGAGCACTAGAGCTCTTTTGCGTCGGTGTAATATGCAGCTGCCAGACTACAAATGTGTTCTTTGTCACCTAAATGTGGATGAGGATCTTGCCCACTTGCTGTTTCATTGCCCTTTCGCAACTGCTTGCTGGTTAGTTCTTTCTGTGGTTATACTAGGCACCTCTGATCCCTGTTCCATTGTTGATAGTCTTAAAACTTAAGCTTGGTCTGCCTTTCTTTCTGGAGATCATTGTGACCATGTGTTGGTCCATTTGGATGATGCGTAATGATGCAATCTTCAAGGGCTTGCCTCACTCAGTTCGGCATTGCAAGCAAGTGTTCAAGGTTGAATTTGCTCTGGTTAAGCTACGAGCAAAAGCACGGTTTCGTCCAAGATTAGATTTATGGCTTGCTGCCTTTGTGTAATTTTCCTCATTTTCTTCCTTACCTTTTATGTTTCGTGAGGTTGTTTGTAAACAGGGACCTTTATTTTTAATAATAAATTCCAGTAGGGGGTAAAACCCCTCCTGTTTCATAAAAAAATGGTTAGAGACGTCTCATGTGATGTGATGTGGAAAGGCTTCAGTATGTTGAGAAATCAATTTGTATCCACACACAGTGGCACAGTATAAACACAGAGAGATAGGGAGGAACGGGAGTTCTTTATTCTTTGTCTCTGTTTTCTCTTAGTGTACAAAGGAGACCATAGGTCTCTTATTTATAGAGCCGGAGAGCGGGCCAACGAGCAAGCAGCGATGCCCATTGGATACTCCCGTAGATGCTCCACTCCTTCCATTCGCTTGTCCTTTGTTATCATAATAATCACATGTCTAAACAGTGATTCACCCACACCAAGGTTTCACAACACTCTCCCTTGGGTGAATCGCGCTTGTGTATGCCTCGTCCCCCCAAAAAACCCAGTGGGAAAAAAGGGTAGGAGAAAAGAGTACATCACTTGCGCCAGCTGTGTTGCACTTGTTGCCTCGTTAAAAACCTTGCGTGAGAAAATCCAGTGGGAAAAAACTCACCAAAGAAAAAAGAGTACAACAATTGATCTTCAGGATCAGGTCTCCAGGACCAGCATATATTATTTAGATCTTTAGGACCTACTGATCTTCAGGACCAGTTTGTGATCTTCGGGACCACAATTTTGGGCTATCAGTGAGCCTTCTCCCCCTGGACCCTGCAACTTTCTTAAGTCGTCTCATGCCCTTTCTGAAACAACATGATTTCCACGAAGGAAAATCCATAGTCGAAGTGTAATAAGACCGTTGTAGATCATATTACCCAAATTCCAGTCGAATATCACATCCATACAACGTAATATCAGAGTACAAATAGTGTGGAATTACATAAATTATTACATCGCCGCATTGGCGGAATCAAAAGTAGCATTCATTAAGAACAGCTTGAAGATAAGATCGCCAAACTCGAGCGTAGGAACGAACCCCTCAACCATCAAACTCCTCAGAGCTATACTCCTCAACAGAACCTGTGTGCCAAAGTTTATCAGTACGATTTGTACTGCCCACTCCCACCCTATGAGCATTGCTTTGTGGAAATTGGATGTAAGTTGGATATAATCAAAAGGAACTTATAAGGTTGGGGTTTCCTATATATTAGCATATCAAGTATATAATAATAGTTGGTCAAGTTTTAACACCATTCCCACACCTATTCCACCCCATTTCTGTCCAGAGCCAGGTTTCGATCCTGGGATCGATATACCACCATCTCCACACCTGAAAGGTCCTAATGATTAGAGGGGGGTGAATAGCCTAATAAAATTTCTACAACAACACTTAATCAAAATGGTTAGACAATTATGAGGCGAAGCAAGTGTTGCGCTAGCCTACTTAAAATGCAAGCCGCCTACCGCAATTCTAGTTTTGATAGTATCTAATCACACAATAGCTATGACACTACTCTATGTTAGTGTGCTCTCAAAGGCTAACTAAAGAGTCACACCAACCAAGCAAACAAGCTCTCACAACTAGCTACACTAAAGAGCTTGACAACTAGTTTGCGGCAAGGTAAGGAGTAGGGAAGAAGGTTATACCGCCATGTAGATGTATGAACCAATCAATCACAAGTGTGGATAACAATGAAGACCAGTCACCTCGGAATCAATATGATGAACACAATGATTTTTATCGAGGTTCACTTGCTTGCCGGCAAGCTAGTCCTCGTTGTGGCGATTCACTCACTTGGAGGTTCACGCGCTAATTGGCCTCACACGCCAAACCCTCAATAGGGTGCCGCACAACTAACACAAGATGAGGATCACACAAGCCACGAGCAATCCACCAGAGTACCTTTTGGCGCTCCGTCGAGGAAAGGTCAAGAACCCCTCACAATCATCACGATCGGAGCCGGAGACAATCACCACCCTCCGCTCAACGATCCTCGCTGCTCCAAGCCGTCTAGGTGGCGGCAACCACCAAGAGTAACAAGCGAATCCCGCAGCGAAACACGAACACCAAGTGCCTCTAGATGCAATCACTCAAGCAATGCACTTGGATCACTCCCAATCTCACAAAGATGTTTAATCTATGATGGAAATGAGTGGGAGGGCTTTGGCTAAGCTCACAAGGTTGCTATGTCAATAAAAATGGCCAAGAGAGTGAGCTTAACCCTGCCATGGGGCTTAAATAGAAGCCCCCACAAAATAGAGCCGTTATACCCCTTCACTGGGTTCTGATCGGGCTGACCGGACGCTCCGGTCCTACTGACAGGACGCTGGTCCTCAGCGTCCGGTCGCCTGATGGCGGCCATGTGTCACTTGCGTTCAACTGTGAACATTTGATCTCAACGGTTGAAATGTTGACCTGACGCTCCGACAGAGCTGACCGAACACTGGACCCTCAGCGTCCAGTCGTTTCCAGTAAGGGTCCAAATCCTATTTTTGCCGACCGGACGCGTCCGGTCACGCTTGATCGGACACAGCTCAGCATCCGGTGCTTAACCCTAATCACTGTGCCATCTGACAGCATGACTGGATGCAGCCTTTCAGCGTCCGGTCAGTTGACCGACGCCAGCATCACTACGACCAACTCCATTTCACTTCTAACTTCTTCACCCTTGATCAAATGTGCCAACCACCAAGTGTATCACATTGTGCACATGTGTTAGCATGTTTTCACAAACATTTTCAAGGGTGTTAGCACTCCACTAGATCCTAAATGCATATGCAATGAGTTAGAGCGTCTAGTGACACTTTGATAACCGCATTCTGATACGAGTTTTGCCCCTTTTAATAGTACGGCTATCAATCCTAAATGTGATCACACTCTCTAAGTGTCTTGATCACCAAAACAAAATAGCTCTTACAAATTATACCTTTGCCTTGAGCTTTTTGTTTTTCTCTTTCTTCTTTCCAAGTCGAAGCACTTGATCATCACCATGCCATCATCTTTATCATGCTATGATCTTCATTTTCTTCATCACTTGGAGTGTGCTACCTATCTCATGATCACTTGATAAACTAGGTTAGCACTTAGGGTTTCATCAATTCACCAAAACCAAAGTAGAGCTTTCAATCTCCCCCTTTTTGGTAATTGATGACAACCCTTATACAAAGATATGAATTAAAATTCAATTGAATCTATGTTGCTTGTCCAAGCATATTTACCATGTGTAAAAGGATATGGACAAGTTTCATGAATCATAAATGGTAGCAATTGCTCCCCCTACATATGTGCTAAGAGTTTAGATTGAAGCTTGCACATATGCTTAGATAGGAAATGTAGGAGACAATGTCTACCAAATGATGCTAAGGTATAAAAGATGAACCTTTGAAGCGTGATACCAATCGGAGTGCACCATTATACCATCCTTAGCACCATAGTTAGCTTGATACACTTGGAAATAACACTTTGGAAATGAAATCATTAGATGTCCTATGCATGCTAGTTTTTCATTTCATCATTTTAAGTTTACAACTAGCATTCATCACACAAGCATGGATATTTAAAATTTAAAACTTGTGCCATGCAAGCAAACATATGAAATGCACATTCAAATGCACCATACAAGTTCATGAGCTTGCTCCCCCTACTTGTGTGCTCAAGATTTTAATTGATTCATTTCCTTTGTCATATCTTTCCCCCTATGTCAAGTTCTCCCCCTTTGTTGTCTTTTCACTATCTTAGTACACTAATATCTTCGTTTTCTCCCCATGTACTAATATCTTTGTTTCTCTTCCCTTTGTCATCAATGACCACAAAGGTTCAAAATATAGGTAGGTTGAGATTATCAATGTCAATCAATGGGGTGAGGATCATTTTCTCAAATTTGGTTCAAACTAGAATATTGGCCAAAGATATTTAACTCGGTTTGATCCAATGACAAGCTTCTTCACACCTCCTAATAAGGGTTATCTTGTATCATGTTGAGTTAAACACTTAGAGCTCATTTTCTAGATTAAACACTAGGTTTACAAGCCCACAAACATGTCATATGCTATCACTAGATCAAGTCAAACATAGAAGCAATAGTGATACCATACAAACATTAAATTCATTTGACTTTTATGAATGAGCCTAATAAAATAGAGAAATGACTAGATGCACTAAACATGTCTTTAGCAAGGATGTATGCCATGCCAATCAACTTTTACCTTGGATTGCTCGAAGGAGAGGCATGTCATATAAGTGGGGGGTGCATCAACACATATTTGAGAAATCTAATATGTTCAACTCATTCCTTAGCTTGCAAAACCTTTTCTCATCCAATGGCTCGGTGAATATATCGACAAGTTGATCTTCGGTGCCTACACCCTCAATGCAAATGTCCCATTTTTGTTGGTGATCTCTTATGAAATGGTGGCGAACATCAATGTGCTTTGTTCTTGCATGTTGAACCGGATTGTTGGTTAACTTGATTGCACTCTCATTGTCACAAAGCAATGGCACTTTCTTGAACTTGATTCCAAAGTCACTTAAAGTGGCCTTCATCCAAAGTATTTGTGCACAACAACTACCGGCGGATATGTATTCAGCTTCGGCGGTTGATAATACAACACTATTTTGCTTCTTTGATGACCATGAAACAAGTGATCTTCCCAACAATTGACATGTGCCCGAGGTGCTCTTCATTTCAACCTTGCATCCCGCATAATCCGAGTTGGAGTAACCAACTAGTTCAAACTTTGCTCCTTTGGGATACCACAAACCAATATTTGGTGTATGCTTCAAGTACCTCAATATTATCTTTGTAGCCTTCAAATGACTTTCTTTTGGTGAGGTTTGAAATCTTGCACACATACATACACTAAACATGACATCCGGCCTTGATGCGGTCACATAGAGTAGACTTCCAATTATAGACCGATACAACTTTTGATCCACCATATTTCCACTTACATCACTATCCAAGTTGCCATTGGTTCCCATTGGGGTGCTAATGACTTTGCTATCACTCATGCCAAACTTCTTGATTATGTCTTTGATATACTTGCCTTGACTCACAAAAGTACCATTCTTCAATTGCTTGATTTGAAGACCAAGGAAGTAACTTAACTCTCCAATCATGGACATCTCAAACTCATTAGCTATCATCTTTCCAAACTCATCACAAAAATCTTGATTGGTTGATCCAAAAATGATATCATCAACATAGATTTGCAACACAAATAGATCTTTTCCAATCTTCTTGATGAAAAGAGTAGTATCAACCTTGCCCATTGTGAACCCTTTAGAGAGTAGGAAGTCCCTCAATCTCTCATACCTTGCTCTAGGTGCTTGCTTCAAGCCATACAATGCCTTTTTCAACTTGTACACATGGTTGGGCTTCTTGTCATCTTCAAAACCGGGAGGTTGCTCAACGTATACTTCTTCATTGATGTAACCATTGAGAAATGCACTCTTAACATCCATTTGATATAGCTTGATATTGTGGTCACAAGCATAGGCTAGCAAGATTCTAATTGCTTCCAATCTAGCAACCGGGGCATATGTTTCTCCAAAGTCAAGACCTTCAACTTGTGTATGTCCTTGTGCTACCAATCTTGCTTTGTTTCTTACTACTATCCCATCTTGATCTTGCTTATTTCTAAAGACCCATTTGGTTCCAATCACATTGTGTCCCTTTGGTCTCTCTACTAATTCCCATACTTGATTTCTTGTGAAGTTATTCAATTCTTCATGCATAGCATTCACCCAATCAACATCCTTCAATGCTTCATCTATCTTCTTTGGTTCAATGGATGACACAAATGAGAAGTGTTCACAAAATGATGCCAATCTTGATCTTGTTTGTACACCTCTAGAAATATCACCAATGATAGTGTTCAATGGATGATCTCTTGCAACATTGGTTGGTTGGAGGATTGGAACTTGATTGCTTGCACTTGCTTGATCATTGGGTTGAGATGATGTACTAGCCACTTGATCTTGTTCATTGTCATGAGAGCCACTTGTACTAATTTGATTTGTATCATCTTGCACATTTGAGTTAGAGAGCACTTGCACTTGATCATCTTCATCATCATTCACTTGCCTAGGCCTCAATTCACCAGCATCCATGTTCTTCATGGTATTTGAAAGTTGAATGCCTCTAACATCTTTCAAGTTCTCATTCTCTACTTGTGAACCCTTGGTTTCATCAAATTCAACATCATGAACTTCCTCAAGAGTACCACTATCCAAATTCCAAACTCTATATGCTTTGCTTGTAGTGGAATAACCAAGTAGAAATCCTTCATCACATTTCTTGTCAAACTTGTCCAATCTAGTGCCTTTCTTCAAGATATAGCATTTGCAACCAAAGACCCAAAAATATGCAATGTTGGGCTTTCTACCATTCAAGAGCTCATATGGTGTCTTCTCTTTCAATGGATGACAATAGAGACGGTTGCTACAATAGCAAGCCGTGTTGATAGCTTTGGCCCAAAAAGATTGACTCACATTATACTCACTAAGCATAGACTTTGCCATATCAATGAGTGTTCTATTCTTTCTCTCAACAAGGCTATTTGATTATAGAGTGTACTTGGCCGAGAATTGATGTCTAATTCCAAATTCATCACACAACTCATCAATTCTAGTGTTCTTGAACTCACTACTATTGTCACTTCTAACTCTCTTAATGGTTGTTTCAAACTCATTGTGAATGCCCTTGACAAATGATTTAAATGTTGCAAACACATCACTTTTGTCCACTAGAAAGAATACCCATGTATATCTAGTGTAATCATCCACTATCACAAAGCCATATTTGTTACCACCAATGCTAGTGTATTGTGTTGGCCTGTAACACCCCAGGTGTTTGCCACTAGTTAAGCAATGGGTTTGAGCTAAAACATGGTATATTAAGTGATGATGAAGATGTCAAGGTCAAACCTATAGAAACGAGCCCCAACCTAAACTTGGATATTGCACCTTTTCTCGCCTATAGACCCCTTTTCAAGATATATGCTTGGGTGGTGTGATTGGGATATCTTCATATGTCTCACATCAATACCCATCTATATTGGACACTCGAAAAGTTTCATGAAGTTTGGAATAAAAAAGTCACATGAAATGATAAGTTATATCCTTGTTGGAATGATTTTACTAAGTGCTTGAATTGCACTATTAAGTGAATGAGAACATGAGATGTCAACCAAACCTTGCAACCTTGCCAAAATGACTCTAGATGAACTCTACAACAAAAGTCATGAAAGGTTCATGTTGGGCAAATGCCAAGAAAATGCTCCAATGGATCAAAAAGGATGATTTAAGCTTCATCGTGATCCTACTTTGGTCAAAGTAGAACAGCAGGTTCTATACCAGTTTTGAGGTTGGACCTTAAATGAAAGTTGTAGTCCATATCATGTAGAACAAACTTTGTTTTTGGACTAAGAGCTAGATCATCTTGGAAGTAAGTCAAATCGAGGTCACAAGATCAAATTTGCTGCTGATTTCAGCACTTAGAAATATTCTAAGTCTAGAAATTCATCAACATCGGCATTGACGTCTCACGTTCTCCGAAATTCGTTAAGCAACTTGAGTTGGTCCAAAAATAAAAGTTGAAGGTTATACTATGGAGAAGAGCATGCAAAAAGTTGCACTGAGTTTGATCGAGTTTTGACCTCTGAAAGTGAATTTCCGTGACCGTTATCAAGGCGCTGACACTGACAGTTTGTGGCCTAATTACCCGCTGTTGAAGAGCTCTAATGACATTGGTCTCTAAATGAAAAATGAAGAGCAGTTCGCGGGCTTCAAACTTCATTTTAGGCCCAAAGTCCAATTTGCACCCGAGACGGCCCAAATCGGCTTCCCACCATGTCCACTCCGTCGCCCGCCAGCTGTTCGCGGAAATGCCCCAATGGATGCCGCGTGCCCCGTGCGTGGCGGCCATGCGCGAGCTGCGCCTCTGCTCTCCGCCGCGTGCCCTCGCCTCCCTACGGTCGCCTCGCTACTTCTCCACGCGCGCCAGAGCTGCGCCATGCTTTCTCCCCACTCGCCTTGCCGCTTCCTTCCTCCTCACTGCCGCTTGCTTAAGCCATAGCCTGCATGGCCGAGCTTCAACCTCGCCCCCGTCCCATTGCTCAGCCCTTCCTCTTTCCAAGCCGATAGTGCTGTCATGTTCCTCGCCTCACGCCGCCCCTCCCGCGCCCATTTTCCAGTCTCCACGGTCGCCGTATCGCCGTCGCCACCGGAGGACCGCAGACGCCGCCGCTGCATGCCGCCGGCATGCGTGGCCAGGGCACCACGGCCCGTCTCCCGGACATCCGCGGCAGCCTTAGGGTGCGCGTGGACCCACTGGTGCTCCCCCGCCCCTCAGCCGCCGACGGCATGGCCTCCTCCGGCCGGAGCAGCGATTCCCCGGCGATCCTCTGCTCCAAATTCGCGTCAGGGACCTCGTACAGCAATTTGAAGAAAGGGAGGGTCCTATCTGCAATGTCATAGACTCATGTGAATAGTGCCATAAGGACTGGTTTGTAATTATTTTGCAGGAACTTTGGAAATTCATAGTAAATCGTAGAAAATTCGTAAAATAGTAAATGAGGACTTTTTGGAATCCTTGTGAAATTGTCTATGCAGTGGATCTATAATATGGCATATTTTAGTTTAAATATTTTACGGTAAAAATAGAATTGTGCAGTAAGGTTGTAATGCTAGTTGAATTTGTTATTTTTCATAACTGTAGATCTAGGGCTCCAAATGAAGTGAAATTTTTGTGGCATGCTACTCATGTGATAGTTGATGTGTGGTAAAAATTTCATGAGTATTGGATGAAGTATGAGTGAGTTATTGGTTTATCTTGCTCTCAAATGATTTCTTGCTTTAGCAACTTGTCTTTTTCATAGAGGTTGATATACATATTCAAATGGAGTGAAATTTGTACAGTAGACTATTGAGAGGATATGTGAGCCATTGTAATTTTTGTAGAAGTTATTGTGCACTTTTGGAATATGTTCATTAAGTCACCTTGTTATCTAAAATAAATTAAGAAATGCATTAAAAGAATTTATTTGGTCATGGACACTAGGTTTTCTGGTGTTCTTTAGTCATGTGTGAAATGTTGGTAAAGTTGGTTTTGCCCAATTATGTATTTGCAACATAAGTTAATAATTATTTTCTTGCCGATGTGGTTTATGGACAGATCTGGGAACTTAGCAAAGTTCTTCATGATAATGTGCTTTGTTGTGAAACTTGTTTATATAAAAGTTGTAGATAATTCATGTATCTAGCTTCTATTAAAATTTGGTGTCATTTGGCCAAGTAGTTTAAGAGTTATAGCTGTTTAAAGTTGGGTTTCAGAAATGATTGCTTTCTGTCAATTGTAGACCAGTTTCTGTAAATGGATATATTTGACTTAGTTAACTTGAGAATCACGCTAAGATGATTAAATATGAATTGTAGAAAATTTCATAAGCTTTCCATAATGTCTTCTTGCAAGTCATTTGGATTTGTGTAACTCCAGTTATAGCTAAATCTTGTAGCTGCTGTTTGCATGTCCAGAAATTGGCAGATTCCAATTATAGTGCTTGCTTGTATATTGTTAAGTGTGACGTATGCCTTGAATGATGACTGAGTTAGAGCACTTGAGATCTTGGGAAACTTGTGTCATGATTGGTGTTGTCGTCTTCTTTGCCATCTTAGCATGATAGATTGTGTGATGTTTAAGTTCAGCATCGCAAAGTACTTAAGTGTGTTAGTGTAAACTATGCTTGTCTTGCTTGCTATTTTGTGATGTATCTCATGGTACTATTCTTCATATTTATGCACTTGCATATTGCATCTCATCTAGGTATGCTAGATGAACCACGTGAAGGACGTGATATTGGAGCCAAACCCGAAGACGGTGTTTGATGGATCTGTCCCGAAGATGGAAGGACTAAGCGAGTGCTAGGATTTGAGATGTCACCAGGATGGTGCAAGCTAACTGAACTGACTTGTGTCGGATCCCAGGCAAGCCCCGGAGCATTAATAAGTCTCCTAATTTATAAAAGCAATTCTTTCTATATATGAGTTAGATATTGTTGCATTAAGTTGTAGGAGTTGATTGAAACCATTGATGCATTTATTACTATCCTTGCCTACCTTATTACCTTTTTACCCTGTTAGGTCAGGATCGAATAACTGCTTAGCCTTGCTTAGATCGGTAGCGATCGGTGATATCCGATCACCTACATTATAGGTGGTTACTGGAAGAATTTAGCTATGGAGAGAATGATATCCTGGAATTAACCATGTGTGATGGATAATTGGAGACCGGACGGAAAAAGTTGGAGGCAACCAGACAGGGTTCTGGGGTGCTGTTAGTTTCCATCTGTGTCGATTAAGGACCGACCGTTGTTGGGCCTCGAGTCATGTTGAATGCATGCCTTACATTTAGCTGGCCGGATAAAGTACCTTCCGACCGTGAAGCTGGGAGATTATTAGGGCCGAGTAGATTGCCCGCAGCGCACTGTGCCGGAGCAGGTGTGGTAGGACACGGGGGCGAGATGATAAGACCAAAGTGCAGTCGGTCGGCCCCCGGGTACATGTGGTTCCTGGCAAACTCGAGATTCCTGGATAGTTGACTCGGTGATCAATATCTCACTTTAGCGGGTGAGTGAGGTTTGTGTAAGGAATAAATCACCAGCTGGTTAGGAATCGATTCGAATCGCCATCGCTCCTGGATAGTGAGCACTTGACTCGAGTTACTATATCGTAGTAATTATTATGGAACAATGATGGTTATCTGGATGGTATGGGATATGCTAAATCTAAATTGGTAACTGGATGTTATTGGTTAATCAAGTGATTGCTATAGTACATGTGCTTACCTAGATGGATAGGTCATAATAAAGATGATGCAAAGTACTTAAAATGGTTTCTTCATGATAGCTTATGCTTTTCGCAAACAAGTCAGCTAGCCCACTAAAGAAAGCCTTGCATGATCCTTGGTGTCATTTGTTTTGGTTTCCGACGGGTAAGTTTGGCTGAGTACATTCGAGTACTCAGGGTTTATCCCACCTTGTTGCAGGTGATGTTCTCGACCTGGTGATGATGGTGGCTAACCACCGGTGGGCTCGGTGATTCTATACTTACTTCTCATCTATATGCTTTTGTCGGATGATGTCACTATGCTAGCCATATATTTGGAACTTATAATAATGTAATCATTTAAAAGCTATGTTGTTTTCACTAATCAGTTTTGAAACCCAAACTTGTACTATTATTTGTTAACCCCTTTGTAATATTATTTCCGCTGCAACTCGATGTATGTGATGTGTATTTGCTTAATCACGCGATCTTGGTTGTGATGTTGATTTATCGAGGTCTTTCGGGACACTCGGCAGACTACCGGGTTTATATGAGTGAAAGTATGGGTGTGTCAACGTGTTAGCGGGGACAACCGTACTTGATCTTGTATAAATTGGGCGGTTCTATCACAACTGGTATCAGAGCGAGATTAAGCATAATACTGTCAGGTACATAGTTTTAAAAGCCAAGTTTTGGTTTTAAAAGGTCTATTTTAACTAAAACTTTAGCTATAGGCAAATGTATCAAAACTTATTTGCAAAACTATGCTAGCGACATCCTCCTTTATGCCCAATTAAGGACTATTAGGTGGATATCTAAGTACTAACTTTGAGGGATGTACTTTATTGCATTTTTTCTTTCGTCGTCCATACGGCATGCTATTGTATGGATGCCATTCTCTTGAATGGTACTATATGGATCAATTGCCTCTACGCCCAGGTAAGTGTGAGTTGTGAGAGTATGACCGTCCAACTGTCGGTCTAGGGGAGAGTTAGCTGTGGTTACTGGAATATTTACATGTTACACACATGTATATATGAAGGTACTTAATTGCGGGTATATTTATCGGGTAGCTATGGATATCGAAGTATATACATCTGGGGATGTATATATGGAGAGTATCTTAGTTCACTGTTTTCATTGTGCGCTTATTTATCTCTTGTGGGGATGGGCTGCAATGAATTTGCCTGCAGGTATGCTAACCATGAATGCGTAGATGGAATATAGCTGACGACTAGCTATATATCGAGAGAGTACGTGTCATGCCACCGACATAGAACATGATTGCCACCTTAGGCTGGCAATTTCGTGAGGACGAATAGGACAAGCATGCATCATGATTGTGCTTGTGCATCAATATGCTTCCCTTCCTTTGTTCTAAGTACTAAGTAACTTGTGGTCGATGTATTGCACTATCTTCCTTGTGTGGAGTTAAACAAGAATGCCTTATTCCATGTTGTTTGAATATTGTTATTGAGAAAAGTGTGTGCTTAGCCTTGCTAGAAATAATTGTGGTTACATCGCTTGACATATAATGATTGCACCGTTTACCACCAGTGGATATTGGTTAACTAGCTTCTCATTTAATCAAAGGATGTTATCACCCCTTTATGATCACATCCTTACGAGAAGTTTGCTCCAAGCCACTCTTATCCTAGAACCATGTCCAACCCTTGGGAACAAATATGGTTGTCATCTCCAATTAAGTTCGTCAACCGAGCCTATCTAGTGCAAAGTCCATAGGTCTATGTTATATCCATTAGGAAATTAGATGTTACAAGTATTTAGTCTATGCCTTGTATCACTCTTCGTACACCGAGGATGAAGTACATAAGATAGTGCTATCTTGATTCCTTCCAATGTAACAATGCTTTATGGACGCCTAATGAAAGAAATTCTTCTAAAACAACTTCTTGTTAGAAGTATCAAGTGTCCTTCTTCCAAATTAGTCTCTCTCGATACTCCAAAGTTAAGTAGCCTAATGCTATCACCGATGTTGGAACCTTTTCCTAACATGTTTCTCTTCCCTTAAAAGTCTTTCTTAGTCGAATCTCTTGGCTCGATTCCTTTAAGAGGGCTGTAACACCCCAGTCTTGTCTCCAACCTTCCCAATGGGTTTAGGCTCAACCATGACATATTCTGGGTGATGGAGATGTCAAGGTCAAACCTATGATAATGAGCCCCAACCTAAACTTGGTAGACGCGAGCACCCTTGAATTTAACCAAGAATTCAAGATATATGCTTGTCTTTGTTATTGGAATATCTTCATGTGTCTCACATCAATACCCATCTATATGGATCATGGAAAAGTTTCATGACATTTGGAATAAAAAGTCACATGAAATGTTAAGTTATATCCTCCTTGGAATGGTGCTTTACTAAGTGTTGGAATTGCACTATTAAGTGAATGGAAATATAAGTCATTAGCCAAACCTTGCAACCTTGCTCAAAAGACTCTAATTAAACTCTACAACCAAAGTCGAAAGGGTTCATGTTGAGCAAATGTCCAGAAATGTTTCTAAAGTGTGGGAATAGCTAAAATTGTCTTTTTGTGATAGGATTTTGACCTATGTTGACCAACTGTTTGGAGTGCTTGCATGGTGGTGGGCCTAAATACAAGTTGGAGTTCATATTATGTAGAACAAATTTTGTTTAAGGATCAAGAGCTAAATTAGTGCCTAGCCTAGTCAAATGTCGCTCATGTTCGAATCCAGTGATGGAGATGTCAAAAATCAAAGTCTATGGAATGATGAAATTCTCGATTCTAAACTCCATGTATATTGCACCCTTGATTTTTTAGTTTAGGCCCGTGTCAAACTTGGCCAAACTTATTTAAGCAAAGTTGTCGTCCTCATGTAGCTCTATGACACCGTCAATTGGTTTGGTTTTTCGTCAAGTTTCATGAGTTATGAAGGGGAGAAAAGCGATGTTCAGTTAAGTTACATTTGAGGTAGTATTAGCTTTTCTAAATGTTGAATTGATAAGCAGCATTAAGTGAATGGAAATATAAGTCATTAGCCAAACCTTGCAACCTTGCTCAAAAGACTCTAATTAAACTCTACAACCAAAGTCTCTGAAAGGTTCATGTTGAGCAAATGTCCGGAAAATGTTTCTAAGTGTGGGAATAGCTAAAATTGTCTTTTTCACCATAGGATTTTGACCTATGTTGACCAACTCCCCTTGGAGTGCTTGCATGGTGGTGGGCCCTAAAAACAAGTTGGAGTTCATATTATATCCTCCCACAAATTTTGTTTAAGGATCAAGAGCTAAATTAGTGCCTAGCCTAGTCAAATGTCGGACCGAAGATCAAATCCAGTGTTGTTTCGAGGGTTCTTCTTCGGCTAAGTGGGAATGACCGAAATTCTCGATTCGTTTCCATGTACAGCCTTTGGTGATTTTTAGTTTGCAAAACGTGTCAAACTTGGCCAAACTTGTTTGATGCTCCACCGCATCTTCTCCTGTCGACATGTAGCTCTCGAGCGCTGGAATCCACAGTCCGGCCATCCTCTCTTTCTCAGTTTTCCGACCAGGGCGTCATGCCGAATTCGACGAAGGTCAAGGGCCTAACTGCATTGTCATTGACTCAAGTGAATAGTACCTCGAGGGACCTATTTGTTTTAAATCGGCTGAAAGTTTAGAAAATCATAGTAATTCATAGGAAATCCGTAAAATAGCAAATGAGGACTTTTTGGAATCCTTGTGAAATTATCTATGTAGTAGATCTATAATATTTCATGTTTTAGTTTAAAGTTTTAGCTGTGAAAATGGATTTATGCATCTAGGTTTTCAATTCTAGTTATATTTGTCTTTTTCATAACTGTAGTTGTAGGGCTCCAAATGAAGTGAAATTTTTGTGGCATGCTACTCATGTGATGTTTGATGTGTGGTAAAAATGTCAGGGTCATTGGTTGTTGTATGAGTGAGTTATTGGTTTATCTTGCTCTCACATGATTTCTTGCTTTACCAACTTGTCTTTTTCATAGAGGTGGCTATACATATTCAAATGGAGTGACATTTGTACAGTAGACTATTGAGAGGATATGTGAGCCACTGTAATTTTTGTAGAATTTATTGTATACTTTTGTTATATGTTCATTAAGTCACCTTGTTATCTAAAATAAATTAAGAAATGCATTAAAAGAATTTATTTGGTCATGGACACTAGGTTCTCTGGTGTTCTTTAGTCATGGGTAAAATGTTGGTAAAGTTGGTTTAGCCCAATTATGTGTTTGCAACATAAGTTAATAATTATTTTCTTGCCGATGTGGTTTATGGACAGATCTAAGAACTTAGCAAAGTTCTTCATGATAATGTGCTTTGTTGTGAAACATGTTTATACAAAAGTTGTAGATAATTCATGTATCTAGCTACTGTTAAAATTTGGTGTCATTTGGCCAAGTAGTTTAAGAGTTACAACTGTTTAAAGTTAGAGTACAGGATTTGTTGCTCTCTGTTTTGTATGAACCAGTTTCTGTAAAGGTATAATTTCGACCTACTTAACTTGGGAATCATGCTGTGATGGTTATATATGAAATGTAGATAATTTCATAAGCTTTTCAAAATGTGTTCTTGCAAGTCATTTGGATTTGTGTAACTCCAGTTATAGCTAATTCTTATAGCTGCTGTTTGCATGTCCAGAGATTGACAGATTCCAATTATAGTTGTTTGCTTGTATATTGCTAAGTGTGGCTTTGTTGATGATCAAGTTATGATACTTGTGACCTTGTTAAACTTGTGTCATGCTTGATGTGATTGCTCTCTATAGTTAGTTGTGTGATGTTAGTTAAATAGCTATTGGTGTCTATGTCTTGCCTAATCTTGTGTTTGTCTTAAATGCTTATGTGTGATGCATCTTGTGTTACCATTCATCACATTCATACACATGCATCTTGCATCTCATTTAGGTACGCTAGATGCACCACGTGAAGGATGAGATGTTGGATCCAAACCCGAAGACAGCGTTTGATGGACCTATCCCGAAGGTGGAAGGACTGGACAAGTGCTAGGACGGGAGATGCTCACTTAGCGAGTGTCGTCTAACTAACACTGACTCAGTGTGGGATCCCAGGCAAGCCCCGGAGCATATTAAGCCTCCTAATTTCCGAAATGCAGTTAAAGTATTATTGTTACATATATATATTGTTGCATTAAGTTTAGGTGTTGGATGCAAACACTTGCTGCATTGGTTACCCAATTCCTTGTCCAGATATTGTTACCCTGAATCCTATGTAGCTCAGGCTCGTGTAGTGCTTAGCCCTGCTTTAACACGGTAGAAGTCAGGTGATTTCCTGTCACCTGCGAGATATAGGAAGATACATATGGCACGGTTGGCTATATTTGCTATCGTGGAAAAGAACCAGTCTTAATTTGAAATGAAGACCGGGCGGAGGCTTGCCGGTTTGCAGTGACTCCGTCTGTGTCAATTAAGGACTGAATCTTGGAGCCTTTCCTGTTCATGTTGAACGCATGCCTCTCTCTTAGTTGGCCGGGTCTGGAGACCGACCACGAAGCCGAGTAGCTCACCTCAGGCCGGGAGTCGATAAGTATAAAGTGCGCCTCGGAAGGGAGCCGTAGGCGTGAGTCCAAGGGCAGGTGATTTAAAAGTCCTGATCGTCCTGGCAGAAGGGTAATCCCTGAGAGTGCTGGCGCTGATCGAACCCGCGAATTTGGTTCCTGAGTTGTTCCAAAGGTGACCCACGGCTACCCTTGCAAAGTATGCCAGGGTGAGAGTTAGGAATACCCCCTCAGCTGAGTTGTAATTCGATTCGAGTCACCGTCTCTCCCGGTTAGTGAGAACTTGATGGGCTTATCTCCAATGTAGATACACTAAATAACCTAATGGTTCGAAAATGATGATATGATGATGACAGCCTTATTATACCTGCTATGGTTAATATTGTTTGCTCCTAATAAGTGAGTGCTCTAGTACAGGTGCTAATCTAGTGGACAGGTAAATGATGGTAAGCTTGATGCTAAGTTTAAATTGGTTACTATAATCATAAGCTCTTTTATGCAACTGTGTCAAGCTAGCCCACCTGAAAAGCCTTGCATGATCCTTGGTGTCTTTTATTTCTGGTTTTGACGGGTAAGTCTAGCTGAGTACCTTCTCGTACTCAGGGTTTATCCCACCATGTTGCAGGTGAAGTTCTTGGCCTGTTGAAGATGGTGGTTAACCGCCGGTGGCTCGGTGATTCTATAGTTACTTCTCATCTATATGCTTTTGTCGGATGATGTCACTTATGCTAGCAATGTATTTGGAACATATATTAATGTAATCTTTTGAAAGCTATGTTGTTTTCACTAATCGGTTTTGAAACCCAAACTTGTACTATTATTTACGAATCCATTTGTAATATTATTTTCCGCTGCAACCCTGCGTATGTGATGTGTATTTGCTTAATCACGCGATCTTGGTTGTGATGTTGATTTACCGAGGTCTTTCGGGACACTCGGCGGACTACCGGGTTTATATGAGTGAAAGTATGTGTGTGTCAACGTGTTAGCGGGGACAGCCGTACTTGATCTTGTATAAATTGGGCGGTTCTGTTACAGCTGGTATCAGAGCAAGATTAAGCATAATACTGTCATGTACATTGTTTTAAAAACAAAGTTTTGGTTTAAAAAGCCTATTTTAACTAAAACTTTAGCTACAGGCAAATTTGTCAAAACTAGTTTGCAAAACTATGCTAGCGACATCCTCCTTTATGCCTAGTTAAGGACTATTAGGTGGCTATCTAAGTACTAACTTTGGGGTTTTTACTTTCGTCGTCCATACGGCGTGCTATTGTATGGATGCCATTCGCTTGAGTGGTAATGTATGGATCAATTGTTTCTACGCCCAAGTAAGTGTGAGTTGTGAGAGCATGACCGTCCAACTGTCGGTCTAGGGAAGAGTTAGCTATGGTTACTGGAATATTTACATGTCACACACATGTATATATGAAGGTACTTAATTGCGGGTATATTTATCGGGTAGCTATGGATATCGAAGTATATACATTTGGGGATGTATATATGCAGAGTATCTTAGTTTACTACTTTCATTGTGTGCTTATTTATCTCTTGTGGGGATGGGCTGCAATGAATTTGCCTACAGGTACGCTAACCACGAATGCGTAGATTGAATGTAGCTGACGACTAGCTATATATCGAGAGAGTACGTGTTATGCCACCAACATAGAACGTGATTGCCACCTTAGGCTGGCAATTTCGTGAGGACGAATAGGACGAGCATGCATCATGATTGTGCTTGTGCATAAATATGCTTCCCTCACCTTGTTCTAATAGTAAGTAACTTGTGATCCATGTGATGTTACTATCTTTCCTGTGTGAAGCTAGACAAAATGTCTTGTCCCATGCTGCTTGAATAGCTATGCTTGAAGATAGTGTGTGATTAGCTAGTCTTATATGTCTACGTCCAAAGGAAATAGATGACAAGTTATTAATTAGCAAAACTTCACCCCTTTGAAAATTAAATTGCTAAATGTAAGTAAAACTTGTTTTGTAGAGATATCCACCTACTCAGTAACAAGGAAAACAAAAGATAACAGTGCCTTACCACCATGTTATGCGTGATATGTGTAGTGGTGTTGTTGTAGGTGACTGCTTGTTATGTATGAGCTTTGTGCTTCGTAATAGCCATTTAAGCTAATTGGATCGAGTGTTTCGAAATGCTCACTTAAGACCATGATGTAGGCGTGGATGCTCATTATCTTGGTAGTGTCGTAGTTGTCACCCTTTTGTCCTCGGTAAGCATACGAGTGTCAAATAGCTTTATCCTAAAACAACGCTCAAGTTACGTAATCGCACAGTTGTCGTCTCCAATTAGGTTCTCTCTTGGGAGCCTGAGCCTGTACACGTGGTTGCTAGCCTTGAACGTTGTGCTACGAAGACTTTATCTATGCCTTTGCTTGACCTTAGGTCCAAGCTTAGTTCCCTTGAATGCTTGCATATTTCGTGGTTGTCCCGCTCCTGTGTGGGAGGGCCCTGCTACAAAAATTCCTTATTAGACCTCATTGCTCTTTCTCCTACTAATGAGCTAGTGCAACGCTAATCGTTATCTGCCCTGGCTTTGGAACCTTTTCCTCACAGATCATGTCGTTCCTTTATCCAGTAAATCCCTAGTCAGTGCATTGGCTCTGTCCCTCGAATCTCGTTTGTTTTGTCTCTAACCCGTTCAAGTCTCTGGATGTTTATCAGTCTTGATCTCTTGTTGCTGCTCGACAAGACCAAATCTCATGTTAACCTTTATCTGGTAATCACTTGGGTGGACACAAGACATATATGGAAATTAGCAAGAGTCTCCTGCTTAGTTGCCTTCGGCAATTGGGCTATGTTCTTTTGCGCTGTGTTTTGATCTTCTGATCGCCTCCTTGTTGATTCCTAACCTTGTGACTATCCTTGTTTGCTATCCCTCTTTTGCACAATGCTTGTTCTTACAATCTAATTGATGCCACTGAAAATTTTGCTTTGGTTGTATGATTAGTAATGGTGCCACGATTAGCGATCTACGGTGCCGCGACGGAACCTAGGGCCTCCTTGTGGGCGGCCGACGCATGGTTGTGCTGCTAGGTGGGCGCTGGTATCGAGGTTTCTAGTCATGATCCATTGCCGAACTGCACCGATGTGTTATTTTCACGTGAGCTCTTCCTTGATTATCTCTCTATATCTTATCGAAGATCCATATATCAGATCGAAAGTAGTAGAGCTTCCTGTTGAAGTCACAAAAAGGATAACCTTTGAAGAACTAGTCACCGACATAAACATTAACTGACTATAAGAGGTGATAGACAAGTGACTCCACTTGGTTGTCCCAGTATTGACGTCTGTCATCTAGTGAACAACTTATGTCATCACTGTTGGATCAGAAAGGCACACAACAATTAATGTTGGACAAGTTATTAGTCAGATAAGAATCGAACGTCACATTATGAGTATGACCTGGCTATCCAAGTCTTGATTATTATGTGCATGCTGATCGCACAGTCGAGATCAACATCTCTAGTGTGACTCCTTATCTGCAGACTTTGATGGCGACCGTCTGTTTGTGCCTCGATTGCAATTATTGTTGTGGTCAAGAGTAAGAATTTGGAACTTTGAGTGTTGAGAGTCAACTGATTAGTTACTAGTAGGAAGCTTAACCTCCGGCTAGGTGATAACTTTTTGTAATTATGAAGGCCAGAGCTCACAAAACAATGTTAAGCGAACGAACAGCAAAGCCGGTCATTGATGCTAGTACTGCTTCCTTCTCCAAGCCCTATGTTGTCAAGTCAAGTCCATCTTGGACAATCACACAGATAGTACTGGATGCTATATCGGCTATGTAGGAGCTAGCGAAAGCACATCCCTAGTTTCGATCAGCATCATTGTGCCCTAGGTACCATAAACGGGTTTGTTCAAGGCTCTATTGGACGAAGTGCCAGAGAATATTCAGAAATGGTTCCTTGTCTCTGTAGGAATGCCCTACATGTGGAGTAATACTTTGCGCCCTGTGAAAATAGCCCACAAGTCCAATGCTTGTGCATCGTCAAGTTGGTGTCGAGATCAACGGCGGAAATTGTTACCTAAGAAACATGTGAGGAAAAACTCTAGCCTCCATCCTCAGCTAGGGAAAGGCTGCTGCTGCTATACAAAGATATCGAGAGTATAGAACGCACACCACAACGTGTGAAGCAAAGACAAAGTAGAACGAGAAATCTGTCCAGATTTTAGGGTACAAAACCGGTTATCTTCGAGCCAACGATTAGTGACTCAAATGAAGTTGGATTGACCTCAAACTTGGTGAGCTCATTCCTTGCTTAGGACCCTTCAATGTCTTAAGTTAGTTTGAGTATTGGTTGAGTAAAACATCGGATTTGAGAGATATTTTGTTGGCTCGGTTTGCTGCCATTTCAGAACAGAGCAGTTTTGGTAGATGAATTGTTTGGATGACCAAACGGTGTCCGGTTGAGTTGAATTTTGGTGAGTAGTTAGAAGACCCATGGATCTACATGCCCACCAAAATTTGTGCATATTGGAGCAGTAGTTTGTGAGATATGAATAGAAAACAAAAGGGTACATAATCTGCAATTTCGCTGTGACTGCGATCATCCTTTGCATTAGACGGTTGTGTTTGTAATTCATGCCAAGAAATTACAACTTGTAGGTGTATTGCTGTTAGACAACCCTCCATACCCTTGAGGAGACTAATTGCACCCCTATGTGCCTTGCTTTTTCCCTTTTAGATCAGCAATGCGTGAGCAGTCAAGGTGTTCTAGAAGACAAATTGTGCTCAACCTGCTTAGTAGTGTACTGTTCTTCCAGTCGGTGTATGCTTGCAACTTGTGTTGCCCTCCAAGCCTCGCTAACATCCTTCTGCATCAATGGTTCTCCAATGCTGACATGCATAAGGTATCTTCCATGTGTTTTACCCAAGGGGTTGCCTCAGATACAACTCAGATAACTGTTGCCATTTGGATACGAGAATTCCCTTAAATAATGGTCGTCGAATACGCTGAGTCAACAGAGTCAGCTATCACATTCACCGCTCACTCAACTGACTCAGGTAATACAGTATTGTTATCAGAGAAAGAGCACTGCACACATGGAACATTATGTAGCTTTCCATCAGTTGACATATGAGTGATTGCACCGCTACCACCAGTTTGGATATTGGTTAACTAGCTTCTCATGCCCTCAAAGGATGTTTACCCCGTCTATGATCACATCCTTTACGAGAAGTTGTGCTCCAGCCACTGTTATAGAGAACTGCTTTTCAACCCTTGGGAACAAATATAGCACCGTTGCAAGGAATATACGTCAACCGACTGCGATCTAGTGCAAAGTCCATAGGTCTATGTTATATCCATTAGGAAATTAGATGTTACAAGTATTTAGTCTACGCTTGTATCACTCTTCGTACATCGAGGATGAAGTACATAAGATAGTGCTATCTTGGATTCCTTCCAATGTAACAATGCTTTATGGACGCCAATGAAAGAAATTCTTCAGACAACAACTTACGACAAAGAGCAAGTATCAGAAAGTGTCGTGACCAAATTAGTCTCTCTGATACTCCAAAGTTAAGTAGCCTAATGCTATCACTGATGTTGGAAACTGGATAACATGTTTCTCTTCCCTTAAAAGTCTTTCGCACCGAATCTCGGGACGGGATTCCTTTAAGGGGGGAGGGCTGTAACACCCCAGGTGTTTGTCGCCAGTTAAGCAATGGGTTTAGGCTCAACCATGACATATTCAGTGGTGATGGAGATGTCAAGGTCAAACCTATGGAAATGAGCCCCAACCTAAACTCGGATATTGCACCCTTGCTTTACATATAGGCCCGTTTCAAGATATATGCTTGGCTGGTGTTATTGGAATATCTTCATGTGTCTCACATCAATACCCATCTATATGGATCACTGGAAAAGTTTCATGACATTTGGAATAAAAAAGTCACATGAAATGTTAAGTTATATCCTTGTTGGAATGGCTTTACTAAGTGTTGGAATTGCACTATTAAGTGAATGGAAATATAAGTCATTAGCCAAACCTTGCAACCTTGCTCAAAAGACTCTAATTAAACTCTACAACCAAAGTCGTGAAAGGTTCATGTTGAGCAAATGTCCAGAAAATGTTTCTAAGTGTGGGAATAGCTAAAATTGTCTTTTTCATGATAGGATTTTGACCTATGTTGACCAACTGTTTGGAGTGCTTGCATGGTGGTGGGCCCTAAATACAAGTTGGAGTTCATATTATGTAGAACAAATTTTGTTTAAGGATCAAGAGCTAAATTAGTGCCTAGCCTAGTCAAATGTCGCTCGCAAGATCGAATCCAAAGGTTGTTTTCGTGGTTCGAAAATCGGCTAAGTCCGGAATGACCGAAATTCTCGATTCCGTTTCCATGTACCTGCCTTTGGTGATTTTTAGTTTGCAAACCGTGTCAAACTTGGCCAAACTTATTTAAGCAAAGTTGTTGTCCTCATGTAGCTCTCATGACACCGTGCAATTGGTTTGGTTTTTCGTCACTCGCTTATGAGTTATGAAGGGAGAAAAACGATGTTCAGCTTGTACATTTGAGGTAGTATTAGCTTTTCGAAATTTGAATTGATAAGCAGCAGCATCACTGGCCGACCACCGCAGGAGCTAAGCACCACGCGTGGCCTCGCTGGCCGCTCGCGTGCACGCCACCGCACCCACCTACATAAGGCCGAGCGCCCGCTCCTCCCTCGCCTGAGCTCTCCTCCTCGCTTCTTCCCCTCTCTCTTCACAGGCTCACAAGACACAGAGGCCGAGCGCCATGGTGCGCCCGCCCACCAAGCTCCCTGCTGGGCCCTGCCTCCTCCTCAGCGTCCCCCTCCAGCTCCTCCATCTTCTCCCTCCCACGCCTTCCTCCTCCCTGTCTGCCGGCGTTCTTTGCTAGCGCTTCTTCTTGACACTCTCACCGCCGCCGCCACCATGGCTGTCCGGACCGAGCTCATGGCCGCCATGGAACCCTCCTCGAGCCTTCTCTGCCAGGGCATGCCGGATGCCTATGCGCGCGTGGCCGGGGAGGCCGCAGTGGCTCGCCGAGCCAAACTGCTTCCTGTCGCCAAGACGGTTGTGGTGATGCTCCACCGCATCTTCTCCACCGTCGACATGCAGCGGGCGCGCCGAATCCATGAGTCCGCCCATCCTCTCTCCTCTGTTTCCGACCAGGGGCGTCATGCCGAATTCGACGAAGGTCAAGGGACTAACTGCATTGTCATTGACTCAAGTGAATAGTACCTCGAGGGACCTATTTGTTTTAAATCGGCTGAAAGTTTAGAAAATCATAGTAATTCATAGGAAATCCGTAAAATAGCAAATGAGGACTTTTTGGAATCCTTGTGAAATTATCTATGTAGTAGATCTATAATATTTCATGTTTTAGTTTAAAGTTTTAGCTGTGAAAATGGATTTATGCATCTAGGTTTTCAATTCTAGTTATATTTGTCTTTTTCATAACTGTAGTTGTAGGGCTCCAAATGAAGTGAAATTTTTGTGGCATGCTACTCATGTGATGTTTGATGTGTGGTAAAAATGTCAGGGTCATTGGTTGTTGTATGAGTGAGTTATTGGTTTATCTTGCTCTCACATGATTTCTTGCTTTACCAACTTGTCTTTTTCATAGAGGTTGCTATACATATTCAAATGGAGTGAAATTTGTACAGTAGACTATTGAGAGGATATGTGAGCCACTGTAATTTTTGTAGAATTTATTGTATACTTTTGTTATATGTTCATTAAGTCACCTTGTTATCTAAAATAAATTAAGAAATGCATTAAAAGAATTTATTTGGTCATGGACACTAGGTTCTCTGGTGTTCTTTAGTCATGGGTAAAATGTTGGTAAAGTTGGTTTAGCCCAATTATGTGTTTGCAACATAAGTTAATAATTATTTTCTTGCCGATGTGGTTTATGGACAGATCTGAGAACTTAGCAAAGTTCTTCATGATAATGTGCTTTGTTGTGAAACATGTTTATACAAAAGTTGTAGATAATTTATGTATCTAGCTACTGTTAAAATTTGGTGTCATTTGGCCAAGTAGTTTAAGAGTTACAACTGTTTAAAGTTAGAGTACAGGATTTGTTGCTCTCTATTTTGTATGAACCAGTTTCTGTAAAGGTATAATTTCGACCTACTTAACTTGGGAATCATGCTGTGATGGTTATATATGAAATGTAGATAATTTCATAAGATTTTCAAAATGTGTTCTTGCAAGTCATTTGGATTTGTGTAACTCCAGTTATAGCTAATTCTTATAGCTGCTGTTTGCATGTCCAGAGATTGACAGATTCCAATTATAGTTGTTTGCTTGTATATTGCTAAGTGTGGCTTTGTTGATGATCAAGTTATGATACTTGTGACCTTGTTAAACTTGTGTCATGCTTGATGTGCTTGCTCTCTATAGTTAGTTGTGTGATGTTAGTTAAATAGCTATTGGTGTCTATGTCTTGCCTAATCTTGTGTTTGTCTTAAATGCTTATGTGTGATGTATCTTGTGTTACCATTCATCACATTCATACACATGCATCTTGCATCTCATTTAGGTACGTTAGATGCACCACGTGAAGGATGAGATGTTGGATCCAAACCCGAAGACAGCGTTTGATGGACCTATCCCGAAGGTGGAAGGACTGGACAAGTGCTAGGACGGGAGATGCTCACTTAGCGAGTGTCGTCTAACTAACACTGACTCAGTGTGGGATCCCAGGCAAGCCCCGGAGCATATTAAGCCTCCTAATTTCCGAAATGTAGTTAAAGTATTATTGTTACATATATATATTGTTGCATTAAGTTTAGGTGTTGGATGCAAACACTTGCTGCATTGGTTACCCAATTCCTTGTCCAGATATTGTTACCCTGAATCCTATGTAGCTCAGGCTCGTGTAGTGCTTAGCCCTGCTTTAACACGGTAGAAGTCAGGTGATTTCCTGTCACCTGCGAGATATAGGAAGATACATATGGCACGGTTGGCTATATTTGCTATCGTGGAAAAGAACCAGTCTTAATTTGAAATGAAGACCGGGCGGAGGCTTGCCGGTTTGCAGTGACTCCGTCTGTGTCAATTAAGGACTGAATCTTGGAGCCTTTCATGTTCATGTTGAATGCATGCCTCTCTCTTAGTTGGCCATGTCCGATGACCGACCACGAAGCCGAGTAGCTCACCTCAGGCCAGGAGTCGATAAGTATAAAGTGCGCCTCGGAAGGGAGCCGTAGGCGTGAGTCCAAGGGCAGGTGATTTAAAAGTCCTGATCGTCCTGGCAGAAGGGTAATCCCTGAGAGTGCTGGCGCTGATCGAACCCGCGAATTTGGTTCCTGAGTTGTTCCAAAGGTGACCCACGGCTACCCTTGCAAAGTATGCCAGGGTGAGAGTTAGGAATACCCCCTCAGCTGAGTTGTAATTCGATTCGAGTCGCCGTCTCTCCCGGTTAGTGAGAACTTGATGGGCTTATCTCCAATGTAGATACACTAAATAACCTAATGGTTCGAAAATGATGATATGATGATGACAAACTTTATTATACCTGCTATGGTTAATATTGTTTGCTCCTAATAAGTGAGTGCTCTAGTACAAAAAGCAATCTAGTGGACAGTAAATGATGGTAAGCTTGATGCTAAGTTTAAATTGGTTACTATAATCATAAGCTCTTTTATGCAATCGTGTCAAGCTAGCCCACCCGAAAAAGCCTTGCATGATCCTTGGTGTCTTTTATTTCTGGTTTTGACGGGTAAGTCTAGCTGAGTACCTTCTCGTACTCAGGGTTTATCCCACCATGTTGCAGGTGAAGTTCTTGGCCTGTTGAAGATGGTGGTTAACCGTCGGTGGCTCGGTGATTCTATAGTTACTTCTCATCTATATGCTTTTGTCGGATGATGTCACTTATGCTAGCAATGTATTTGGAACATATATTAATGTAATCTTTTGAAAGCTATGTTGTTTTCACTAATCGGTTTTGAAACCCAAACTTGTACTATTATTTGCGAATCCATTTGTAATATTATTTTCCACTGCAACCCTGCGTATGTGATGTGTATTTGCTTAATCACGCGATCTTGGTTGTGATGTTGATTTACCGAGGTCTTTCGGGACACTCGACGGACTACCGGGTTTATATGAGTGAAAGTATGTGTGTGTCAACGTGTTAGCGGGGACAGTCGTACTTGATCTTGTATAAATTGGATGGTTCTGTTACACCTTATCTTGTCAAAAGATCTGTACGTCGAACCGGATACAATGGGATTTCCTTCTGGAGTCGTCCAACGGTTAACCTTTGAAGAACAGGTCACTAACATGAACGTAACAGACTACAAGAGGTGGTAGGCAAGTGACCCTCCTTAGCTGTCCCTGTAATGAAGTCGGTCATCTAGTGAGCGACTTAGGTCATTCCAATTGGATCAGAAAAGATGCACAACACTTAAGGTTGAACAAGTTATCAGTCGGAAGGTAAATGGACCAAGATATTATGTGCTGTAATAGGTCACCTGGTATATATGAGTTCCTGTCCAAGTTCTCAATCTTTAGGTGCATAAGGATCACGTAGACGAACCGACCTTCTTGGTGTGTCCCTTCATGCTGACTTCAATGGCGACCATCTGTAGGCTTCGACCACAATTTTTATTATCAAGACGTGGTATCGGCTAGGTAGGAGCTAGCGAAAGCACGTCCCTAGTTTTTAGTCAGCATCTTTGTGCCCCAAGGTGCCACTAACACATGTGTCCGGACTCTATTGGATGAAGTGCCGAAGGATATATAGGAATGGTTCCTTGTCAAGGTAGAAATGCCCTACATGTGGAATAATGTTTTGTGCCCTGCGAAAACAGCCCATAAGTCCAATGCTTGTGCATAGTCAAGTTGGTGTCTAGAACGATGGTTGAAGTGTTACCAGAGAAGCATGTAAGGAAAACTCTAGCCTCCATCCTCAGCTAGAGAAAGACTGCTGCTGCTATGAGAAAGGTTAGAGAGTGCCAAACACACACCTCAACGTGTGGAGCGAAGAAAAGGAAGGACACGAAATTTGTCCAGATTTTGTGGCACTAAACCGGTTATCTTCAAGCCGGCGGTTAGTGACTCAAACATGGTTGGAATGGCCTCAAATTTTGGTGATCTCATTCTTTGCTTAGGACCCTTCAATGTCCTAAGTTGGTTTGAGTATTGGCTGAGGAAAACATCGGATTTGAGAGATACCTTGTCGGCTCGGTTGCTGCCATTTCAGAACACAACAGTTTTGGTAGATGAATTGTTTGGATGGTCAAACGGTGTCCGTTCGAGTTGAATTTTGGTGAGTATTTAGAAGACTCATGGATCTGTATGCCTACCAAAATTCATGCATAATGGAGCTATAGATTGTGAGTTATGAACAGCAAACAAAAGGGTATAGAATCTACAATTTCTCTGTTGACTGTGATCATCCTTTACTTTAGAAAGTTGTGTTTGCAATTGACGTCAAGATTAGCAACGCAGCCAAGGTGTTCTAGAAGTCAAAATTGTGCCCTTGCAATTCGAAAGCAACTGGAAAGGTGTCTAACCATATATTTTTCTTGGATTATGGTTTTTGAGATATTGATTGGCCTAAGAATGGAAGCCTCGATGTCAAATATAGTTCAAGAAAGCTGGTTCTACTACGATGCAAGTCAACCCAACTTGCTGTGCAACTGCACCACGAAGGCAAATTGTGCTCAACCTGCTTGGTAGTGAACTAGTCCCTAGTTTTGTGATTACTTGCAACTTGTGTTGTCCTCCAAGCCTCGCTAACATCCTTCTACGTCGATGGTTCTCCAATGCTGACATGCCTTTGGTACCTTATATGTGTTTTTACCCAAGAGGTTGCATCATATCCCACCCAGAATCACTGTTGCAACTTGGATCCAAAGGCTCCCGTCAGCCATTACGTTTACCACTCACTCGGCAGACTCAGACCATACAATATTGTTATCAGAGAAAGCAAACTGCACACATGGAACCATTACAACGAGTATCCTTCAGAAGATTATAATCTAGTGCAAAGTCCATATGGTATGTGCTGTATCCACTAGGGAAGTAGATGCTACAAGTATTTAGTCTATGTTTGTATCGCTCTTCGTACATCGAGGACGAAGTACGTAGGACATTGCTATCTTGGATTCCTCCCAAAGTAACAATACTTCATGAAGGCCAACGAAGGAAATTCTTCAGATAAAACTTACTACGAAGGACAAGTATCAGAAAGTGTCTTGACCAAATTAGCCTCTCTTATGCTTGAAGCTATGCAGCCTAAAGCTATCGCTGATATTGGAAACTGGTAGCATGTCTCTCTTCCATAAAAGTCTTTCGTCCTGAATCTCGGGACGCGATTCTTTTAAGGAGGGAGGGCTGTAACACCCCAGGTGTTTGCCACTAGTTAAGCAATGGGTTTGAGCTAAAACATGGTATATTAAGTGATGATGAAGATGTCAAGGTCAAACCTATAGAAACGAGCCCCAACCTAAACTTGGATATTGCACCTTTGCTCGCCTATAGACCCCTTTTCAAGATATATGCTTGGGTGGTGTGATTGGGATATCTTCATGTGTCTCACATCAATACCCATCTATATTGGACACTCGAAAAGTTTCATAAAGTTTGGAATAAAAAAGTCACATGAAATGATAAGTTATATCCTTGTTGGAATGATTTTACTAAGTGCTTGAATTGCACTATTAAGTGAATGAGAACATGAGATATCAACCAAACCTTGCAACCTTGCCAAAATGACTCTAGATGAACTCTACAACAAAAGTCATGAAAGGTTCATGTTGGGCAAATGCCAAGAAAATGCTCCAATGGATCAAAAAGGATGATTTAAGCTTCATCGTGATCCTACTTTGGTCAAAGTAGAACAGCAGGTTCCATACTAGTTTTGAGGTTGGACCTTAAATGAAAGTTGTAGTCCATATCATGTAGAACAAACTTTGTTTTTGGACTAAGAGCTAGATCATCTTGGAAGTAAGTCAAATCGAGGTCACAAGATCAAATTTGCTGCTGATTTCAGCACTTAGAAATATTCTAAGTCTAGAAATTCATCGACATCGGCATTGACGTCTCGCGTTCTCCGAAATTCGTTAAGCAACTTGAGTTGGTCCAAAAATAAAAGTTGAAGGTTATACTATGGAGAAGAGCATGCAAAAAGTTGCACTGAGTTTGACCGAGTTTTGACCTCCGAAAGTGAATTTCCGTGACCGTTATCAAGGCGCTGACACTGACAGTTTGTGGCCTAATTACCTGCTGTTGAAGAGCTCTAATGACCTTGGTCTCGAAACGAAAAATGAAGAGCAGTTCGCGGGCTTCAAACTTCGTTTTAGGCCCAAAGTCCAATTCTCACCCGAGACGGCCCAAATCGGCTTCCCACCATGTCCACTCCGTCGCCCGCCAGCTATTCGTGGAAATGCCCCAATGGATGCCGCGTGCCCCGTGCGTGGCGGCCATGCGCGAGCTGCGCCTCTGCTCTCCGCCGCGTGCCCTCGCCTCCCTGCGGTCGCCTCGCTACTTCTCCACGTGCGCCAGAGCTGCGCCATGCTTTCCCCCCACTCGCCTTGCCGCTTCCTTCCTCGCGCTGCCGCTCGCGCCCAGCGCCATGGCCGCCATGGCCGAGCTCGGCCTTGCCGCGTCCCCGTTGCTCACCCCTTCCTCTTTCCAAGCCGACAGTGCCGTCATGTTCCTCGCCTCATGCCGCCCCTCCCGCTCCCATTTTCCAGTCTCCACGGCCGCCGTATCGCCGTCGCCACCGGAGGACCGCAGACGCCGCCGC
Organism: Miscanthus lutarioriparius; assembly: GCA_904845875.1. NCBI lineage: Eukaryota > Viridiplantae > Streptophyta > Magnoliopsida > Poales > Poaceae > Miscanthus > Miscanthus lutarioriparius. The sequence goes on from CAJGYO010000007.1 coordinate 95,479,011, forward strand.
TGCATGCCGCCGGCATGCGTGGCTAGGGCACCACGGCTCGTCTCCCGGACATCCGCGGCAGCCTTAGGGTGCGCGTGGACCCACTGGTGCTCCCCCGCCCCTCAGCCACCGACGGCATGGCCTCCTCCGGCCGGAGCAGTGATTCCCCGGCGATCCTCTGCTCCAAATTCGCGTCAGGGACCTCATACAGCAATTTGAAGAAAGGGAGGGTCCTATCTGCAATGTCATAGACTCATGTGAATAGTGCCGTAAGGACTGGTTTATAATTATTTTGCAGGAACTTTGGAAATTCATAGTAAATCGTAGAAAATTCGTAAAATAGTAAATGAGGACTTTTTGGAATCCTTGTGAAATTGTCTATGCAGTGGATCTATAATATGACATGTTTTAGTTTAAATATTTTGCGGTAAAAATAGAATTGTGCAGTAAGGTTGTAATGCTAGTTGAATTTGTTATTTTTCATAACTATAGATCTAGGGCTCCAAATGAAGTGAAATTTTTGTGGCATGCTACTCATGTTATAGTTGATGTGTGGTAAAAATTTCATGAGTATTGGATGAAGTATGAGTGAGTTATTGGTTTATCTTGCTCTCACATGATTTCTTGCTTTAGCAACTTGTCTTTTTCATAGAGGTTGATATACATATTCAAATGGAGTGAAATTTGTACAGTAGACTATTGAGAGGATATGTGAGCCACTGTAATTTTTGTAGAAGTTATTGTGCAATTTTGGTATATGTTCATTAAGTCACCTTGTTATCTAAAATAAATTAAGAAATGCATTAAAAGAATTTATTTGGTCATGGACACTAGGTTTTCTGGTGTTCTTTAGTCATGTGTGAAATGTTGGTAAAGTTGGTTTTGCCCAATTATGTATTTGCAATATAAGTTAATAATTATTTTCTTGCCAATGTGGTTTATGGACAGATCTGGGAACTTAGCAAAGTTCTTCATGATAATGTGCTTTGTTATGAAACTTGTTTATACAAAAGTTGTTGATAATTCATGTATCTAGCTTCTATTAAAATTTGATGTCATTTGGCCAAGTAGTTTAAGAGTTATAGCTGTTTAAAGTTGGGTTTCAGAAATAGCTGCTTTCTATCAATTGTAGACCAGTTTCTGTAAATGGATATATTTGACTTAGTTAACTAGAGAATCATGCTAAGATGATTAAATATGAATTGTAGAAAATTTCATAAGATTTCCATAATGTCTTCTTGCAAGTCATTTGGATTTGTGTAACTCTAGTTATAGCTAAATCTTGTAGCTGCTGTTTGCATGTCCAGAAATTGGCAGATTCCAATTATAGTGCTTGCTTGTATATTGTTAAGTGTGACGTATGCCTTGAATGATGACTGAGTTAGAGCACTTGAGATCTTGGGAAACTTGTGTCATGATTGGTGTTGTCGTCTTCTTTGCCATCTTAGCATGATAGATTGTGTGATGTTTAAGTTAAGCATCGCAAAGTACTTAAGTGTGTTAGTGTAAACTATGCTTGTCTTGCTTGCTATTTTGTGATGTGTCTCATGGTACTATTCTTCATATTTATGCACTTGCATATTGCATCTCATCTAGGTATGCTAGATGAACCACGTGAAGGACGTGATGTTGGAGCCAAACCCGAAGACGGTGTTTGATGGATCTGTCCCGAAGATGGAAGGACTAAGCGAGTGCTAGGATCTGAGATGTCACCAGGATGGTGCAAGCTAACTGAACTGACTTGTGTCGGATCCCAGGCAAGCCCTGGAGCATTAATAAGTCTCCTAATTTATAAAAGCAATTCTTTCTATATATGAGTTAGATATTGTTGCATTAAGTTGTAGGAGTTGATTGAAACCGTTGATGCATTTATTACTATCCTTGCCTACCTTATTACCTTTTTACCCTGTTAGGTCAGGATCGAATAACTGCTTAGCCTTGCTTAGACCGGTAGCGATCGGTGATATCCGATCACCTACATTATAGGTGGTTACTGGAAGAATTTAGCTATGGAGAGAATGATATCCTGGAATTAACCATGTGTGATGGATAATTGGAGACTGGACGGAAAAAGTTGGAGGCAACCAGACAGGGTTCTGGGGTGCTGTTAGTTTCCATCTGTGTCGATTAAGGACCGACCGTTGTTGGGCCTCGAGTCATATTGAATGCATGCCTTACATTTAGCTGGCCGGATAAAGTACCTTCCGACCACGAAGCTGGGAGATTATTCGGGCCGAGTAGATTGCCCGCAGCGCACTGTGCCGGAACAGGTGTGGTAGGACACGAGGGCGAGATGATAAGACCAAAGTGCAGTCGGTCGGCCCCCGGGTACATGTGGTTCCTGGCAAACTCGAGATTCCTGGATAGTTGACTCGGTGATCAATATCTCACTTTAGCGGGTGAGTGAGGTTTGTGTAAGGAATAAATCACCAGCTGGTTAGGAATCGATTCGAATCGCCATCGCTCCTGGATAGTGAGCACTTGACTCGAGTTACTGCATCGTAGTAATTATTATGGAACAATGATGGTTATCTGGATGGTATGGGATATGCTAAATCTAAATTGGTAACTGGATGTTATTGGTTAATCAAGTGATTGCTATAGTACAGGTGCTTACCTAGATGGATAGGTCATAATAAAGATGATGCAAAGTACTTAAAATGGTTTCTTCATGATAGCTTATGCTTTTCGCAAACAAGTCAGCTAGCCCACTAAAGAAAGCCTTGCATGATCCTTGGTGTCATTTGTTTTGGTTTCCGACGGGTAAGTCTGGCTGAGTACATTCGAGTACTCAGGGTTTATCCCACCTTGTTGCAGGTGATGTTCTCGACCTGTTGATGATGGTGGCTAACCACCGGTGGGCTCGGTGATTCTATACTTACTTCTCATCTATATGCTTTTGTCGGATGATGTCACTATGCTAGCCATATATTTGGAACTTATAATAATGTAATCATTTGAAAGCTATGTTGTTTTCACTAATCAGTTTTGAAACCCAAACTTGTACTATTATTTGTTAACCCCTTTGTAATATTATTTCTGCTGCAACTCGATGTATGTGATGTGTATTTGCTTAATCACGCGATCTTGGTTGTGATGTTGATTTACCGAGGTCTTTCGGGACACTCGGCGGACTACCGGGTTTATATGAGTGAAAGTATGGGTGTGTCAACGTGTTAGCGGGGACAACCGTACTTGATCTTGTATAAATTGGGCGGTTCTGTCACATGGCCCAAACAAATCCATGTGCAATAACTCAAATGCTTTACTAGTGCTCATCATGCTTTTCTTAGGATGGGTGTTTCCAACTTGTTTGCCGGCTTGACAAGAGCTACAAAGCTTATCCTTTTCAAACACAACATCTTTCAAGCCTTTAACTAAGTCATGCTTAACCAATCTATTCAATTGTTTCATTCCAACATGACCAAGCCTCCTATGCCACAACCAACCCATGCTAGACTTAGTGAACAAGCATGTAGATAATTTAGCTTCACTAGCATTGAAATCAACTAAGTATAGATAGTGATTTATCAATTATGTCACAAGTTAAACCTACATCACAAGTATCAACATGCTTCTTTTTGTTTTGCTCATCAAGCAAAGAGGAATGAGCCTTTTCAAGATTTTTGTGAGCCTTGCCAAGCTTCTCATGGGCATCCTCTAGCCTCTCATGAGATGCATTGAGCTCATCAAAGGCTTGCTTAAGGGCTTTTAGTTCCTTACGCAAGCTTTTGCATTCCCTTCTCTTGATGTCAAAGTGTTCTCTAGCATCTTCTAACATATCAAATAATTCATCCTTAGTAGGTTCATCATTATCACTATCACTATCATTTTCATTTTCATTATCATCATCATGTTCTTCATCACTTTCATCATCACAAGTTTGTACCTTAGTGGCCTTAGCCATGAAGCATGATGAAGAGTTGAAGAGAGAAGGCTTTTCATTGATGGCAATGCTTGCTAGAACCTTCTTCTTGGTGGTCTTGTGATCATCACTATCATCATCATCATCACTTGAGGAAGCATCACTATCCCAAGTGACTACATATGAACCACCCTTTTTCTTCTTGAAGGCCATCTTGTCCTTCTTCTCTTTCTTTTCCTTCTTGTCCTTCTTCTTGTTCTTTTTGTTGTCATCATCATTGTCGCTATTATATGGACATTGAGCAACAAGATGATCTTTGCTTCCACACTTGAAACATCTTTTTGGCTCTTCCTTGTTCTTGGATGAAGACTTCTTTCTTCTAGCACAATAGCCCTTCTTCACCATGAACTTGCCAAATCTCTTGACAAAGAGAGCCATCTTCTCATCATCATCATCATCCCATGAATCATCTTCTTCACTTGATGTTTCTTGCTTGGCTTTGCCCTTGGATGATGTGGCCTTGAATGCCACGCTCTTCTTCTTGTCATCCTTCTTCTCATCTTTCTTCTTCCTCTTTTCTTCTTTCTCATCATCATCTCTATATGTATCATCGGTCATTATATCTCCCAACACTTGGTTTGGTGTCATGGTGTCCAAACCACTCCTCACTAGAATAGTGACCAATGTGTCAAATCTTGAAGGCAAGCATCTTAAGAACTTGTGGGAGAAGTCCTTGTCCTTTACCTCTTCTCCAAGTGCTTTGAGATCATTGACAAGCACTTGAAGCCTATGGAACATCTCCGGCACACTCTCATCCTCCTTCATCTTGAAGCTTGCAAACTTCTCTTTGAGAATGTATGCCTTTGCACCCTTCATGGCTTGAGTGCCCTCAAATGATTCTTCCAACTTCTTCCAAGCCTCATGAGCCATCTCAATATTCTTGATTTGCTCAAATGTTCTCTCATCAATTGCATCATGAATGGCACTTAGAGCAATATCATTATTTTGGAGAAGCACTTCTTCAGCCGCGGTGGGATTCTCCGGATCTTTAATCTCAATTTTGGTTTCTACCACCTTCCACACCTTTCTATTGATTGACTTAATATGTGTAGTCATCTTTGACTTCCAATAAGGATAATTTGTGCCATCAAATTGAAGTGGCTTCTTGGTGTTGTTGATTTGAGCCATTTTTACACCGAAGGTTGTTAAGCCTCAAATCATGGTGACCTCATCTCTGATACCACTTGAAAGGTCCTAATGGCTAGAGGGAGGGTGAATAGCATAATAAAATTTCTACAACAACACTTAATCAAAATGGTTAGACAATTATGAGGCAAAGCAAGTGTTGCGCTAGCCTACTTAAAATGCAAGCCGCCTACCGCAATTCTAGTTTTGATAGTATCTAATCACACTATAGCTATGACACTACTCTATGTTAGTGTGCTCTCAAAGGCTAACTAAAGAGCCACACCAACCAAGCAAACAAGCTCTCACAACTAGCTACACTAAAGATCTTGACAACTAGTTTGCGGCAAGGTAAGGAGTAGGCAAGAAGGTTATACCGCCGTGTAGATGTATGAACCAATCAATCACAAGTGTGGATAACAATGAAGACCAATCACCTCGGAATCAATATGATGAACACAATGATTTTTACCGAGGTTCACTTGCTTGCCGGCAAGCTAGTCCTCGTTGTGGCGATTCACTCACTTGGAGGTTCACGCGCTAATTGGCCTCACACGCCAAACCCTCAATAGGGTGCCGCACAACTAACACAAGATGAGGATCACACAAGCCATGAGCAATCCACCAGAGTAACTTTTGGTGCTCCGCCGAGGAAAGGTCAAGAACCCCTCACAATCATCATGATCAGAGCCGGAGACAATCACCACCCTCCGCTCAATGATCCTCGCTGCTCCAAGCCATCTAGGTGGCGGCAACCACCAAGAGTAACAAGCGAATCCCACAGCGAAACACGAACACCAAGTGCCTCTAGATGCAATCACTCAAGCAATGCACTTGGATCACTCCCAATCTCACAAAGATGTTTAATCTATGATGGAAATGAGGGGGAGGGCTTTGGCTAAGCTCACAAGGTTGCTATGTCAATAAAAATGGCCAAGAGAGTGAGCTTAACCCGGCCATGGGGCTTAAATAGAAGCCCCCACGAAATAGAGCCGTTATACCCCTTCACTGGGTTCTGATTGGGCTGATCGAACGCTCTGGTCCTATTGATAGGATGCTGGTCCTCAGCATCCGGTCGCCTGATGGCGGCCACGTGTCACCTGCGTTCAACTGTGAACATTTGATCTCAACGGTCGAAATGTTGACCGGATGCTCCGACAGAGCTGACCGAACGCTAGACCCTCAGCGTCCGGTCGTTTTCAGTAAGGGTCCAAATCCTATTTTTGCCGACCGGACGCGTCCGGTCACGCTTGATCGGACACAGCCCAGCATCCGGTGTTTAACCCTAATCACTGTGCCGTCTGACAGCACGACCGGACGCAGCCTTTCAGCGTCCGATCGCTGAGTGACCCAGCGTCCGATCAGTTGACCGACGCCAGCATCACTGCGACCAACTCCATTTCACTTCTAACTTCTTCACCCTTGCTCAAATGTGCCAACCACCATGTGTATCACCTTGTGCACATGTGTTAGCATATTTTCACAAATATTTTCAAGGGTGTTAGCACTCCACTAGATCCTAAATGCATATGCAATGAGTTAGAGCATCTAGTGGCACTTTGATAACCGCATTCCGATACGAGTTTCACCCCTCTTAATAGTACAGCTATCAATCCTAAATGTGATCACACTCTCTAAGTGTCTTGATCACCAAAACAAAATAGCTCTGACAAATTATACCTTTGCCTTGAGTTTTTTGTTTTTCTCTTTCTTCTTTCCAAGTCGAAGCACTTGATCATCACCATGCCATCATCTTTATCATGCTATGATCTTCATTTTCTTCACCACTTGGAGTGTGCTACCTATCTCATGATCACTTGATAAATTAGGTTAGCACTTTGGGTTTCATCAATTCACCAAAACCAAACTAGAGCTTTCAACACCATCACCACATCACCACCATACCATCGCTCAGTCGACAGGCCAACTCCCTCTTGGCACTATCTCATGGCCCGTAGCCCCTGGCTATGACCAAACACTCACTCACAGGGGGAAGAAGAGAAGGACTTATCTCACTATCTAGTTTAAGCGAAACCCAGAAAAGGTCCATAGCCGACAAGTCGGCATATGTATCGATCGATCAACCATACACTCTGCAGAGGTTTTACATAACCACAAGATCCACCTTCCTCGCTGACCATCGTCAACTGGGCTGATTCCGTCCGCTTGATAGCCTAGGATAATGCCACCCTACCATTCAGCCCTGGTACACCCCAAGTCTAGTCTGGGGTGGCTGAAACTGTGAGTCACGAGCCGGGTCCACAAGGTCTCTATGAAGTCTCGGAAGGGTGTGGGGGAATCCTCCGCGCCCCGTACCTCCTTGCACTATCCGCTATCAACCTAGCAGTAGTGGCAATATCCTACCAAGTAGTCCGGCCGTCCCGCACCATATAGGGCGAGTGGTACGTAAGGCTTCCTAGTGAATTTGAGTACTAGTAAGTCCTTAGGGATGACCAAGCCAGAATGTCTTCATCAGGATTTCCATTTACCGTGCCACCACAAAGACCTCCACCACCCTGCTCCTCCCATCACAGTGTTCACACCTGTGGCCACCTCATATACCATTTACCCACCACAGTATCCATTTCCGTGGGTGCCCCCAGGTAGCACCTCATGGCAAGACTTGCCATAGGCTCGTCGTATATTCCAACTTGGTTGACACAACCCTCACCATCCACGCACCCAAGTCACACACGCAGCACTCTCCCCATAGTCCAGATAACACCAGTTTTCACCACGCATTAATGTAGTACAAGCGTAGTAGAAGTAATAAGCAATGAAATATAGCGAAGAAGCGTGTGTCTAGCCTAATAGCGGTGGTAAGCGTGGGTAAGGTTATGCGTTAGGTATAGGCCATCAAGTAAGCATACTACCATGCAAGTCCTATCATAGTGTGAATATAACAATAAAGTAAAGCAATAGCAGTTCTATATTAGCCATGCATAATAGGTGCTACGAGGTTGGGTGGGATGTGGCACCTTCAGTGAAGTCGTCTCCGCACTCCTCATGGTACTCACGATCCTTGTCCGTCTGGTTCTCCTCCGAGTCTACATACGATCGAATTATAGTCACGTTAGCGACGTCTATAGAATAGCACAAAGAAGCAATGAAAATTCAAAAGAGCCAAATGCACTCAAACATGGGTTCATTGCGTAGAGCTCGATTTTAGATGAATTTTGGTCCTGGTTTCATATTTTTTTGAGGTCGTATGAATTAGTTATGAATTTCCAAAGATTAAATCCATTTCTGAAAATAATTAAGGCTGATTAATTCAGGGTTGACACGTGTCACACTGTGACTGGTTCACGTGGCATGCTGACGTCAGCTTGGCGTCATCAGAGCTAAACCGCGGCTGACAGGTGGGTCCCGTTGATGTCATCACGACGTCAGCATGATGTCACCTCCTGACATGTGGGTCTAGAGTCTCTATGTCGGTGACATGTGGGCCTCGGTCAATGGTCAATGTTGACTGGTCAATGGTCAACCAGGCCGGGTCCAAACTGGGCCGGTTGGGCCTGGATATGGGCTTGGATTTGGGCCGGGCTTGGCCCACCATGTGGCATGCTATGGCGCAGCCATGTCGTCTTACTGGGCCACTAATGGGCCATGGTCCACGGGCGCAGGTGAGGCGTGGTTCATGGTGAACCCGCCTGCGTTGGTCCATAGACCGTAGAGCCGGTCTATGAAGGACTGGTCCACTTACTCCTTCCTAGGATTCGGTTCACGTGCACCAAGTGCACGGACGTGTGGCCGATGAGGGGAACATCCCCTTCTCTTCCCCGACGGTGCTCCCGCCGGAGGTGAGGTCACCGATGAGCCCCCGCGGCGGCGCTAGTGTCCGATTAGGGTAGGCATTAGCTTCCCCATGCCATGGCGACTACGACAGTGGGGTCAGGGCGACGGCTAGGGCTTCCTAGGGCTCTGGCCACGGTGAACGGCGGCTCGGTGTGGTGGTGCTCGTCGGCGAGGCATATAGGGGCAATTCCAGGGGTCCTGGTGCCCCGTCTTCCTTCAGATAGTTAGCCGAGAGGCATAGTGTAGCGTCGACGATGACCATAAGGCGCGGTGGAGTCTGCACGTGGTGGTGGTGCACGGTGGAGCTCTGCCCGAGGTCTGGTGCACGTGGCCAAGGTGCTGTGGCTGGCTAACGGCTTCTTGGTCTATACGGCTATCATCTAGGTGTGACAGCGGTGCTCTACGGCCACTCCTAGTCCAGCGAGGTGGCTGGATGCGCATGCGGTGGCTACACCATGGTGGCGGCGTTCCGTGGTAGGGTAGCTCCGGCGTGCCCCATGGTTAGGGTCTCTCCCGTGCTCTCCTCATCACTAAATGGGTGCATCACGTGTTCGCGGGCTTGGCGAAGCTCGTAGCGAGGTCGGTGTTGGCCGCGATGGCGCGTAACCACACTGTGGTGACCTCGTCGCGGGATGTTGCGAGTGCGGCGAGCGCATGCCTTGCGATGGCATTCCTGATGGGCTTGGAGAGGTCTCAGCCAAGGTGCTCACCGCGGTGTGCTTGGCGGTGCAGAGTGGCGGTGTGGTGATGACGGTGCGGCCGTGTAGCGGTGCGTGGTGCTGCGCCGGCTCACGGAAGAAGACAGTGGCGCCTTCCTCTACTCCGGCGGTGGCATCCTTCTCCGTGCCTCTCCTTCTCCTCTCGTCCCTCGGCTTAGTGTGTTGGTGCGAATCGCACGGCGGCGGCGAGGTGAATGGAGGGCTAGGGCTCGGGGTCCTCCTTTTATAGGCCGAGCTCCATGCTCATCCATGGTGGATGGTGGAACGACTGGTGATGCGCCGAGCGCATCGGACGGCTCTCACGTGCGAGGGTGGTTGCGTGAGCGCGGTGCTAAGGTGGGGGACAGGGTCATGCGATGTGCATGACCTCGGGCCCACACCTGCTCCGTGGTCAGCTCCTAGTCGCGTGGTGGAGGGAGCGTGGGGAAGACGACGACGCTGTAGCTGGGCGGATGACAGAGGGGGCCCGTTTGTTAGCTTGTCCTGATGCGGCGGCGTGCGGTGCGTGACGGCTGAAGGGCGGGTCCGGCTCGTCAGCGGCTTGTGCGCGCGGGGGTGATAGGGTGTTGCTGGGCCGGCTTAGTGGGCCACGTGCACGAGTGGGAGGGCAGGTGGGCTCGGCCGGGCTGGCTCGCAAGACCGAGCAGGCCTAGGCTGCTGCTACTCCCGCTTCTTTCCTTTCTCTTTTTTTTGTTGCCAATTTGGTTAGGGTTTGATTTATTTAGTTTCATTGTACAAGTGTGCACCTTGATTAAGGGTGGAGCTTAGGGCTGGTTGGTGGGGCCCACATACTTAGGTGGTACTTAGGTGATTAATTTATTGCATAATAAATGAATTATAAGTGGTCACTTTTATTTGCACAACAAAAGATCACTAAAAGGCAACTCACTTGTTTAGAATTAAAATGCATGCAAGAATGTATGTGCTAGGGATTTTAAACACACATATACAACAAGTGACATGCTATGCTTATGAGTTTGTTTAGTTGGATTACGACTAATGCAACACTTAGGGTTAGCTCCTACAAATGTCACTCATCATCACATGGGGTTTTGAAGAAAAAAATTTTGTAGTTGGGATTTTTGGTGTGTGGATTTTTGGGTTGTTACACTTTCCATAGACATCTGTGAAAGCTTGAGGCTGGCAGAGACTTTGTGAAAAAATCTGGTATATTTTCACAGTACTTAGTTTGCAGGATATTTATTTCCCCGCTCTTCTAGATCTTTATGGGGACAAAAGAAACTTTGTAGCAATATGTATGAAGGGATCTGCAAGCGCACAAATAATTGTGTAGCACTTCACCTGGGAGTATTCCAGGTATCGTTAGTTATATTTTAATCATAGAGAAGGACGGGCAAAGGAATATATTGATAACTTATACACATGATGGAGAGATAAACCATAACCAAACTTCTACTTGTAACAGGGGTAAGTCACAGGGTATATGATAAATAACGATAAAGGATCATTGATAGTTAATAATTGAACACTCAGAGTACTCCTTTCTATGGCAATAGCATGACTAAGTAGAAATTAGAGGAATAATCCCTAAGTCATTCTTAATTACAAGTCAAAGCATTCTATGATTAGTGCAATTACACTTAGTAGTCATGGCTAAGATCAACTTCATATCTACACATAAGGGATATTACTCAGGAAGATCAAGAACAGAGCATAACTTTCTTCGTAACTGGATCCTACTTGACCTATATTTGGGGAGTGGACTACAAAGGACTCAACAGGAGTGTCACATCCACGATCTACCATATGGCCCAGAATATAGGGTGCATCTACAGGTAAACAACGTATAAGCACCACGCTTACACAATGTCGACGACTCACCCCTTGTACTTTGGAGCGAGCGCTATATGAACTTATGCTTGAATATAATAATAATCTAGCTATAGTAAGCATATAATCAAAGTAGACGATGAACATGATAACTAGAAACATGAATAATATTAAGAACAATGTCGAATCAATTGTAGCAAACATATGAATAATGAAAGATACAAAAGAGGGTACAAGGGGCTTTACCAAGCCACGCTCTTGACAAGATCTAGAATCCAAGCGAAGCTTGCCTCCCTCTAGATCTAGCCTAGCTAGCTATGCCCTAAAATATGGTGGAGCTCAGAGGTTCTTCTCTGATTAGGGTTTCTAGATGATGACTTGATCAATGATTAGGGTTATGCCCTAGGGGGTGGCAGGGGCTGGTATATATAGGGGGGAGCATTAATCCTGAGCCCTCAGATCAAACTGACTTGAAAGGATGACGTAGATGCAAACCCTAAGGTGGTGGAGAACCGATGCAGCAAAACAGAGGCTGATAGGGGGGCCATAGGCTGACCGGCCTGTAGGTGGGGCCGGCCGGCCCCACCTAGCGGCCACCTCCTCTCTGCTTTAGTGGTTCACCTTCTGGTGTCCTCTAGAACCTTCTGGAGTTGTTTTTGTCACGAATAATTATGATTAAATCTGACGTTTGGGTCTACCTTGACGGTTTTGTGAATAAACCCTGCTGAAAACACAGATTCACCAAAACTTGTGGAATTTGTTAGTTTAAACCCTGAAACCAATGTTGTTGATCATATTCATGCATTATATTGATGGTTTAAAATGGTTGTTAACTACCATCAACAACTCCCCCAAACTTAACCTTTGCTCGTCCCTGAGCAATGCTAAACTTAGCAATGAATCTGGAGTTTTAAGATTTTTAAAAACATTGTAGCAACTCCTTGAAAGTACACATACGTTCAAACAAGAATTGTTCTCCGGATTAGAACAACTATTTTGACTTTCAAACTTACCCGTATTACCTTCAACCATGGGGCTTCTTAGCATTTACTGGGTCTTGAGCAATTGAAAGACAGAACAATCAAGTCAAGCACTATGTCTCAAGTTCTTTGTTCAACCATTATTTTGGAGTTTTTATGGGTTTTCAAAATAAAACTCAGAGCTTCCATTGTATGACACTCTCAAGTCTCTCAATATATATGGTATTTGTGGATCCTCACCAAGGCAATAGTGATGTCATGCTGTCCGGTTCATAAACTCGGGGTCCCTTATGGACCTGCTTCCCAGCAAAAGCTCGGCCCAGCAGATGATGTTGTGAAAGACGCGCAACTCCTAGGCCGGCCCAAATACCTAACGATAGGCCAGAAGGGTGACCCAATCTTCGATCAGAAGGCCTAGCCAAAGAGGAACGGCGCCCGCTTCTGACTCTGGCCCGCCTCTCCGACTGGAAGGCCTAGCTAGGAGGAACAACGCTCGCTTTTGACTCTAGCCCGCCTCTCCGACCGGAAGGCCTCGCTTCCGACTCTAGCCCGCCTCTCCGAACGAAAGGCTTGGCCAAGGAGGAACAACGCTCGCTTCTAACTTTGACCCGCTTCTCTGACCGGAAGGCCTGGCCAAATGCTGCTTTCGACTCTGACCCGTGTCTCCCATCGGGGATGCACCGAACTTCTTCTTATAGCTCTTCTTTGACTGGCGCAGTCGGAGCCGACTGGGACCAACCAACCGGGGACGCCCGCTCGGTAAGGACCTAGGAAATAGGCAGAGCAAGTAAGGTAGGGCGCTTAGGTCAACCGCAATACCAAGGACCATACCCTGTACACCTATAGGACAGTACCGACCGAACATGTTAGAAGGGTGCCCTACCACCTTCCAGGCATGTTAGAACCCAAGCAGTGTTGTGGGCGCCGACGTTTGTCCTATAGTGTTGTGGGCACCATCAATTCCCATACCAGGTGAACATGGTAAAACCCCCCACATGCCTCTGGGCATCAACAGTGTTGTGGGCGCCGTCATTTGCCATACGTGGTGAATGCGATAAATCCTCCCACATGCGTTTGGCATAAATAGTGTTGTGGGTGCCTACAATCATCTTGTACCCGATGGCGTGGGCAACACGACTTAGTAGACGTACTCTCTCTCTCTCTCTCACTTATAAGGCCATCCCCTTCGTCTATAAAAGTGGATGCGTCGCTCCCAATGGATGACACACAAGATCAATCCCATCGACGACAACTCTCCAAGAGAGGACTCTCCGATGATTCAAACAATCAACGATCGATTCACCCTCTGCTAGCTTTAGACACTCTAAAGCTACACAGAGCACACGCTCAAATACTTAGCGCACATAGGAGCTCCCATCACTCTTGGCCCTTCGGTCTAGAGTTTGACCAGACCTCTTGCACCCCCCATCTTACTCCCTTCTGTTTGTAACCCCACAGCAAACTTCGAGCACCTAGGCTCAGGAATAAAGTCACCGATCGACTCAAACTGGACATAGGGCACGTTGCCTGAACCAGTATAAACCCTGTGTCATTGAGTGCTAGGCCACATCCGATCACAACGTATGGCAAAACTACAAATATTTACGTGTTGGTCACTTTCTTCATCGACACATGCCTTTTTCTTCCTACAACTAAGGCTTATGTGGAGCTCATAGGAGTGGAAATAGCATGAAAGAGCATACTTGCAATGCATATATTGTAAAGTCAAACCTTGGATCCAAAGAGAGTTGAGTCATACAATCAAATCAAGATGTGCATGTGCATGGATATATGGTGGATAGATATGGTGGCTAACTTAATTCTACTATGCTCCTTGAAAACATATCTCTCTTTAGAAACTTTGAAAAATACTCTTGCAAAAGAACATGGGCTATCTTATTCATTTTTTTCTCTTTTTCAGGCGGGCATCTGAGTACCCATTGTTTTAGATATCTCGAACACTTGTCCATTTTTTCTCAACTTTTTTTAAAATAAATTTTGCATAGCCCTTGCTTCTTTTCTGCAACAAAACTTTTGAGAGATGGCAACAAGAACTTTGGAGCATTTATTTGGTGGATGAAAAACCTATCAGACATATTTTTGGTGTTTTCTCCTAGTGTAGGAGTGACACATTTTTAGGTGGATCTAAATGGAAAGCATGTTTTTGAGCTTACCCCCTAGTGTAGGAGTAGTGCATATGTGGGTGGTGTGTACGTGATCTTAATTTTAAGAGCATGACAAACCTCTCATAAGGGTCAACAAAGCTTGACTAAACTCAATGCAAAACAAGCAACATATATGAGGGAAAGTTTTCCTAGCCTAAATATTATATATGGCTCTGGTGGGAATTCAAGCTTTGTCATACAGGAACTCATCATGTAGCATTTTTATGTTTTTTAAAAGAAATCTCCAGAACTTTAGTATCACTTGAAACAAGATAAACAGTAACTCAGACCTTCTCATATCTTATCCGTCAAATACCTAGACTTAGATCAAGCATATGCTACCCACGAGTTTCAAGTTTAGAGTAAATTCTTATATCAAAACAATCGTATCCAAAACTTAGTAGAATTCAAGGCTGAAAACTAGGTACCTGAATAGAGCAACTATTCATCATTTCTATTTCAAGAGATTATCCTTAGAGTCTTTTTGAATTATTCAGCTCTTAAAAAATCAAACTTAAAGAAGACTAGACACACACCTTTTATTTTGTTTTCATTTTTTTAGATCACACATTACTAATGTATATATCTAACACAAAGATATATATTTATTTTGTTTTTAGTTATGCATTTTTTAGCAAATATATATAAGCAAACTAAAAGGGAAAGAAATACTTATCTAGATACATGGGGGATGCCCTTCCCCCAAGCAAGTTGTTGGCATGTGTCGGGTTCATATACCCGGGGTTCCTCGAGGACCGGCTTCCACGCCTGGGCTCGCCCTAGGAAACAACATGTAGTCCATGGGCCGGCCCAAGAGTCTAAAACATGACGGGCCGGAAGGACAGTCCGGTCGCTGACTAGAAGGTCGACCCAAAAGAACCAGCACCTGCTCGTCAACTTCTTCGGCCCACCTCTCCGACCGGAGCACCGAAGCACTCGCTTCAGACACCAGCCGCCTCCGGGCGATCTCTTCAATCGGAAAGGCCAGGCCCAAAACGCTGCTTCCTACTCTAACCCCGCATCTCTGACCGGGGACCTTGTAGGAAGCCTGCTTACCGCTCTTCTCCGACTGGCGTGGCCAGGGCCGACTAGGGCCATCCGACCAGGGACGCCCGCTCGGAAGGGACTAGGGGCGAACGGAGAAGGCAGCGCACAAAGTCAAACCACAATACCGGGACCATACCCTATACGCCTGCGGGAACAGTGCTCCACAACCGCCCTGACACAAACAGTATTGTAGGCGCCGACATTTGTATCTACAGTGTTGTAGGCGCCGTTGGACTCCCGTACAGCAAAAAGCCCCCACATGCCTCTAGGCATCGATAGTACTGTGGGCGCCAGGATTCACCATACCTGGTACACGCGGTAGGGCTCCTCACATACCAATAGTATTTTGCAGGTACCAGCATCCACCCTTCCTGAAGAAGCCAACACAACCTCCCAGGTGCACCTGACATTCTACAGTGACATCAATAGTATTGTGGGTGCCTACCATCATCGCTACCCTCGTCGGCATGGGCAACAAGGCTTAGAAACATCCATACTCTCTCCCTCTCACCTGTAAAGCCATCCCCTTTATCTATAAAAGGGGATGCGCTCCCTCCAACAAAGGAGGTCGACTTCTTCAAGTTAAGATTCACTAGATCGATAGCTCACCACCCCTCAAGCACACGCTTGAACACCTAGCTCGTAGCGGAGTTCCGGTCGCCCTCGGCCCTTCCGGTCGGACCCGATCGGGCCTCTCGTACACCCCACCTTTCTCCTTCTCGTTTATAACCCCACTACAGACTTTGAGCACCTGGGCTCAGGAATAAAATTATCGACCGACCCAAACTGGACGTAGGGCACGTTGCCTGAACTAGTATAAATCCTGTGTCATTGAGTGCTAGGCCACCTCCGATTACAACGTACAGCAAAACTACAAATATTCACTAGTTGGTCACTTTCTGTATCGATAGTTGGCGCTGTCCGTGGGGAAGACGCTGTACGTTCAACGCTTTTTGGTCATCGGATGGCCCATTTTTCTGCCACCCCCGCCATGGTGGGCTCGGGCGATACGATTCGCTCTGGCTCGCTGGGGTATCCCGCACTCTTGCCTACGGGGATGCGGGTTCCACCCGTTTTCGAGCCATCCTAGGCCTTCCTCTTCAGAAGCCTAGACTTCATCGCCGACCGGCTCAGCGTACTCCACCTCTGCGAGGAGACTCGTGACTCGGCACCCATCGGAGAGACTTCCTCCATCGACTCCGGGACGCGCGACCTCGACGGCGTGGCATCTGCGCTTCATTCTGAGCAAACTCTCTGCTCAAACCCCACTATAAGTAAAACGCATACTTTTATTCGCCCTTTATTTACTACCTCCCACCGATCACCCGGAGGGACTGCACCGCCTACACCACAAACACCGTACGGACGGTTCCCCTACGGCCTCGTGTCCTCCATGGATGCTTACGCTCAGGGGCTCTGAAGGGTGCTGGCACCATCCCCACTCACGTCCGAATTCGTAGGAATGGCAGGCTTCGCTCCTGTCATTTCCCATGAACTCCTGGATAACGAGGGCGAGAGCGATGGTTCCAGCATCGGTGATGTGGCGCCCCGCCACCGTCCATCCTAGGAATGTGCTATGGCGGACGGTCCAGGACAGCTGTCAGTGGTTGTGAAGTCTACGCAAACGCACGCCCCTTTGGACCCACATGCTGAGGCTCTCGCGTCTGCGCAAGCACACGCTGAGGAATTACGACAAAGGCGGCAGAGCGAGCCGCCGCCTACGCCGGCACGGTCGGTGCGGCACATTGCGCCCATGTGCATGGCCCGGTGGGTGGTGCCCGGGGTCGCGCTCGTCAGGTCCAACACGACATCGTGAATCAGGGGAACGATGTCCCACAATTCACCCGGGCAGGCCAGAATATTGCTGCTGCAGCAATGTTTCTACGTGGTGTTCCCAAGCCCGTCGACCCTCGGGCCAGCGGCGTACCACCGAAACTCTCGGGTTCTAGTAGAGGCCGCCATCGTCCCGCGCAGGCGGAAAGCTCCGCATCACGACTCTGACCCGCGCCCTCTCTCCCCACCGGGGGACGGGGACGCGCCAGCCGGATCGCTCCGCTTCGCCACCATCTGCAGCCGCTCGGCTCGGCTCGGTCGGCAACCAGCTACCACGATCCGATCGGCGCTGCTTCCACCCGACCACCGGTACACGAGCGGTCCAATCTGCACCAGGACGCTCGTAGCATCATCACGACCGACGCCGGGCCCGACACGATAACGATGTCCGCCGTATGGCAGCAGGCGACACGGATCCTGGCCAAACCATCGAGGGAAGCGATGAAATGTGCCCCAGGCGCGGTCGCCGGCCGGACGACCAGAGCCCCAGCCCTGAGGGCCCGGGGCCGCGGGCCTTCCGCCAGCGCATCTGGAGAGCACCGTTCCCACACCATTTTCGGCCTCCCTCCAACATCACCAAATACACTGAGGAGACAAACCCAGGCATTTGGCTCGAAGACTTTCAGCTTGCCTGTCGAGCTAGAGGAGTGGATGATGACTATTTCATCATCCAATATCTTCCCATTTGCGTGGGGGAACATGTTCGAGCATGGCTCGAATTCCTTCCACACGACAGCATTCGCGACTGGGCGGACCTCAATAGGGTCTTCGTCGGGAATTTCTAGGGGACGTACGTCTGCCCGGGAAACTCTTGGGACCTTAAGAGCTATCAGCAGGAGCCTAGTGAGTCCCTGCGGGATTACATCCACAGGTTTTCTCAACGATGCAACTCCCTTCCTGATGTCATCGACGCAGACGTCATCAGCGCATTCCTCTCTGGGACAAACTGCGAGTCCCTAATCCACAAGCTTGGCTGCCTAAAACCCTGTACCACCCGTGATCTGCTCGACGTTGCCACGAACCACGCCTCTGGCGAGGAGGCGGTCTTCAGTGGAGGCCAGGACAAAGGCAAGCCCAAGCGCACGGATCTAGACGAAGGCCCCTCCACTCAGAGGGGCAAGAAGAACAAGAAGGATCGGCGTCAGTCAGACAACACCGCGTTGGTCGCCGTGGCTGATCGCACACCCAGGCAGCCACAGCAGGGACTGCCTGACCACTTCAACAAACTCATGGATGGTCCATGCCCCAACCACGCCTACCCCGTCAAACACCTCTACAAGGAGTGTGAGCTCCTCAAACGTTTCCTCCGACAGGCCGGCGGGTCAAAGGAGGGAGACGGCAAGGAGTCGGCAGCCAAGAGGGGAGGCACGGTAGGCAAGGACGGAGATGGTTTTCCCGAACCAAAGGAGTGCATCATGATCTTCGGCGGGTCCGACACCATCTGGACTAAACGACAGCATAAGGTATGCTACAGGGAGGCGTGCGCCGCCGAGATGGCCATCCCCTCCTTCCTCAGCTAGTCGGAGTCCCCATTCACCTTTGATCAGAGGGACCATCCCCCCTACGTCACAAGACCAGGACGCTACCCGCTCGTCGTCGACCCCATCGTCCACAAGAAGCGCCTCACCAAGGTGCCGATGATGGGGAGCGGACTCAACATCCTCAGACATCGACACCCTCGATGCCATGCGCATCCCCGATTGAGCTCATTTGTAACACCCTAGGTGTTTGGCTTCCACTCAATTGCATGTCATTTCATAAACATATGCATCATCTATGTCATCATGCCATTGTCACCTGAAACACACATATGCAACATTTGCAAATTCTGCTTGTTTCATACTTGATTGCTTATGAATGGTAGTAGTGCAACCTGTGAATGCAACATGAATTTCTCATACCTTGAAACATGGCAATATGGTAGTAATGTGACAAGTGTAAAATAACAACAAAGTCATGAAACATGTGAAACATTGCATTGCAACATTTGGGTGAATTGCTTATTTTGTTGTTTCATCACATGTGATCATTTGACATGGGTATAGCACTTGTGTAAAGTGGTTGATTATGGTCTAATACACCTTAACTACACTTAGGGTAATTGTTTGGACACTGTTCATGTGGACCAAAATGACCAAATTGCCCTTTTGGAGAGGTTTGACTTGAATTGACCCTTAGAGTGCCACCGTTTGATCTGATTCAAAAGACTAACTTAGAGACCTTGCATGGCTGTGCACTCGTTACCAAAGTTGTAGCTAAATTATCAAGGAACAAAAGTTGTTTTATGATCAACTCATGAAAATGTGTGGAACATCCTCAAACATGGCCCACAAGTCATTATTGATGCTGGATTCAACACTGAAAAAGATTCTAAGTCCTAACTGTATTTTCAGTTTGATTGAGCCACCTTTGGCTTGATACAACTCAGGATATAGGGTGAATTAGCTGTTGATGTCTAAATCAAAGTTGTAGCCCTACCATAGCTCTACAACTTTCGTATACATTATTTCCACTAAATCATCACGGTTTAGGAGATCCATCACTGCTAAGTTCGCCTGTCAGTCGGTTTCGTTGTCTGAATGGGTGCTATAGTGACTGACCGCCATCAGACCACAGATGCCACGTGTGTGTCACCTGTCGCTGGACTTCTGCTTGCACTGCCATGCGCCATGGGCATCCTGGCGCTACTGGCCGTGACTTGAGCACCCCGCGCGCCTGCCCGACGCACCCGCCAGCTCCATTTGCCTCTTTTTCGCCTCCACCGCGCGCAGCGCCGAGCCACTACAGCTCCGCCATTGCCGGCCAAGCTTCGCCATCGCCTACCTCATGCGCCTTTGCAAAAATGCGTTGCTCAGTTCGCCTAGGGCCTCGCCGTGATCTCCTCTACCACCTCCATCTCTCAGTCGGTTCGTTGGAGTCTTGGTAAGCGCGAATTCGTCATTTCCTCCACCGCCGCCATGGCGGGACCTCACCGAGTTGGCGCTCACGCGCCAACCGTCATCGCGCCTTTGCCATCCCTTCTCTCCTTGCGCTTAGTCTAACAGTGTGCTCATGATGCTCGGAGAGCGAGCCACTAGGGTCGTGGCGCTGCGACTCATGAAACCAGCCCAAGTCGTGGTTGCATACCGCCATGGTCTGTCGCCATTGCCTTTTAGCCACGACTATCGCTTCAATAGATGGTTCCAATAGATGCGCACGGGTGAGGTGAACACCGTAGCACCACTGGCCTCGCCGGAGGAGTCACCGGCGACGAACCGCTTCGCCGCGCCCTTTTTTCTTCCTCCCTCGTTTTCTCGCCGACCCGTGGGACCCGTTGTCGGTCATGAAGCAAAGTGAGCCGGCGTGGGCTGCGTCATTTTTGGATCAAGCCAAATAGCCACAGTACTGTGCACGCTGCTAGGGCCACCGTTCTTCCGGCCGCCCAAGAGGCTGAGATAGGTTTTCTTATTTGTGTTTTGTTTTATTCTTTTCACTAGTTTGTGTATATATTCAAAAATATGTATCTCCTAGTTGGTAGATCCAAATGATGTGGTTCTAATTTTGTTGAGTTCATGATATTATCTAGTTTATATTAAAAATATGATTTATGCCATGTTCTGTTATGAAAATGGGAGTTTCTATTTATCTCTTTTAATCATGGAGGGAATAGGGATAATTATATCTTTTTCTATGTAGCTCCAAATGGCATGAAATTTTTATGGTGTACTGCTCATATCATGCATAGCTTGTTGTTAAATTTTCATATATTTTGGACACTGTATGTAGGAGATAGAAAATTATCTTGTTTGCATGGATGGATCTTGTGTGAATTTTCATAATTTTTCTATAGATCCAGTAAGGGTAAAAATTGGTGAGTACTATTATTATGCTAGAATGATACTAGGAAAAATAAGAAATCTGTTGCTTGACACTTTTCAATAGGGTTTCCTAATTATGCTAAAAATAGACATGCCACCTGTTATTTTTGATACAGCTAGTTCTGCTTGCCCACTGACTTTGAAATTTTTATGGTAGTCTATGTGAAGCATGAGATAGCTACTGTAATTTTTATAGATTTTTGTGAACAGTTTTACTATATATTGCTTTAATCACCTAATTAACTAAATAAATTAGAAAAGGGCATTAAATAATTTATTTAGAAGTTGGCACTATACTTTCTGTTGTTCCTCTGGTATGTGCAACAAGTTGGTAAACTTGGTTTGGTCCAATTATACTTTTGCATCATCATTAAATAATTAAGTTAGTAACCCTGTCATTTCTGGACAGATTCTAGGTTTACTAGAATTCAATTTAGTTAACGTAAGAATCATGCTTTGATGTTTACAAATGATTTGTAGAGAATTTCATAAGCTTTCCAGAATGTCCTCTTGCAAGTCATTTGAATTTGTAGAACTCTTGTTATGATTGAATTAAGGAATTACCCGTGTGCATATAAAACTTTAACTGTTGTTTTAAGTATGCCTTTACTATTTCTAAGTTTGTGGTAATGTTCCTAGGTGTTAGGCCTTTAACTGAAGATGAGCATCTTTATCTTAGGTTATGCAAGTTAGGTAAGTTGATCTTGTTCTTCAAGTTAAGTTAGATACACGTTTTAAAGTGATTTGAATAGAGCTATTCTTAATCGGTAAACGAGTGTCCAGTGATGTTTTCGTTAAACACTTACTGTGCTTCATTCATCATGAGCATCATGTCATTCCTTATGCATCCATGATATTTATCATGTGCATCGGCATGCATTAGGTGTACCGGAAGGTGTGACACTCTGGAATTCAAGGAACCGAAGCGAGCAGCGATGGCCGACACACCGGAAGTTCGGGGAGGTGCAAACCTTTCGAGAGAAGTGCCGACGAGGTCGCCGTTGAGTGCCCAGATCACCGTCCATGCAACTTTGTGAAAGGCAAGCCCGGAGCATATTAAGCCTCCTAATTTTCAAAATGCACGATTAAAGTATTATTGTTACATATATATTGTTGCATTAAGTTTAGGTATTGGATGCAAACACTTGCTTTGCATTGGTTATCCAATCCTTGTCCGAGATATTGATACCACAATCCTATGTAGCTCAGTGCTCATGTAGTGCTTAGCCCCGCTTTAACATGGTAGAAGTCGGTGATTTCTGTCACTGCGAGATATAGGAAGATACATATGGCACGGTTGGCTATATTTGCTATCGTGGAAAAGAACCAGTCTTAATTTGAAATGAAGACCGGACGGAGGCTTGCCGGTTTGCAGTGACTCCGTCTATGTCGATTAAGGACTGAATCTTGGAGCCTTTCCTGTTCATGTTGAACGCATGCCTCTCTCTTAGTTGGCCGTGTCTGAAGACCGACCGCGAAGCCGAGTAGCTCACCTCAGGCCGGGAGTTGATAAGTATAAAGTGCGCCTCGGAAGGGAGCCGTAGGCGTGAGTCCAAGGGCAGGTGATTGAAAAGTCCTGATCGTCCTGGCAGAAGGGTAATCCCTGAGAGTGCTGGCGCTGATCGAACCCGCGAATTTGGTTCCTGAGTTGTTCCAAAGGTGACCCACGGCTACCCTTACTAAGTATGCCAGGGTGAGAGTTAGGAATACTCCCTCAGCTGAGTTGTAATTCGATTCGAGTCGCCGTCTCTCCCGGTTAGTGAGAACTTGACGGGCTTATCTCCAATGTAGACACACTAAATAACCTAATGGTTCGGGAATGATGATATGATGATGACAGTCTTATTATACCTACTATGGTTAATATTGATTGCTCTTAATAAGTGAGTGCTCTAGTACAGGTGTTAATCTAGTGGACAGGTAAATGATGATAAGCTTGATGCTAAGTTTAAATTGGTCACTATATTCATAAGCTCTTTTATGCAAATGTGTCAAGCTAGCCCACCTCATAAGCCTTGCATGATCCTTGGTGTCTTTTATTTCTGGTTTTGTTGGGTAAGTCTAGCTGAGTACCTTCTCGTACTCAGGGTTTATCTCCCACCTATTGTAGATGACCAGTTCTACTTTGGTTGCTGCAAGTATTGCCTTCTCCCGGCTGGGGATGAAGACTAGACCGTTGGGCAATGTCTCTCCTAGTTCTCGTATCTGAAGATGCTTTTGTGGGACATGACTAAGATCTGGCAATGTATTTGAAACTATGAAGTTATGTACTAAACTATGTTGCTTCCGTAGATTTGAACTTGGTTTGTAATATTTTATTTGAACTCTGATGGATGTAATCCGAATGCTACTTGTGAAATGTTGTAATGAATGATGTGTTGTGTTGAATCACTACGGTCTTGGTTTGTATGTCGAGAGTTGGTTGAAATCCTTCGTGATTTCCGGACTACCGGGATTATGGGAGCTTAAGTACAGGAATTTGATCGCTTCGGTGATTGTTTTTGTACTTACGTTCTTATGATTTGGTCGGTTCTATTACAGCTGGTATCAGAGCTAGATTCGACACTAAACATGTCATTTGTGTATTTAAAACAAAAGTATTTGTGAAAATCCTAAATTAAATACTAAGTATTGCCAGTGGTCATATCCCTTATGCCCAAATAAGGACTCTTAGGTGGCTTCTTAAAGTACTAACTTGGGGGTTCCTGCTTGTTTCTATTTTGTCGTCCATACGGCGTGCTATTGTATGGATGCCATCCGCTTGGGTGGTAATGTATGGATCAAAGTACCTCTACACTCTGGTAAGTGGGAGTTGTGAGAGCATGACCGTCCAACCGTCGGTCTAGGGGAGAGTAGTTGTGGTTGCTCACATACTTACATGTTTGATCATGTATCTATGAGAGTACTTAAATATGGGTATCTCGACGGGTAGTCATGATACTAGAGTATATGCATCGGGGGATGTATGTATGAAAGTATTTAGTTTACTGCTTACTTTACATGCCTTTTTGGGAAATTATTGGGCTGAAATGAAATTTTCTGTAGGTACACTAACAACGTATCGTTGTAGATTGACTAGATACCGTATACGAGAGAACATATGTATGCCACCGTATATTTGCTAGCCTTTAAATTTTTCTAGGGTTGTGAGGACGTACGGATCGTGCATGCATCATGTTCAAGCATACATGGCATTTCTTGCATTACTCCCTCCTTTAAAAATTTGATGGTCTCGACTGATTAAATTTCGTATCCCTTAAATGATTCTCTCCTTATGTTGCAACTTTTTGCTACAGATGGCGCCAAGACGAAAACTCACTTTGCTTTCGCAAGTTCGGCTGGAGGCAGGCGCCTCGTCACCGGGTTAGCTCCTTGTGAGCCCCGTCCCATCCAGGAGCCTCTTGAGGTGGAAAAGGCTGAGGCGAGTTGGCTGGTAGCTTCACGAGAGGAATGTGGCTCAGCACCGTTTAGAGCAAGTAACACAGGAACGGGATCAAGAGACCCTGGAGGTTCAGAGGTTGACAGTTGCTCACCGCAACTGTGAACGTATGTTGATTCACGTGCTGAACCAACGGAATGAAGCCTGCACGAAGAGGATGTGTTGAGAGCGTGATAGGTTGAGCTAGAGCAGCAGTTGGCAGTTGCCGAAGAGTACAATGACCATCTCCATGAGGAGGTTCACCTATTACATAATCAGCTTCACCCTCTCCTGCCCCCTAATGATGAGGATGAGATGGGCTCTGGTGTCATCATGGCTGAAGGTGATGATGACATGGAGGTCAATGGACCTGAGGATGTTCCACCTGAAGAGGAGGAGAATGAGGAGTTAGAGCCTGCTAGTGATGAAGATGGAGGAGAGATCTTTGACACTGACTCTGAGGACGATGTGTAGTTTAGCTTACTACTTAGCTAATGCGCTAGAGCTAGTCTTTTGTTGATCCTCATGCATGAATGAGTAGCTTTGTAATAAGTTAATCGTTGGGATGTAATATCGAACCTTAAGTTATCTTTGGATGTAAGTTTGGAACCACTATGGCTTGGATGTAACCTATCAAACGTGTTATGCTCCACGTATGTGAGCCTTTGTTAAATTCCGTCTTTGCGGTCTATAGATCTCGTTGTTGGTTAAGTTCATCGCATTTATGTGTCAATTGATGCGCTTGATGAGTTGTGTGGTTGTGATGAATGATTGTGCCTCAGTTGATTATATAAATGCATTCTCTCCAATGGACTCAGTTTGGCATAATTATACAATTCATCTACAAAAATTTCCACATCGTCATTGCTCATTGGCTATACATTTTGCAGATGGCTTATAACCTTCGTCGCAGTCGTAGCATGGGAGATGAGGAACAACCACCTCCTCCACCGCCCACACCAGCTGAGCTAATGCAGACATTTGTCGAAAGTCAGCGCATGCTAGCTGAGGCTATGCGCCAAATGGCTAACCGTGAGGATCGACATGTCCGCCAGGGACCCGAGCCGAACCAGTACAGCAGCTTTAAGGACTTCATGGACACAAAGCCTCCTATCTTTAGAGAGGTGGAAGAACCATTACAAGCTGATGAATGGTCGAGCATGATAGAGCAAAGGTTTGGATTGCTCCATTTGACTGAAGGTATGAAGGCCTCGTATGCAAGACACCAGCTCTAAGGCCCTACAGGCATCTGGTGGACCCATCATAGGACCACCTTCCCTGCAAACGTCGAGATAGTTTGGGACCAGTTTTAGGCAGCTTTCAGGGGACATTTTATCCCTCCCGGTCTCATGGCCATTAAGCATACCGAGTTTATGAAGCTAACCCAAGGCAACAGAGTCTTAATGAATACCTCCAGGGCATTCAACAACTCAAGCGAGGTATGCTCCTGAGTTCATTGATACTGATGCCAAAAAGATAGCTAGTTTCAAGAGGGGACTTTCCCCTAAACTGATGAAGTCTACGGGCAACTGCAGGTGTGTCACCTTCAATGAGTTTATCAGTGACACCTTGACTCAAGAGAATAATGATAAGGTATATGCTGCTTCCAAGACCCATAAAAGAAACTTTGAGGCAGTTGCTTCTCAGTCCAAGGCACTAGTGGTATCCAAAACCCAGTATCGTTCACCCAATGCTAATGTCCAGTACTGCTCGCCTCAGAAGAAGAATCAAGCAAAAACTGGTTTCCGCAAGGGGTACACAATTTCCTTGCCAAAGAATACCTCCAGGCAGGTGGCAGCTCAATGTCCCACCAGCTAACAGCCGTGTGTTGGAACTATAACCACCGTCATTTGGGCTAATAAGTGCCCCTATCCTTCCAAGCAGAATGCTCAGGGAAACGTCCGTCAGGGGCTTGTTCACTACACTACTATGGAGGAAATTCCTGCTGGTGAAGTGGTCACCGCTGGTAAGTTTCTTGTTAATGATCACCCTACAGTTGTGCTCTTTGATTCGGGTGCTTCACATTCCTTTGTGAGTTCTACTTTTGCATCTAAGCATAAGATGAATGTGATTATAATTGTCAAGGGTGGTTATTGTATTAGTGCTGCTGGGAATAATATCATGACTAACCAAGTAGTTAAAGATGTAAAGATTGAGATTGGGGATCGAGAGTTCCTTGCAGATCTTGTAGTTCTGCCGGGGGTAGGAATCGATGTAATCCTAGGGATGAAGTGGATGAGTGGGAATGGAGTGTTGATCGATACATCAACCCGTGTGGTAATGTTGAGAGATCCTATGGATAAGAAGGGTTTTCTAGTGCAGTTGCCTCGTGATATCGCTATCCACAATACAGCCAATGCTACCCTAGCCAAAGCCATTGAAGATATACCGGTTTTCTGTGAGTTTCTAGATGTCTTCCCTAATGACTTGCCTAGATTACCTCTGGACCATGAAGTAGAATTCAAGATAGAACTCATTCTGGGTACGGCTCCTATTTCTCGAAGGCCCTATAGAATGCCGCCCAATGAGTTGGCTGAGCTGAAGAATCAGTTGAATGAGCTACTAAAGAAAGGTTTGATTCGGCCTAGTTCTTCTCCTTGGGGTTGTCCGGCTATCTTTGTGAAGAAGAAGGATGAGTCTCTACGCATGTGTGTGGACTATCGCCCCCTTAATGCTGTTACTATCAAGAACAAATACCCTCTTCCTCGCATCGATATTCTGTTTGATCAGCTCTCCAAAGCTAAGGTATTCTCCAAGATTGATTTAAGGTCTGGCTACCATCAGATCAAAATTCGTCCTGAAGATATATCTAAGACAACTTTCTCTACTCGTTATGGCTTGTTCGAATATCTTGTCATGTCCTTTGGGTTGACAAATGCTCCGGCACACTTTATGTACCTGATGAATTCGGTATTCATGCCGAAACTAGACAAATTCATTGTCGTGTTCATTGATGATATCCTTGTATATTCTTAGAATCAAGAAGAGCATGCTGAACATCTGAGAATTGTTTTAACTCGGTTACGTGACAACCAGCTTTATGCTAAGTTCAACAAGTGTGAATTCTAGTTGAACAAGATACCTTTTCTAGGTCATGTGTTATCTGGAGATGGAATTTCGGTTGACCCTACTAAGGTGCAAGAAGTCCTAGAGTGGAAGGCACCTACTACGGTCACATAAGTCCGAAGTTTCCTAGGTTTGGTTGGCTACTATCGTCGCTTTATCCCAGATTTCTCTAAAATTGCCAAGCCCTTGACTCGCCTACTTCAAAAGGATGAGAAGTTTGTGTGGACTCCGAAGTGTGAAGAGGCTTTCCACACTTTGCGGACCTTACTAACTTCGGCTCCTGTAGATTAAGTTGGCACAACCCGACATCGAGAAGCCTTTTGATGTCTATTGTGATGCATGTGGCACCGGTTTGGGGTGTGTTCTTATGCAGGAAGGCCAAGTAATTGCTTATGCTTCAATGACTTTCAAAACATGAACATGAACTCAATTATCCTACCCATGACTTAGAGCTAGCATGCGGTTGTTCATGCCCTGAAGATTTGGAGACATTACTTGCTAGGTAATGTGTGCAACATCTATACGGACCATAAAAGTCTCAAGTATATCTTTACTCAACCCGAGTTGAACATGCATCAACGACGATGGTTAGAATTAATCAAAGACTACAATCTTCAAGTGCACTACCATCCTGGCAAGGCCAATGTGGTTGCTGATGCCTTAAGCAGAAAGGCCCATTGCAATTCCTTAGTTAGTGAAGACTTTCATCTGGCACACCTCCTTCATCCTGCAGTACTCCACAATATCACTGTGGATTGCTCTCTTAGAAGTCGAATTATCGAACTCTAGAAGACTGATGTGGGTGTGTTTCACATCAAGCGGAAGATGAAAGAGCATGAGACCAAACACTTTAGGGTTGATGACAAAGGAATTCTCTGGTTTAATGATAGGCTTGTAGTACCCAAAGACAAAGAACTTAGAAATCAAATTATGGCTGAAGCCCATTCTTCGAGATTGTTCATCCATCCTGGTAGCAGTAAAATATATCAAGATCTCAAGCTGTATTATTGGTGGACCAAGATGAAGAAAGAAATCATAGCCTACGTGGCAAGGTGCGATAACTGTTGCAGAGTCAAGGCTATTCACATGAGGCCCGGATTATTGCAGCCACTCTCTATTCCTGGCTGGAAGTGGGAAGAAATTAGCATGGATTTTATTGTTGGATTACCCACTACCAAAAAGGGTTATGATTCCATCTGGGTTATCATAGATCGTCTAACCAAATCCACTCACTTTATTCCGGTCAAGTCTACCTATCACCCTCACAATTATGCTGAGATTTACTTTCAACAAGTAGTACGTCTCCATGGGGTACCCAAATACATTGTTTCTGATAGAGGACCGCAATTCACGGCTCGCTTTTGGGAGTGCTTACATCAAAATCTTGGCACTCATCTAATCCACAGTTCTGCCTATTATCCGCAAACATCAGGACAGACTGAGCGTGTTAATCAAATTCTTGAAGACATGCTTAGAGCTTGTCTTATCTCTTGCAAAGGCTCTTGGGAGGACCGGTTGCCTCTCGCTGAATTCTCTTATAACAACAGTTATCAAAAGAGTATCAAAATGGCTCCTTTTGAAGCTCTTTATGGCCGCAAGTGTAGAACTCCTTTAAACTAGGTGGAACCCGGAGAAAGAAGATTCTATGGTATTGATTTTGTAAAAGAAGCTGAAGAGCAAGTCCGAACTATACAAAAGAATATGACTACCGCTCAGGCTAGACAAAAGAGCTATGCTGACAAGAGAAGAAAACCTATTGAGTTTGAAGTAGGTGATCATGTTTATCTGAAGGTATCCCCTATGAAAGGAGTAAAACATTTTGGAATCAAAAGGAAGCTTGAGCCTCGATATGTTGGACCTTACCGCATTATCGAGAAAAGTGGAAGAGTAGCCTATAAACTTGATCTACCACGTGAGATGGGAGCTATATTCTCTGTATTCCATGTGTCCCAGCTGAAGAAGTGTCTTCGTATTCCTGAGGAAACAATAGCTACGAGGAGAATCGAATTGAAATCGGATCTTTCTTATGAGGAAAAGCCCGTGCAGGTTCTGGATACTCAAGAAAGAGTGACTCGTAGACGAGTAGTTAAGTTATACAAGGTAGTGTGGAGTAATTATAGTGATCGGGATGCAACATGGGAGCGGGAAGATTATCTAAAGGAAAATTATCCGGCTTTCTATACTAAATGGTACGCTTTCCAAATCTCGGGATGAGATTTTTCTAAGGGGGGAGGGCTGTAACACCCTAGGTGTTTGGCTTCCACTAAATTGCATGTCATTTCATAAACATATGCATCATCTATGTCATCATGTCATTGTCACTGAAACACACATATGCAACATTTGCAAATTCTGTTTGTTTCATACTTGATTGCTTATGAATGGTAGTAGTGCAACCTGTGAATGCAACATGAATTTCTCATACCTTGAACCATGGCAATATGGTAGTAATGTGACAAGTCTAAAATAACAATAGAGTCATGAAACATGTGAAACATTGCATTGCAACATTTGGGTGAATTGCTTGTTTTGTTGTTTCATCACATGTGATCATTTGGCATGGGTATAGCACTTGTGTAAAGTGGTTGATTATGGTCTAATACACCTTAACTACACTTAGGGTAATTGTTTGGACACTGTTCATGTGGACCAAAATGACCAAATTGCCCTTTTGGAGAGGTTTGACTTGAATTGACCCTTAGAGTGCCACTGTTTGACTGATTCAAAAGACTAACTTAGAGACCTTGCATGGCTGTGCACTCGTTACCAAAGTTGTAGCTAAATTATCAAGGAACAAAAGTTGTTTTATGATCAACTCATGAAAATGTGTGGAACATCCTCAAACATGGCCCACAAGTCATTATTGATGCTGGATTCAACACTGAAAAAGATTCTAAGTCCTAATGTATTTTTAGTTTGATTGAGCCACCTTTGGCTTGATACAACTCAGGATACAGGGTGAATTAGCTGTTGATGTCTAAATCAAAGTTGTAGCCCTACCATAGCTCTACAACTTTCGTATACATTATTTCCACTAAATCGTCACGGTTTAGGAGATCCATCACTGCTAAGTTCGCCTGTCAGTCGGTTTCGTTGTCTGAATGGGTGCTATAGTGACTGACCGCCATCAGACAACAGATGCCACGTGTGTGTCACCTGTTGATGGACTTCTACTCGCATTGCCATGTGCCACGGGCATCCTGGCGCTACTGGCCGCGACTTGAGCACCCCGCGCGCCTGCTCGACGCACCCGCCAGCTCCATTTGCCTCTTTTTCGCCTCCATCACGCGCAGCGCCGAGCCGCTGCAGCTCCACCTAGCTCACGCGCCTTTGTAAAAACACGTTGCTCAATTTGCCTAGAGCCTCGCCATGATCTTCTCTGCCACCTCCATCTCTCAGTCGGTTCGTTTGAGTCTTGGTAAGTGCGAATTCATCATTTCCTCCACCGCCGCCATGGCGGGACCTCGCCGGAGTTGGCGCTCCACGTGGCCAACTATCATCGCGCCCCTTGCCATCCCTTCTCTCCCTTGCGCTAGCTGCTGCGTGTGCTACTGATGCTCGAAGAGCAAGCCACTAGGGCCGTAGAGCCGTCGACTCGCCGAACCGCCAAGTTGTGGTCGTCTTGCCGCCATGGCCGCCGCCATTGCCTTTAGCCACGACTATCGCTTCAATAGATGGTTCCAATAGATGCGCACGGGGAGGTGAACGCCATAGCACCGGCTGGCCTCGTCGAAGGAGTCACCGGCGACGAGCTTCGCCACCTTCTTTTTCTTCCTCCCCCGTTTCTCTCGACCCATGGGACCCGTTGTTAGTCAAAGCAAAGGGAGCCGGCGTGGGCTGCGTCATTTACGGATCAAGCCCATTGGCCACAGACGCAAGCAGTGGCCAGGGTCAGCCGCCTTTCTTACAGGCCGCCCAAAGAGCTGAGATAGGTTTTCTTATTTGTGTTTTGTTTTATTCTTTTCACTGATTTGTGTATATATTCAAAAATATGTATCTCCTAGTTGGTAGATCCAAATGATGTGGTTCCAATTTTGTTGAGTTCATGATATTGTCTAGTTTATATTAAAAATATGATTTATGCAATGTTCTGTTATGAAAATAGGAGTTTCTATTTATCTCTTTTAATCATGGAGGGAATAGGGATAATTATATCTTTTTCTATGTAGCTCCAAATGGCATGAAATGTTTGTGGTGTACTGCTCATATCATGAATAGCTTGTTGTTAAATTTTCATATATTTTGGACACTGTATGTAGGAGATAGAAAATTATCTTGTTTGCATGGATGGATCTTGTGTGAATTTTCATAATTTTCCTATAGATCCAGTAAGGGTAAAAATTGGTGAGTGCTATTCTTATGCTAGAATCATACTAGGAAAAATAAGAAATCTATTGCTTGACACTTTTCAATAGGGTTTCCTAATTATGCTAAAAATAGACATGCCACCTATTATTTTGGATACAGCAAGTTCTGCTTGCCCAATGACTTTGAAATTTTTATGGTAGTCTATGTGAAGCATGAGATAGCTACTGTAATTTTTGTAGATTTTTCTGAATAGTTTTACTATATATTGCTTTAATCACCTAATTAACTAAATAAATTAGAAAAGGGCATTAAATAATTTATTTAGAAGTTGGCACTATACTTTCTGCTGTTCCTCTGGTATGTGCAACAAGTTGGTAAACTTGGTTTGGTCCAATTATGCTTTTGCATCATCATTAAATAATTAAGTTAGTAACCCTGTCATTTCTGGACAGATTCTAGGTTTACTAGAATTCAATTTAGTTAATGTAAGAATCATGCTTTGATGTTTACAAATGATTTGTAGAGAATTTCATAAGCTTTCCAGAATGTCCTCTTGCAAGTCATTTGAATTTATAGAATTCTTGTTATGATTGAATTAAGGAACTACCCGTGTGCATATGAAACTTTAACTATTGTTTTAAGTATGCCTTTACTATTTCTAAGTTTATGGTAATGTTTCTAGGTGTTAGGCCTTTAACTGAAGATGAGCATCTTTATCTTAGGTTATGCAAGTTAGGTAAGTTGATCTTGTTCTTCAAGTTAAGTTAGATACACGTTTTAAAGTGATTTGAATAGAGCTATTCTTAATCGGTAAACGAGTGTCCAGTGATGTTTTCGTTAAACACTTACTGTGCTTCATTCATCATGAGCATCATGTCATTCCTTATGCATCCATGATATTTATCATGTGCATCGGCATGCATTAGGTGTACCGGAAGGTGTGACACTACTGGAATTCAAGGAACCGAGCGAGCAGCAGTAGCCGACACCGGAAGTTCAGGAGGTGCAGCCTTCAGGAGAAGTGCCAGACGAGGTCGCCGTTGAGTGCCCAGATCACCGTCCGTGCAACTTTGTGAAAGGCAAGCCCCGGAGCATATTAAGCCTCCCAATTTTCGAAATGCAGTTAAAGTATTATTGTTACATATATATTGTTGCATTAAGTTTAGGTGTTGGATGCAAACACTTGCTGCATTGGTTATCCAATCCTTGTCCAGATATTGATACCACAATCCTATGTAGCTCGGGCTCATGTAGTGCTTAGCCCTCGCTTAACATGGTAGAAGTCGTGATTTCTGTCACCGCGAGATATAGGAAGATACATATGGCACGGTTGGCTATATTTGCTATCGTGGAAAAGAACTAGTCTTAATTTGAAATGAAGACCGAACGGAGGCTTGCTTGGTTTGCGGTGACTCCGCTCTATGTCGATTAAGGACTGAATCTTGGAGCCTTTCCTGTTCATGTTGAACGCATGCCTCTCTCTTAGTTGGCCGTGTCTCAAGACCGACCGGCAAGCCAGTAGCTCACCTCGGGCCAGAGTCGATAAGTATAAAGTGCGCCTCGGAAGGGAGCCGTGGCGTGAGTCCAAGGGGGTGATTGAAAAGTCCCGATAGTCCCGGCGGAAGGGTAATCCACGAGAGTCTCAAGGCACTGATCGAACCCGCAATTTGGTTCTGAGTTGTTCCAAAGGTGACCCACGGCTACCCTTGCTAAGTATGCCAGGGGGTGAGAGTTAGGAATACTCCCTCACTGAGTTGTAATTCGATTCTGAGTCATTGCCGTCTCTCCGGTTAGTGAGAACTTGACGGGCTTATCTCCAATGTAGACACACTAAATAACCTAATGGTTCGGGAATGATGATATGATGATGACAGTCTTATTATACCTACTATGGTTAATATTGATTGCTCTTAATAAGTGAGTGCTCTAGTACAGGTGCTAATCTAGTGGACAGGTAAATGATGATAAGCTTGATGCTAAGTTTAAATTGGTCACTATATTCATAAGCTCTTTTATGCAAATGTGTCAAGCTAGCCCACCTCATAAGCCTTGCATGATCCTTGGTGTCTTTTATTTCTAGTTTTGTCAGGTAAGTCTAGCTGAGTACCTTCTCGTACTCAGGGTTTATCTCCCACCTGTTGCAGATGACCAGTTCTACTTTGGTTGCTGCAAGTATTGCCTTCTCCCGGCTGGGGATGAAGACTAGACCGTTGGGCACGGTCTCTCCTAGTTCTTGTATCGGAAGATGCTTTTGTGGGACATGACTAAGATCTGGCAATGTATTTGAAACTATGAAGTTATATACTAAACTATGTTGCTTCCGCAGATTTGAACTTGGTTTGTAATATTTTATTTGAACTCTGATGGATGTAATCCGAATGCTACTTGTGAAATGTTGTAACGAATGATGTGTTGTGTTGAATCACTACGGTCTTGGTTTGTATGTTGAGAGTTGGTTGAAATCCTTCGTGATTTCTGGACTACCGGGATTATGGGAGCTTAAGTACAAGAATTTGATCGCTTCGGTGATTGTTTTTGTACTTACGTTCTTATGATTTGGTCAGTTCTATTACATCCACCTGGCGGGCTCCCCCTTCCATGGGGTAATCTTGGGGGCGCAGGCATACCCGCTCGGACAGATCGATCTGCCCATCACGTTCGGTAGCCAGGCCAACTTCCGCTCGGAGGTCCTCACCTTCAAAGTGGTGGACTTTTTAGGGTCCTACCACGCCATCTTGGGATGTCCATGCTACACAAGATTCATGGCGATCTCCAACTACACCTACGTCAAGCTAAAGATGTCGGGTCCAAATAGCGTCATCGTCGTGAGTAGTGCCTTCTCGCACGCCTTCGCGTGCGACCGCGAGCACTACGAGCTCGCCACTGCGGTCGTCAACTCATCCGAGCTCCCGTAGCTCGGGGAGTCATCAACCCCAGCAGTCCTAGACTGCAGCAAACCGACCTCCTCGACGACCTTCCGCCCGCTCAAGGAAACCAAGGCGGTGGGTGTCGACCCCACCGACCCAGCCAAAACGGTGCGAATCGAGACCCAGCTCCCGGCTAAATAGGAATGCGAGCTCGTCAACTTCCTGTGCGACAACCGCGATGTCTTCGCATGGCAGCCCAATGACATGCCTAGGATACCACGGGGGGTCACCGAGCATGCACTACGCCTTATCCCGGGCTCAAAGCCCACCAAGCAACGCCTGCGTCATTTCGACGATGAGAGGCGCAGGGCCATAGGCGAAGAGATCGCCAAGCTCCTGGCAGCCAGATTCATCAGAGAGGTTTTCCACTCCGACTGGCTCGCCAATCCCATCCTTGTCAGAAAAAAGACTGGGAAGTGGAGAATGTGTGTCGATTATACTGGACTCAACAAGGCATGTCCAAAGGATCACTTTCCCTTGCCGCGCATAGACCAGATAATCGACTCCACCTCGGGTTGTGAGATCCTCTCCTTTCTGGATGCCAACTCAGGCTATCACCAGATCATGATGAAAGAGTCCGATCAGCTCACAACCTCGTTCATCACCCCGTATGGTTCATACTGCTACGTGACCATGCCTTTTAGCTTAAAGAACGCTGGCGCCACCTACCAAAGGTGCATGCAGCATTATTTTGCAGACCAAATTGACCCATCTGATCAGCCTGATTAGGCCAAATGGCTAAAACCAACAATCGTTGTCTATGTTGATGACATAGTGGTCAAAACAGCCCAAGCGCGCGACCTGTTCGCAAACTTGGCCACGACATTCGCAAACCTCTGAAGGTTAAACATCAAGCTGAATCCCGAAAAATGTGTTTTTGGGGTTCTGAAGGGGAAGCTGCTTGGATACATCGTATCCGAGGGCGGCATTGAGGCCAACCCCGAAAAGATCGCAGCCATCTCCAACATGGGCCCCATATGCAACATGAAGGGCATACAAAGGCTCACCGGCTGCCTGGCGGCCCTAAGCCGCTTCATCTCCTGGCTCAGCGAACGAGGGATGCCACTCTACAAGCTGCTCAAAAAGACAGACGCCTTCGTCTGGATAGAGGAAGCCCTATAGGCTCTCAAAAGCCTCAAAATGTCCCTGACGTCAGCCCCGATCCTCGTCGCTCCCGAACGGGGAGAACCCCTCCTCCTTTACATCACGGCAAGTAACCATGTGGTGAGTGCCGCCCTAGTCGTCGAAAGGGAGGAACCAGGACACTAGCTCAAGGTACAGTGACCCATATACTTCGTCAGAGAAGTACTTACCGACCCTAAGGTCTGGTACCCCCAGGTGCAGAAACTCCTATACGCCGTGCTAATGGCCACTAGGAAGCTCCTACACTACTTCACCGACCACGAAGTCACAGTCGTTACTTCATACCCACTCGGAGACATCATCTACAACCGCGACGCCGCGGGACGAATCTCTAAGTGGGCCCTTGAACTCATGGGCCATGTCATCAGGTATACCCCCCCCCCGCACCGCTATTAAGTCTCAGGCTCTCGCAAATTTTGTCGCCGAATGGACGGAGGTCCAGCTACCGGCCCAGGACGTCTCCCATGAGTACTGGACAATGTACTTCGACGGGTCCATAATGGTGCCTGGCTCGGGGGCTGGAGTGGTTCTAAGCTCCCTAGACGGGAGTAGGCTCCGTTATGCCATCCGCCTCCACTTTTCGGCTTCAAACAACATCGCAGAATACGAGGCCCTTATCAACGGACTACGCATCGCCATCGAGCTCGGTGCTATGCGACTCTACGTCCGCGGCAACTCAGAACTAGTCGTTGATTAGGTCATGAAGGAGTCCTCCTACAGAAGCTCCCTCATGATAGCATACTGCCAAGAGGTGCGCAAGCTCAAGGACAAATTCCAGGGGATCGAACTGCATCACGTCCCTCGAAGGGACAATGATGCCGCCGATTTCCTCGCAAAACTAGCCGCCAGGTGGGATCCATCCCCGAGCGAGGTCTTCATCAACGACGTCCATGAGCCGTCCGCCCGCATCCTAGAAGGTCCAACCCAAACACACCCCGGTGGCCAGCCGGCGCCCGAAGGCTTCGACCCCGACACCCAGTCGGCGCTCGAGGGCTCCGACCCCAACGCCAAGCCAGCGCTCAGGGGCTCCGATCCCAGTACCTCTATAACGACGTCACCCGCAGACGTCGCCGTATTGGCACTCGATCAAACCGACTAGCGAGTACCACTACTCACCTACCTCCTCGAGGAGGTTCTCCCACCTGAAAGAAATGAAGCCCAACGAATCGCTCGACGTGCCAAGACATTCGTCATGCTCGGTAACGAACTCTACAAATGGAGTCCGTTAGGAGTGCTCATGAAGTGAATCCCTGCCAGCCGGGGGAAGCAGATCCTCCTTGAAGTCCATGATGGGATCTACGGGCATCATGCGGCCCCAAGGTCTCTGGTTGGAAAAACCTTTCGCCAAGGTTTTTGCTGGCCCACCGTGCTTGAGATGCAGAGGAGGTCATCCGTAGGTGCGAAGGATGCCAGTTCTACGCTCGGCAAACCCATTTATCGGCGCAAGAGCTCCAAACCATCCCAATCACCTGGCCATTCGCGATCTGGGGCCTCAACATGGTAGGACCCCTCAAAAAAGGCCCAGGTGGTTTCACTCACCTACTCGTAGCAGTCAACAAGTTTACCAAATAGATAGAGGCCAAGCCCATCACCAATCTCCGCTCAGAAGAGGCGGTCAAATTCTTCCTCGACATCATCTACCGATTCGGTGTTCCTAACTGTATCATCACTAACCATGGGACTAACTCCACCAGGAAGAAGTTCCTAGACTTCAGCAATGGGTACGGCATCAAAATCGACTGGGCTTCGGTCGGACATCCATGAACTAACGGTCAAGTCGAACGCGCCAATGGCATGGTCCTCCAAGGACTCAAGACGCGCATCTTCGACCGACTCAACAAACACGCCGGGCGATGGGTTGTAGAGGTCCCAGCGATCCTCTGGAGCCTAAGAAAGACCCCAAACTGATCCACGGGATTCACACCTTTCTTCCTGGCTTACGGAGCAAAAGCCATGTTGTCCTCCGACCTCGGCCACGGCGCACCAAGAGTAAAAGCTTTCGACCATGACCGAGCCGCGGAGGCTCAACAAGACACAGTCGACCTGCTCGAAGAGGCCCGCGAGACAACCATCATCTGCTCCGCTCGCTATCAACAAACCCTACGCAGGTACCACGAAAGGAAGATCAGAGGAAGGATACTCGAAGTCGGCGATCTCGTGCTCCGAAGGACCCAATCGACGAAGGAAAAACACAAGCTCTCTCCACCCTGGGAAGGACCCTATACGGTAACCGAAGTAATCTGACCGGGCACCTACCGACTGGAGGACAACGGCAATGTTCTCAACAACACTTGGAACATTGAATAGCTATGTCGTTTTTCCCTTAAATTTGGTCTAAACACTTTCGGTTAAAACACATGCTCCTGTAAGAGCGCCCCCGCCCGAACACTTTCAACCCAAGTCGCTCGGGGGCTCCATAAGTGTACAAATATTGAGTATTACCTCTCTTTCTCTTAACTATCACATGGTATACAACTTTCTCCCCGAACGGAAACACATTCCATTCCTTTGATTACCCTACGTAACCCTGTTCTTACTCCCAAACCGAACGCACCCCGCCTTTCCCTACGGATACGAGCAACCGAGCCTCGTGGTCCATGCCCCGGGCTCCCAAGATCGCACCCTACGGGATAAATGGGCAGGTACGAGAAAGAAATTATAAAAACAAAGGTTATGCTAGGACAAAAACAAGGAAACATATACGGTGGTTTTGTCACAGGGGTAGTGCGGTTGTATTCATTGATACAAAGAAACTATTTACACGGGGACTTACCCACAAAACTTAACTATTGCATTTTCTGCTACTACAAATACTACTGCAGGCACTCGACGACTTTGCCTGAACGCCAGAAATCGCTCGGTTCCACTCCTTCAAAACTTCGGCAAAACGCAACGGGTACCTCAAGGGCGTCGCACCTATAGATCCTCAGCAGAAGAACATGGAGCTCCTGACCTTCTCATGCAGTCGAGGCAGCTCCTGGGTGGGGGCGCCGCTACCAAGGTATGGTCGCCATGGCTGGAAGAAATCTCATCAAACTTTATGAAGTGGCCGACTTGAGCAGCTATAGGCACGGAACCCTCCACTGGCATAATCATGAGTAACCTCCCCTCCGACGAGGCTCGCCCAGTAAAGATCCACCAGAGAAAGTCTACACACGGTTCCATCCCAAAGAAGGCCTCGCATATCGATCCAAAGATCACCTCTCCAAATTCCGACATCATCAGAACGTCCCACCTCTCCGAGGCTAGGCCCGCTTACATCCGGGCAAATTAACTAGGATATAGATCGCCTCACAGCATCAACACCGCCTTTTTCGCACACTTTGTCCTCACTGCATGCAAGCACCTGCAAAAGAACTTCCCGGTCGGTCACCCATCGCCCCGTGCCAAGCACGCTTAACCTTGGAGTTCTTAAGAGATGGGCTTCCGTAAAAGAAGTTGCAACTTGTTTGTATGAGTATCCTAATAATCCTATTAAGCCCTCGAGCCGGGTGTTACATCCTCACCCCTTAAGAGATCGACGCCCTCGTCGATCAATCCCAAGCCAGAACGCCCCTCTTAGCCACGCCTCAGGTGTCCGAAGCACCGGCGATATGTGCCATCAGTGTGACCACGCTTGAGCATTATAAGCCTCCCTATTTTATTAATGTCACTTAAAGTTATTCAGTATTGCTGCATTACATGACAGGAGTTGTTTGGAAACCATTGTTGCATATTACCTTCCTTGACCGTAAATATTTACCATGAATCCTATTTAAGTCCGTGAACGCTTATCCCGCTTAGCTATGCTTAGACCGGTAGAAGTCGGGTGATTTCTGTCACCGCGAGCTATAGGTGATAACTTAATCACGGTTGGCTATATTGTGCTATCGTGGAACATAACCCGGTATTGTTGAATAAATGGAGACCGGTGGAGTCTTATATGTGGTATTGTAGTGACTCCACCGTGTCGCTTAAGGACCGGACGTTGGAGGCCATCTTGTCATGTTGAACGCAGCCTCTCACATAGTTGGTTGGATAAGTCGTTCCGACCGCGGGCCGAGTAGCTCATCTCAGGCCGGGACCACGAGCGCTTCAAGTGCGCACTGGATGGTAGTATGGATGTGCGGAGAGCCATTGGCGTAAGCCCAAAGGCGGGTTAGAGTCCCGATCACCCTTGGCGAGTGGTTCTCTCGATTGTGCGGCTACCGGGTCGTACTCCGCCGTAATTTGGTTCCCGATTTGTACCAAAGGTGACCTAAGGCTACCTTCATGAGGTATGCCTGGTGTGTGTAGGAATATTTCCCACCGGGTAGGAATCGATTCAATCGCCGCTCTCCCGGGATAGTGAGAACTTGACTTGAGTTCCTTTCATCGTAGTAAGTTATGGAAAGGATAAAATGATGGTTATGAGATTATGCAAGAACTCAACCGGGATATGGTTATTATTGTGATGAATTAATGGTATCAACATGTTTGGCATAGGATAGTTGCTAATCTAGTATGAGACAGATTTATAACAGTGATTTCCAATTAAAGAGATGTTGGATAACTTATGCTTTTCTCGCAAATAATGTCTACCAAATTCTACTTATAAAGCCTTGCATACTCCTTGGTGTCCTAGTATATTAGTTGGACGGTAAAGTCTAGCCGAGTACCTTCTCGCACTCGTGGTTTTATTCCCTTGTTGCGTAAATAAAAATTATGTAACGTCCCACCTCTCCGAGGTCGGGCCTCGCTTACATCCGATAGCTTTCCTAGGACATAAACCGCCTCACGCACCAACACTAGTCTTTTCTCTCAAGCACTTTGTCCTCACTCATGCGCCCCGGAAGAACTTCCCGGTCGGTCACCCATCGCCTCGTGCCAAGCACGCTTAACCTTGGAGTTCTTAAGAGATGGGCTTCCGTAAGAAGTTGCAACTTATTTGTATGAGTATCCTATTAATCTCGTTAAGCCTCGAGCCGGGTGTTACATCCTCACCTTTTAAGAGATCGACGCCCTCGTCGATCAATCCTAAGCCAGAGCGTCCTCTCTCTTGGCCACGTCCGTGTGTGTCAGAGCAGCCAGCATGTGCCATGTTTGTGTGACCACGCCGGATCCACACCACCATGCGCACCATGCTCACAAGAATCGCGACACACGCCTGCGTGAAACCGCGAGAGTCGGCTCTGATACCATTATGTAACGTCCCACCTCTCCGAGGCTGGGCCCGCTTACATCTGATAGCTTTCCTAGGACATAAACTGCCCTCACAGTATCAACACTAGTCTTTTTCTCAAGACTTTGTCCTCACTTCATGCGCCTCGGAAGAACTTCCCGGTCGGTCACCCATCGCTCCAGGCCAAGCACGCTTAACCTTGGAGTTCTTAAGAGATGGGCTTCCAGAAAAGAAGTTGCAACTTATTTGTATGAGTATCCTATTAATCCTGTTAAGCCCTGAGCCGGGGTGTTACATCGGCTGT
Source organism: Miscanthus lutarioriparius (assembly GCA_904845875.1). Lineage (NCBI taxonomy): Eukaryota > Viridiplantae > Streptophyta > Magnoliopsida > Poales > Poaceae > Miscanthus > Miscanthus lutarioriparius. The sequence goes on from CAJGYO010000007.1 coordinate 95,520,533, forward strand.
AACACCCTCGGTGTTAAGCATGCACTTAACCTTGACATTGCATGATCATAAGCATCCATGAGCATGCATGTGCATGAGCATCTCAATTGCTATACCTTTGTTAGCTTATATTTCATGTGTGTTACTTAATTACCTTACTTAAGTTAGGGTTTTCATGGAATCAAAGTATGGAATTTGTGTGGAACCTTGTGAATGCTTTAAACATGTTTAGAATAGCATAAGGAACAACTTTGGTATTCATGGCTAAGTCTAGTTTAGTCTCTAAGTCATTGATATGGTGTATGTCATCATTTTAAAGTACTATGTTTGACCTAGTTTGAACTATGTCATAGAGTCTTTGCATGGCAGTGAACCTTTAAACAAAGTTGTAGTATTTGAGTAGATCAACAACTTTTATGTTTGGGTCTTCAGCTAATTCAGTGCATAGAGTAGTCATTTTGAGCTCACAAAAATCTATAATTCACTCAATTCCAAAGACTTAGAATTTTTCTAAGTCCAAAACCGTTTACAGTTTCACGGCCCTACTTTGAGACGATTTTACTCTTGATTCTTTGAGAATTAGACTGTGATCCTTTAATAGAAGTTGAAGATGGTATGTAGGGCTTCAACTTTCATTAAGATAGTTTTTGCTGTTGAGCCACGGTTTAGGAGTTTGAATGTCGTCAAGTTGCGTTGTCGATCCGGACCATTGAGCTACCGATGACCTTATCGAATCGAGCTACGTGACCGCCCACCTTCAGATAAAGGAACGCCGCGTGGTGGACACCCGTCGCCGATGTCCTGAACCGCCATCCACGTCGGGCCACACTTCGCTAACTCAAGCACGCTTGCCCGTGACCGCTCAACGCCTCTCCCACCGCCGCTTCCTCCTTCGCTTCGCAACATCGTAGCAGCCACGACCGCAGCTCGCAGCAGCAGCAGCTCGCTGTCGCCATTGCCGGCCTAGCTCGCACCGTGCCCTCTCCCACGCCATCGCGGTAGCTTCGCTGTGGTCCCACCGCACCACCGCGTCCCACGTTGGCTAGCTAGGAGCGCCGGTAAGCCGTCTCGTCGCGAACGGCATCGCCGGTGTTCCTGCCGCCGTGGCCGCATAGCTCCATCGCCGCGGCCGCACCGCCTCCGTCCGTTGTTTGCTGTGTTAGTGGTTGAGATAGCTTCGCCAGTAGTCGGTTTTGTCTTGGACGAGCCGCACATCGAGCTTCCGTGGCCAGCTCCGGCATCTTGCCGCCGAGCCGCAAGGCGTCGCCTCCGCCATGAATGCCGCCATCGCCGATAGCCCCGCCATAGGTCAAATTAGTTGCATCAATGTGTGCGGGAGGTAGTGGGGATGCTTTTAGTATTGACGCCTGCCGCCGCCGAGAGGCCGTCCGCCAAGCGAGCTCCGTCAAGTCCGGCGATCCCGCGATGCTCTGCTTCGTGTTTTCGGATTGCTACAGTAACCCAGTTCAAATAAAGCTAGTTCATTTGTCCATATTTGAATGCCTACTTTGGAAAATCATAGGTGGAGTTCTAGAGGTCCAATTTTTGTGAACCAAATTATATGTGTTCCTTATGAAGTGTAGTTTTTATAAAAATATGAAATGTGCAGTTTCTTGTATTTTTCTTGGTGATTAAAATGTATTTAAATAAGGGCTTTTTGAATGTTAGTAAACTTGTAAAATAGATATCTTGAGCTAGAAAAGTGATAAAATTGTGATTCTAAGTTTGTTGGTCTTGTGTTGACATGCTCTAGCTAAAAAAAAAAAAAAATTATAATCTGTTGTTTGACACTTTTCTATAGGGTTTATTATTTTCACTAAAATCGACCTTGCTAGCTTGTCATTTTTGTAAAGAATATTTTACTTGGTAAAATGGTATAAAACTTTTACAGTAGTCTTGTGGTAGCACTTGTAGGTCACTGTAATTTTCTGAGAATTTATTATGCATATTTGGTATAGGTTTATTATTTAACCTAATTATCTAAATAAATTAATAAATACAATTAAATAAATAGTTTGGGTTTTGCCATTATGTTTTCTTGAGTGTATTTGATGCCCTTAACTGTTGGTGTACTTGGTGGTGTCAAATTTTGAATGCTTACATGTAGTAGAAATATTGTTGCTTTATAATTCGATTTAACATGTTTTCGGACAGATTCTGTTGCTTGTTATGTTGCATAGTCAAAATGATGTTTTATGTAGAAATGATTAATAACAAAGTTGTAGGTAACTTCTTCATCTATATTGTGTTAAAATTTCAAGTCAATAGGCCAAAGGGTCTAGGAGTTCTATCTGTTTAAAGTTAGTTTTCCGAATTGCTTGTTCTCTGGAAATTCTGGACAGCACTGCATAGATTGCCTATTTTGTCTAGGATAGATTGTGATTCAGCTTTTGGTGATTAAATAAGAGTTGTAGACAATTTTATAGGCTTTCCAGAAAGTCTAAGATCATAGAATTTGGATAAGTATAACTCCAGTTATGATATAAACTTGTAACTGTCATGTGTAACTTAGATATTGCTTTGTGTGAAATTTGTAAATAACTAGAGAAGAGATATGCACCTACTAGGTAAATAAGGAGTTAGCATTGTTATCATTTTGCTACATAACATCATTGTCGCAGCATGTACATTATGTTATCACATCCTCCGTGATCCATCTTATGCATTCATGGTACTTATTTATGCATATGCATGCAATAGGTGCAACCGAGGGAATCACGCTTGTGGAGCTCGACGTCGAGCAGCAGGAGGAGCATCAGGAAGTTCAGCACCTGGAGGTTCCCGGAGAAGGAGAGCCTGAAGCCGATCACCTTCCCGAGTGCCCCGATCACCAGCCTTCGACGTTTGTGAAAGGCAAGCCCCGGAGCATTATAAGCCTCCCTATTTTATTAATGTCACTTAAAGTTATTCGTATTGCTGCATTACATGACAGGAGTTGTTTGGAAACCATTGTTGCATATTACCTTCCTTGACCAGAAATATTTACCATGAATCCTATTTAAGTCCAGAACGTTTATCCCCTTAGCTATGCTTAGACCGGTAGAAGTCGGTGATTTCACACCGCGAGCTAGCTATAGGTGATAACTTAATCACGGTTGGCTATATTGTGCTATCGTGGAACATAACCTGGTATTGTTGAATAAATGGAGACTGGGTGGAGTCTTATATGTGGTATTGTAGTGACTCCACCGTGTCGCTTTAAGGACCGGACGTTGGAGGTCATCTTGTCATGTTGAACGCAGCCTCTCACATAGTTGGTTGATAAGTCGTTCCGACCGCTGGGCGAGTAGCTCATCTCGTGCCGGGACCACGAGCAGTTCAAGTCGCGCACTGGATGGTAGTATGGATGTGCGGAGAGCCATTGGCGTAAGCCCAAAGGCGGGTTAGAGTCCCGATCACCCTTGGCGAGTGGTTCTCTCGATTGTGCGGCGCCCGGTCGCATCCGCCAATTTGGTTCCCGATTTGTACCAAAGGTGACCTAAGGCTACCTTCATGAGGTATGCCTGGTGTGTGTTAGGAATATTTCCCACCGGGTAGGAATCGATTCAATCGCCGCTCTCCCGGATAGTGAGAACTTGACTTGAGTTCCTTTCATCGTAGTAAGTTATGGAAAGGATAAAATGATGGTTATGAGATTATGCAAGAACTCAACTGGATATGGTTATTATTGTGATGAATTAATGGTATCAACATGTTTGGCATAGGATAGTTGCTAATCTAGTATGAGAGACAGATTTATAACAGGTGATTTCCAATTAAAGAGATGTTGGATAACTTATGCTTTTTCTCGCAAATAATGTCTACCAAATCTACTTATAAAGCCTTGCATACTCCTTGGTGTCCTAGTATATTAGTTGGATTTGTAAGTCTAGTGAGTACCTTCTCGTACTCGTGGTTTTATTCCCTTGTTGCGATAACGTTATGTTTCATGGCTACCGCAAGAGCTGTCTTGCTCCTCACTGTGGATGAGGACTAGGACCATGGGCAATGGTCATTCGTATTTCATCTCACCTTTGTGCTTTTGGTTGGAGATGACTATGACATCGGGCTTGTATTAAACTACGTGCGATGTTGATGTTAAACTACTTTGCTTCCGCTACTTTCAAACTTGGATTGTAATAATTATTCGAACTCTGATGTATGAGACCTATTTGTGAACTGTGATGTAACATGTGACTGGTGGTGTTGAATCTCTACGATCTTGGTTTGGATGTTGGTTGTTTGAGATCCTTCGCGATTTCGTTGGACTACCGGGTTTATATGGGCTCAAGTATGATGGTTTGATCGCTTCGGTGATTGCTATTGTACTTGTGCTCTTATAAATTGGACGGTTCTGTGACAGCTGGTATCAAAGCAAGGATTCAACATTAAAACTTGTCATATGTGTATTTAAAAACAAAGGTTTTATGTTATAAAAATCTAAAGTGTGCCAGTGGTCATCTCCTTTATGCCCAGTTAAGGACTTTTAGGTGGCTATTTAAGTACTAACATGGGGGGTTTTTACTTTCGTCGTCCATACGGCGTGCTATTGTATGGATGCCATTCACTTGAATGGTAATGTATGGATCAAATGCCTCTACGCTAAGGTAAGAAGGTAAGTTGATGAGTGGCATGACCGCAAGACGTGAGCGCATGATCGTCGGGAGAGCTAGTTTTGATACGACTGTATATGCATGCTTGCATGTGTGTATGGTGCGTATTTAATTGTGGGTATAAATTGTCATCGGGTAGCTTTGATACAGAAGTATATGTATGGGTATACATATATGGAAGTATTTAGTTGCAATTTAGATCCTACATTTACATTTCTGTACTTATATCTGTTGGGTTGGGCTGAAATGCATTTTCTGCAGGTACACTAACAATGAAACGTGTAGCTCGTCTAGTTACGAATGTATTGAGAGAACGTATGTATGCCACCGAGTATGTCGTTAGAGATTATTTTTCTAAGTTTGTGAGGACGTACGGAACGAGCATACATCATGGTGCATTATTCATTCATGTTTCTGCATGATTCCCCCTTAAATGATCTATCGTTAAGTAAACCGCTTTCTTTTGCGTGTCTCCTCAAGTGGTAACTAAAGATGAAGAGGTGAAGCCTTGTGTGGATGACCATGGTGATGGTGTGCCCGACATCGATAGCGACCACCCCGAGGAGTAGTTTAGCTGTAGTAGTGCGAGCACAATAAGCGATCTTTTGGTGATGTTATGTTGTGGAATTGAATTATTCTCGCCTGTGTTATTGTATGAATTTATGATTCTCTCCAAAGAATTACAAAGATGGCATAATTTTTATGATTCTTCTACCATCTCTGGACATCCTCCAATAATCAATTGTTGTTGCAACTTCGCAGATGACGCGCACTCGTAGGGGAATTTTTGGTGATGATGCGGGTGGTAACGATGGCCGTGGCAATGGCCATGAGGATCTTCCCCCACCACCGCATCCTACCCCAGCTGAGATGATGGCTCAAATAATGGAAACTCAACGTGCTATGGGTGAAGTGTTATACGGTCTCGCAGAATGTTGGACAAGGACGTGGAAGAGATCAAGATCGTGGACCCGAACCTAACCATTCCAAGATTTTTAAGGACTTTCTCGACACCAAGCCTCCGTCTTTAAGGAAGCGTAAGAACCACTGCAATGATGAGTGGTTGAATACAATTGAATGTAAGTTCCGTCTTTTAAGGCTCACCAACACTTGAAGACCGAGTATGCATCGCACCAGTTGCATGGACCAGCAGGCATATGGTGGAGTCACCATCGATCCACTTTGCCCGGAGATGCTCAAATTACATGGAATCAGTTCAAGGTTGCATTTAGGGGCATTATATTCCCCAGTGTCGATGAGCATGAAGCATACGGAATTTATGAGGCTGACGCAGGGAACTAAGGGTTTGATAGAGTATCTGCATGCCTTTAACAATTTGTCAAGGTATGCTATAGAGTTTGTGGATACAGATGCAAAGAAAATTGCTAGTTTCAAGCGGGGCCTTAGCCCGGTCGATGAAGACGCTTCGCTAACAACAAATGTGCTACCTTCAATGAGTTTGTTAGTGATGCACTAACCCAAGAGAACCGTAACAACATCTATACAAATGCGTCCAAGAATCGCAAGCGAGCTTTTGAAGCAGAGTATCTCAGTCCCAAGCTCCTACCAATGCAAGACCCCGCCCGCCCTCCAGCTCCAAAGTTTCACCACCCTGAAGAAGGCACAACCAAGTCGTAACCAAAGAAGCATATCGCAAGGCTTATTCTGCTGTTTCACCTAAGGGTAGCAATCGATGAGTAGCTCCAATGTTCCACCTAATGGTATGCCATGCTGGAATTGCAACAAGACCGCCATTGGTCAAGAAATTGTCCCTATCCTAGGAAGAACAACAACCGTAAGCGTGGCAATTCCAAAGGACGTCGGGGACATGTGCACTATACCACCATGGAAGAGATTCCTCTGGTGAAGTGGTCACGGCCGGTATGTTTCTCGTGAATCATCATCCTGCAGCTTGTTTTATTTGATTCTCGAGCTTCGATTCTTTCATGAGTCCAATATTTGCATCCAAGTATGACCGAAAATAGTTGTGGTAGAAAAGGGTGGTTATTGCATAAGTGTCACTGGAGCAACATTTCAACCAACCCGTATAGTTAGAGGTGTACGATCCAAATAAGTGAACGGAATATATCCGCTAACCTAGTGATATTACCGGATTAGGTATTGATGTGATCTTGGGATGAATTGGATGAAGAACCATGGTGTTCTTATTGATACCTCGACTAGAATCATTATGTTGAGGGATCCCAAGAATAATGAGGCTTTTCTTGTACCCCTTCCTCGGGAGTTTGATCTCCATAATGTGGCCAATGCTATCCAGCCTATGGCCCTTGCTGATATTCTGGTAGTATGTGAATTTCCGGATGTCTTTCCTGATGAATTGCCAGGGTTACCACCGAATAGAGAAATAGAGTTCAAGATAGAATTGTTACCTGGTACTGCACCTATTTCTCGAAGACCGTATAGAATGCCTCCCAATGAGTTAGCAGAATTGAAGATTCAATTGCATGAACTTTTAGAGAAGGGTCTCATTCGCCCCAGTTCGTCACCTTGGGGTTGTCCCGCCATATTCGTGAAAAAGAAGGACAAGTCTTTGCGAATGTGTGTGGATTACCGCCCACTCAATGCTGTTACTATCAAGAACAAGTATCCTTTGCCTCGCATTGATATCTTGTTTGATCAATTGTCGAAAGCAAAAGTGTTCTCTAAGATTGATTTGAGGTCAGGTTATCACCAAATCAAGATTAGGCCAGAAGACGTACCTAAGACGGCTTTTTCCACTAGGTATGGCCTTTATGAGTATTTAGTCATGTCCTTTGGATTGACCAATGCTCCTGCCTACTTTATGTATTTGATGAACTCGGTGTTCATGCCTGAACTTGACAAGTTCGTGGTTGTGTTCATCGATGATATCTTGATTTATTCTGAGACGGCAGAAGAACATGAAGAGCACTTGAGAGTGGTATTGTTGAGACTAAGAGAGCATAAGTTGTATGCAAAGTTTAGTAAATGTGAGTTTTGGTTGAAGAAGGTACCTTTCCTAGGTCACGTCTTATCAGAAAATGGAATCTCTGTAGACCCATCCAAAGTACAAGAAGTAATGGATTGGAAAGCCCCAACCTCGGTTCTCATGAAGTCCGAAGTTTTCTTGGTTTAGCTGGATATTATCGCCGGTTTATCCCCGATTTCTCCAAGATATCCAAGCCTATGACCAGGTTACTTCGAAGGATGAGAAGTTTGTTTGGACACCAGAGTGTGAAGCGGCTTTTCACACTTTGCGGACGCTATCGACCATCGCTCTGTGTTGGCACAAATTGATATTGAGAAGCCATTTGATGTATTTTGTGATGCCTCGTGAACTGGTTTAGGGTGTGTTTTGATGCGTGAAGGCCGAGTCATTGCTTATGCCTCGCGCCAGCTTGAGAAAGCATGAGGTCAACTATCCAACGCATGATTTAGAGCTTGCTTTGCAGCTTGTCCATGCTTTGAAGATTTGGAGACATTATCTCGCTTGGTAATGTTTGTCATATCTACACCGATCACAAGAGCCTTAAGTACATTTTTTACTCAACTTTGAGTTGAACATGAGGCAAATAAGATGGCTAGAATTGATCAAGGACTACAACCTAGAAGTGCATTATCATCCGGGAAAGCCAATGTAGTTGCCGATGCCTTAAGTCGGAAGTATCATAGTAATTCTTTGTTGGAAGATGGTTTCAACTTATTGCATTCGGTGGTCCTACACAATATCACGCTTAGTTGTTCTATAGAGTCAAGGATCATTGAGTCGCAAAAGACCGATGTTGGTATATTCCACATCAAGAGAAAAATGAAAGAAGAAGAAAGTAAACATTTTCGGTTAGATGAGAATGATGTTCTATGGTTTAAAGATCGGCTTGTAGTGCCAAAAGATAGGGAGTTGAGGAACCAAATCCTAGAGGAAGCTCATTCGTCCAAGCTATCCATTCACCCGGGTAGCAGCAAGATGTATCAAGATTTGAAGACTAGATTTTGGTGGACAAAAATGAAGAAAGAAATTATGGCATATGTGGCAAGATGTGATAATTGTTGCCGAGTGAAGGCCATTCATATGAAACCAAAGAGGTTTACTTCACCATCGCTCTATTCCAAGTTGGAAATGGGATGACATTAGTATGGATTTCATTGTCGGACTTCCAAAGACCCAAAAGGTCATGATTCAATATGGGTAATTGTTGACCGTCTCACCAAGTCTCGCACATTTTATTCCTTAAATGTCCAAAGATCGACCTCATCAATATGCAAAGTCAGTACATGGAACAAATTCTCGATTGCATGGTGTACCTAAGAGTATTGTATCAGATCGAGGGTCCCAATTTGTTAATCATTTTTGGGAACATCTGCATAAATACTTGGGTACCACATTGATTCGCAGCTCTGCTTATCACCCCCAGACCGCAGGTCAAACTGAACGTGTGAATCAGATCCTAGAAGATATGTTGAGAGCATGTGTGATTTCTTCCAAGGGTTCATGGGAGGACTGGTTACCTTTGGTTGAATTCTCCTACAATAATAGTTATCAAGAGAGTATTAAGATGGCTCCATTTGAAGCTTTATATGGTCGCAAGTGTAGGACCCCTCTAAATTGGATTGAGCCTGGTGAAAGAAGGTATTATGGAATTGACTTTGTCAAAGAAGCTGAAGAACGAGTACAAATCATTCAACAACATATAGAAGCCGCTCAATCAAGACAAAAGAGTTATGCGTATAAGAGGAGAAGTCCTATTATATTCCAAGTCGGAGATTATGTGTATCTCAAGGTATCCCCAATGAGGAGAGTACAAAGGTTTGGAGTTAAGCGAAAACTTGCTCCTAGGTATATTGGACCATACAAGATCATTGCACAAAAAGGACCAGTAGCCTACCAACTCCAGCTACCTCCGTAAATGAAAGCAATATTCAAGTGTTTTCATGTCTCCCAACTCAAGAAATGTCTTCGTGTGTTCAAGAAGCTATTGAATCTACTAGTATCAAGATTCATCGGATTTGACATATGAAGAGAGACCTATTAAAGTGCTTGAAGAAATGGAAAGAGTGACCCAGTAGCAAAGTCACCAAGTTCTACAAGGTGGTTTGGAATAATCATAGTGAGCAAGATGCTACGTGGGAGCGTGAGGACTATCTTCGTGAGGTTTATCCGAGTTTCTCTGAAAGAATGGTAGGTCGTGCAATCTCGGGCGAGATTTCTTTTAGGGGGAAGGGCAGAACACCCCTCGGTGTTAAGCATGCACTTAACCTTGACATTGCATGATCATAAGCATCCATGAGCATGCATGTGCATGAGCATCTCAATTGCTATACCTTTGTTAGCTTATATTTCATGTGTGTTACTTAATTACCTTACTTAAGTTAGGGTTTTCATGGAATCAAAGTATGGAATTTGTGTGGAACCTTGTGAATGCTTTAAACATGTTTAGAATAGCATAAGGAACAACTTTGGTATTCATGGCTAAGTCTAGTTTAGTCTCTAAGTCATTGATATGGTGTATGTCATCATTTTAAAGTACTATGTTTGACCTAGTTTGAACTATGTCATAGAGTCTTTGCATGGCAGTGAACCTTTAAACAAAGTTGTAGTATTTGAGTAGATCAACAACTTTTATGTTTGGGTCTTCAGCTAATTCAGTGCATAGAGTAGTCATTTTGAGCTCACAAAATCTATAATTCACTCAATTCCAAAGACTTAGAATTTTTCTAAGTCCAAAACCGTTTACTGATTTCACCGGCCCTACTTTGAGACGATTTTACTCTTGATTCTTTGAGAATTAGACTGTGATCCTTTAATAGAAGTTGAAGATGGTATGTAGGGCTTCAACTTTCATTAAGATAGTTTTTGCTTTGTTGAGCCACGGTTTAGGAGTTTGAATGTCGCTGTCAGAGTTCTTGTTGTCCATCGAGCATTGGCGATGACCTTCATCGAATCGAGCTACGGTGACCGCCACTTCAGACAAAGAACGCCGCGTGGTGGACACCCGTCGCCGATGTCCTGAACCGCCAGATCCACGCCGGGCCACAGCTCGCTAACTCAAGCACGCGCTGTTCGTGACCGCTCAACGCCTCGACCACACCGCCGCTTCCTCCTTCGCTTCGCGCAACATCGTAGCAGCCACACGCCCGCAGCAGCAGCGCAGCTCCGCCGTCGCCATTGCCGGCCTAGCTCGCACCGTGTTCCTCCCACGCCATCTGCGGTAGCTTCGTCGTGGTCCCACTGCACCACCGCGTCCACGTTGGCTAGCTAGGAGCGCTTCGGTAAGCCGTCTCGTCGCGAACGGCATCGCCGGTGTTCCCGCCGCGCCGTGGCCGCATAGCTCCATCGCCGTGGCCGCACCGCCTCCGTCCGTTGTTTGCTGTGTTAGTGGTTGAGATAGCTTCGCCGTAGTCGGTTTTGTCTTGGACGAGCCGTGACATCGAGCTTCCGTGGCCAGCTCCGCATCTTGCCGTCGAGCTGCGCCGTCGCCCGCCATGAATGCCGCCATCGCCGATAGCCCCGCCATAGGTCAAATTAGTTGCATCAATGTGCGGGAGGTAGTGGGGATGCTTTTAGTATTGACGCCGTCGTCGCGGAGAGAGCCGTCCGCCGCGAGCTCCGTCAAGTCCGGCGATCCCGCGATGCTCTGTTTCGTGTTTTCGGATTGCTACAGTAACCCAGTTCAAATAAAGCTAGTTCATTTGTCCATATTTGAATGCCTACTTTGGAAAATCATAGGTGGAGTTCTAGAGGTCCAATTTTTGTGAACCAAATTGCGATGTGTTCCTTATGAAGTGTAGTTTTTTATAAAAATATGAAATGTGCAGTTTCTTGTATTTTTCTTGGTGATTAAAATGTATTTAAATAAGGGCTTTTTGAATGTTAGTAAACTTGTAAAATAGATATCTTGAGCTAGAAAAGTGATAAAATTGTGATTCTAAGTTTGTTGGTCTTGTGTTGACATGCTCTAGCTAAAAAAAAAAAAAATTATAATCTGTTGTTTGACACTTTTCTATAGGGTTTATTATTTTCACTAAAATCGACCTTGCTAGCTTGTCATTTTTGTAAAGAATATTTTACTTGGTAAAATGGTATAAAACTTTTACAGTAGTCTTGTGGTAGCACTTGTAGGTCACTGTAATTTTCTGAGAATTTATTATGCATATTTGGTATAGGTTTATTATTTAACCTAATTATCTAAATAAATTAATAAATACAATTAAATAAATAGTTTGGGTTTTGCCATTATGTTTTCTTGAGTGTATTTGATGCCCCTTAACTGTTGGTGTACTTGGTGGTGTCAAATTTTGAATGCTTACATGTAGTAGAAATATTGTTGCTTTATAATTGATTTAACATGTTTTCGGGACAGATTCTGTTGCTTGTTATGTTGCATAGTCAAAATGATGTTTTATGTAGAAATGATTAATAACAAAGTTGTAGGTAACTTCTTCATCTATATTGTGTTAAAATTTCAAGTCAATAGGCCAAAGGGTCTAGGAGTTCTATCTGTTTAAAGTTAGTTTTCCGAATTGCTTGTTCTCTGGAAATTCTGGACAGCACTGCATAGATTGCCTATTTTGTCTAGGATAGATTGTGATTCAGCTTTTGGTGATTAAATAAGAGTTGTAGACAATTTTATAGGCTTTCCAGAAAGTCTAAGATCATAGAATTTGGATAAGTATAACTCCAGTTATGATATAAACTTGTAACTGTCATGTGTAACTTAGATATTGCTTTGTGTGAAATTTGTAAATAACTAGAGAAGAGATATGCACCTACTAGGTAAATAAGGAGTTAGCATTGTTATCATTTTGCTACATAACATCATTGTCGCAGCATGTACATTATGTTATCACATCCTCCGTGATCCATCTTATGCATTCATGGTACTTATTTATGCATATGCATGCAATAGGTGCAACCGAGGGAATCACGCTTGTGGAGCTCGACGTCGAGCAGCAGGAGGAGCATCAGGAAGTTCAGCACTGGAGGTTCCCGGAGAAGGAGAGCCTGAAGCCGATCACCTTCCCGAGTGCCCGATCACCAGCCTTCGACGTTTGTGAAAGGCAAGCCCGAACATTATAAGCCTCCCTATTTTATTAATGTCACTTAAAGTTATTCAGATTGCTGCATTACATGACAGGAGTTGTTTGGAAACCATTGTTGCATATTACCTTCCTTGACCAGAAATATTTACCATGAATCCTATTTAAGTCCGTAGAACGTTTATCCCCTTAGCTATGCTTAGACCGGTAGAAGTCGGGTGATTTCCTGTCACCATGAGCTATAGGTGATAACTTAATCACGGTTGGCTATATTGTGCTATCGTGGAACATAACCTGGTATTGTTGAATAAATGGAGACCGGGTGGAGTCTTATATGTGGTATTGTAGTGACTCCACCTGTGTCGTTTAAGGACCGGACGTTGGAGGTCATCTTGTCATGTTGAACGCAGCCTCTCACATAGTTGGTTGGATAAGTCGTTCCGACCGCGAAGCCGAGTAGCTCATCTCAGGCCGGGACCACGAGCAGTTCAAGTGCGCACTCTGGATGGTAGTATGGATGTGCGGAGAGCCATTGGCGTAAGCCCAAAGGCGGGTTAGAGTCCCGATCACCCTTGGCAGAGTGGTTCTCTGATTGTCGGCGCTGGTCGTACCCGCGAATTTGGTTCCTGATTTGTACCAAAGGTGACCTAAGGCTACCTTCGCGAGGTATGCCTGGGTGTGTGTTAGGAATATTTCCCCAGCTGGGTAGGAATCGATTCGAATCGCCGTCTCTCCCGGATAGTGAGAACTTGACTTGAGTTCCTTTCATCGTAGTAAGTTATGGAAAGGATAAAAATGATGGTTATGAGATTATGCAAGAACTCAACTGGATATGGTTATTATTGTGATGAATTAATGGTATCAACATGTTTGGCATAGGATAGTTGCTAATCTAGTATGAGACAGGATTTATAACAGGTGATTTCCAATTAAAGAGATGTTGGATAACTTATGCTTTTTCTGCAAATAATGTCTACCAGCTCTACTTATAAAGCCTTGCATACTCCTTGGTGTCCTAGTATATTAGTTGGACGGGTAAGTCTAGCTGAGTACCTTCTCGTACTCAGGGTTTTATTCCCTTGTTGCAGATAACGTTATGTTTCATGGCTACCGCAAGAGCCGTCTTGCTCCTCGTTGTGGATGAGGACTAGGACCATGGGCAATGGTCATTCTCGTATTTCATCTCACCTTTGTGCTTTTGGTTGGAGATGACTATGACACCGGCTTTGTATTAAACTACGTGCGATGTTGATGTTAAACTACTTTGCTTCCGCTACTTTCAAACTTGGATTGTAATAATTATTCAACTCGATGTATGAGACCTATTTGTGAACCTGTGATGTAACATGTGACTGGTGGTGTTGAATCTCTACGATCTTGGTTTGATGTTGGTTGTTTGAGATCCTTCATGATTTCGTTGGACTACCGG